>OW121715.1:14191742-14791742 GCA_933228805.2 Hipparchia semele | reverse complement strand
GATGTTATAAAAACCAAACTGAAGATATTTGACAGTGTCCTTTACAGAAAATCTATAATTTTAGTCCTACTTCCATGGTTCCAATGATCTGTAAAAAAACTGTATTCGCGATAAAATTGACAGATTAACGCCAATCCGTGTCTTACACTTTTATTATGGTAGGTACAAAGGTACAAATGCGAAAGTTTGGATGTATGGATGGATGGATGTTTGTTACTCAATCACGTCGCAACGACTGAACCGATTTGGCTGAAATTTGGCACAGAGAAAGATTATAGTCTGGAATATGTTATAGGCTATGTGTTATAGGTTATTTTTTATCCCGAAAAAAAACAAACAATTCCTGCGGAATAGCATAGCTATTTTTCATGCATTGTTCTTCAATTACGCGGCAACGAAGTTTGCTGTTTGGAATGAAAATAGTTCATACCCAGGATTAACACTTAGGCTACATTTTAGCCATGAAAATAAAAGAATTCCCGTCGGAATTAAAAAACCTTAATCCACGCGGACCAAATCTAGTAGAATAATATGTGTATTCTTTAGTTTTGTGTCAACGGTGCCCTAAGCGGAATATTTAAGGAAAATAGAAATACCCTCAAGACCTACCCGTTAATACGTGTGTAAATAAAGCAGGACTGCTTTGTTTGTTGGCGGGGAATGGGTTGTATTTCGTGCTTTATTTTCTGGTTCAGTGCATTAGAAGCTCCTATGTCTACTTCTTCTAATATATGTTGTCTTGTAATTCCTTATATGTACATGAAAAATAAAAATAAAATAAAGCTCATGGTCAAGAGAAACTTTTTGCCGACTCCGTCTGCGGGGAGTTAGGTTTTTAAAAAACCTGGGGGAACCCTCTTTTTTTCGGGATAAAAAGTAGCTTATGTCACTCTCCAAGTCCTCAACCGTATAGTTGAGGACTTGGAGAGTGACATAAGCTACTTATTGTTATGGGTATGGGTGGCTATTATGGGTATCCATGCAATGCAAACGTCGATCCGTTGTTGTGTGATTGAAAGACAAATCAACCTACAAGCACATTTTCACATTTATAATGTAAGAAAGGATATCTTAGAATCTGCTGGATTCCACACGTTGATTTAACTACTTGAATAAACTTAACGTTAATAAAAGATCGTAAATTTTAAATAAGAAGTTTCACCATAATCAAACCCTCGACCCTTCGCAAAGATCCATAGACCATACATTCTAAAAGTTTAAAAATTATAAAAAGTTTATACCCAAAAGATGATAATAAGCGTTGTTAATTTGCCTTAAAATCGTCGAATGCTCTGATAAAGCAATCCAAGACAAAATCAGATATAGGAACTTGGCTTACTTCCATGGAGAACGTAAACTGTCACAAGCCATTCCCGTATACTTTATTACGGACGTTTCTTACTACGATTGCCAAAAGCGGATAACAAAATACGTCCTCGGTTACATAGAGTATGATTTTCCATTCAAACGTCTTCACTGGCTTAAGGTTTGCTTTAGAAAAACCCTTCGTTTTATTCCATGGCTAAATAGTCCATGACTGCGATCTCACCTGTAGGGTTAGTATCTATTAAATTTAATTCGACAGATCGTATTCGTATTTAATGGCGTTAAAGTAAAATGAACCTTAACTATATGGGTTTAAAGTCATAAATTCAGTAGAACTGATTTTGATATGGAGCGTATCCGTATACGTAAACGTAATAAGGATGCATGCACGAAATTGAGCTCTAATTCAATAGTGTTATGGTTAATTTTGCTTTGACGCTAATGTCATCGAATACGAATACGATCATTCGAATAAAGTCTTATACTAACCCAATTGAATCCTATTGTTCAAGTTAGCCCATTCTCATCATTTAGTCGATGCAGTCTAAATGATGAGAACGGGCTAACTTGCAAGGGGTAGCACTGTAAATTAAATCCATACCCCTAATCGATTTTGACACGCCATTGTGCGAACGCTAAATCGCTTGGCGACACGTGTTTAATAGGTGGTAAGTAATCACTAATCACATTCAAAGCCTCCCGCCAGATAAAACTCCTTATTTTTACGTTCTTGATCACAGGAGACGGAATATAGTTTAGCAGATATTGATATAATAGTCAATTTCATTTCTCGTGCAATTGTAGTGTGGATGCTGATTCTAAAGAAGTCAGCCTATTTCTTTATCAACCGATAGACGTCCACTGTTGAAGAAAAGGTCTCTTGTATGGACTTGCGCACAGTTGCCCACAGGTCTTGCGTCGCCTACATCCAACAGCACCCTGCGACTGGTCTAATGTTGTTAGTCCACCTAGTGGATGGTCTCCCAAAACTGAGCTACCCGGTGCGGATCGACACTCTAGCACCTTGGGATCCCACCGAACCCTAACTGGCAGAAGTCAGCCTATATTTGACCCCAATGAATTTGGCTTTCATAGCTAAAGTCCACTTTCAACTTTGCATCGTTTTGCATAACTAACCTTGCGTTGGAAATTCTCAAAGCTGTAAAATAATCCTTATTAATATGCATATTATGAGTACGGAAGTGTGTTTGTTTGTTGGTTTATCCTTCAATCACGCAGCAACGGAGCAATGGATTGACGAGAGTTTTAGCATGGGTATAGTTGAGGACCTGGAGAGTAGATGTATGCGGGTTTAGTTTTTAAGTCCCCGCGGGATCAGGACGAAGTCCTCATCATCAGCTAGATGATAATATTTCTCAGTCCCTGAAACTTGATATCTGCGAACGATGTAGCCACTGGGTGTTAAGCATTAAGCTCATTTCTGCGATTGCCTGCACTTTTTGCCCCTCTTGCAATCCTTTTTGGATCCTTTCCAAACAATTTCACGGGCTCCTTAAGTACTGATATAACCGCCGTGGCTTTTCGCTAATCTCTGGAATTGAGATTGGTTTTATCCAATTCTTACTTTGAATTTTCTGGTCGTAAGCAATTTTAAAGGATGTATTTTCGAGAGAGGAGCTTTTTAAGATGATGCAGTCTAAGATAAGAATTGCATTTAACTCATTACGATAAGAGCTTTATCTTTGAATTGAGGATTTTTAAATCTAGAGTACTTAAATAGATTTTTTTTATCAACATCATTGCATCTGCTTAGATGCGTCTTGTGTTGCATGAGAAAGGATGTAATAGCAATAAGCGTAATGTGATCACGGCCTTACAATTAAGTGGAAACAGGCTCAGAAACTATACTAATATTTTATATGCGAAAGTGTGTTTGTTTATTAGTTTGTTGATTTGTTCTTCAATCACGCCGCAACGGAGCGTACGTGATTTTTTTCATGGGTTTATTTGAGGAGAGTTATAAGCTACTTTGTATCCTGGAAAAACAAATGGTTCCCGAGGGATTTTAAAAACTACTTCAACGCGGACAAAGTCGCGGGCATCAGCTAGTAGACGATAAAGTCTAGCGAGCTTTTTGTAAATGTAAATATTTTCAGCCCTTACATACACAATATTGGCAAACTAAGAAGATCAGACCCTCCAAAGGCTTAAACAAGACAATATGTTTTTTACATCCATTTTCCCCAAATCGTCGAGTCCTCAATGTAAATACAGCGTCGAATTTACATGAGTGAACCGTTGTTGTTTCGCGAATGGCGGTCGCAGAATGGGGTATTATGGTGCTTTGAAAATCATGGTGTTTTGGATAAATAAACTGGATTCATCCCCTAATACTGCTTTAAAGGTCGGTTATTAACTAATTTCTTAAATTTAAATGAGCCTCAAGTTATAACCTATTCAATAAAATACGAATAATAAAAATCGGTGTATAATCAGCAAAACTATTGCGTGACATACAGACAAAAATTACAGTTTGATTGATCCTCCTACTTTTTTTGAAATCGGTTAATAACCTTTCTATATACTGGAATTTTCGGAAAACCCTTGTGGGTCAGGCACTCACAAAGTTTTTCTAAAAATTCCAGGGAAAAAATTATATGAAATGAGAAAATACTCGTAAAACTCTAAAATATTATATCTAATCATTTTGAAGTATTGAACATAAAAACAATAAGTGTCCAAACTTATTGAAAGCAATATTCTCCAGAGACCTCAGGAAAAATCGGGCCAAAAAACACTTAAATTTTCACGCTTGATCGAATAAAATATACGCAAGTTGGGAAAATAAATTCGAAGTGGGGTCCTAAACAAGAATATGTAGTGAAATCGAATGAAAACTGTCGTTCTTCAGTATTGACATGGGTCTATTTTGTACCGCACAGATTTGGGTTTTTTTATATTAACAAAAATATGTTAAGAAAATATTTTGGTTATCTTATTTTAGCAATAAATAGACGATAGTGGTTTTGACTTGCCCTTCTCTTCAGAAGGTTCAAGATTCAATCCCAGGCACGTATCTCTGACTTTTTAGAACTATGTGCGTTTTAATCAAATTGAATGTCACTTGCTTTAATGGAGAAGTAAATCTGCACGCCTGATAGTTCTCCACTCAGAATACAGACCGTATTCTGAGGTTCTCCATAATGTTCTTAAAAGTCTGTGAAGTCTGCCATTTTGCATTGAGTCAGCGTGGTAGACTATGTCCTATAAACTTCCTATAACCCTTCTCTTTATTAGCTCCTATTACCTATTTAGGTCTTTATTTACCTAATTAAAATAATTCTCCATTTATCCGTAGGTATAAAAGGTAAGTACTTATTTTGCTGTGGACGTAACTCAAAAAAATCAGAATATCAAGGAATCCGCACGAGAATTTCAAAAACACAGTGATATAATGAAGGTCGTCTTTCCATATTATAAAGGTATAAGTGATTCCATATACCGTTTTACCACAGAACTTCGAGAAATCGTGAGCAATGGCACACATACGTGGTTGAAATTCAACCTACTTGTACGAAACACTTCAGTTCAACGTTTCTGAAACGAACAGCTAAGGTATGGAACGCACTTCCAACTTCTGTGTTTCCGGCCACGTATAATCTGAGTAGGTTACGGAATCACGTCTGTGGACACTTAGGTCCCCCCTGAAAACCAGCGCTGCAGCATGCTGTGGCTTTGTGCTGAGTGGGGTACCTTATTTTTCCATGGCCGCTTATATTTTCTTGTACTTTTTTAGTTTTACTTACTTGGTAAGCGAATTTCTGTAATTGTTTCATGGGAAAATAAAAGACATTATCTATCTATCTATCTACCTTCAAGACAAGAGTGAATAGGCTTTTTCTAGGCAAGCGCGCTCCAACCTAGACCTCATCAATGCTTTCCATCATTGATTGTCGTGAAGCGCAAGCCTATCTCATAATAAAAAAAAATTATACCTACACAGATTTTTTAGATAGAGAATGTTTGTATGAAAATTAATCAGTGTTTCGATAGTATAATAATTATTTCCACTTAATTAAGGTGGGATTGGATTGCTCGTTTGAAAAGGTTTAATATTCTTTTGTGCAAAGGCCATGCGATTGTGCTTGCCCATTTATATGAAAGCAATATTATAAAACTAGTAGGGCGCGTGGGTGCGCGGCTCGCTAAAGCGAACCGCGTGTTTTCTGTTCACCAAGTAGATGTTCGGTTCTTGATCATCTTTTTCCAAGAAACCACTCTTCCATCTTGTACACTCTCTAAGTTTTGTATGGCTGCCATCTTGAATCCGCCATTTTTTTTTTTAGCTCACTGCCAATTGGATAAGATTTCGAATGACTTTTGTTTGAACACCCTCTATCTATCTTCAATACCCTGGCCGTGCTCCTCACCCGTCTCCGAAATCCTCAACTATCAACTCTCTCCATATTTTTCCTCTGAATAAAATTTTGTCCTCCATACGAAACTATCAGTCGAAAAAGAACCGTATCTACATACATTTTGTATGAAAATATAAATTACGCCATCTTCAATTTTTTTATATTCATCAAGTAGACCTTCGGATCTTGATCATCTTTTTCCAAGAAACCATTTTTCTATCTTTTATATTCTTCGAGATAGACACCGACGAAATTTGTATGGCCGCCATCTTGAATCCGCCATATTGGAGGTTTTTTTCAGCTCTCTGCCAATTGGATGAAGTTTCGAGTGACATTTGTTTGAACACCCCCCACCTAGCTTCGATACCCTAGCCGTGCTCCTCACCCGTCTCCGAAATCTTCAACCATCAGCTCTCTCCATATTTTTCCTCCGAATGAATTTTTGTCCTCTCTACGGAACCATCAGAAATTTTGAAAAAGAACCAATTAAAGTCTTGCATATATTTTGTATGGAAAAAAATAAATTCCGCCATCTTGAATTTTTTTTCTATTCATCAAGTAGACCTTCGACTCCTGATCATCCTTTTCCAAGAAACCACTCTTCCATCTTTTATAGTCTCCGAGATAAACACAGACGAAATTTGTATGGCCGCCATCTTGAATCCGCCATTTTTGAATTTTTTTTCAGCTCTCTGGCAATTGAATGAGGTTTCGAGTGACATTTGGTTGAACACCCCCCACCTATCTTCGATACCCTGGCCGGTGCTCCTCACCCATCTCCGAAATCCTCAATCATCAGCTCTCTCCATATTTTTCCTCCGAATGAATTTTTGTCCTCTATACGAAAACGTGAGTGAAAAAAAATTTTTCCATACAAAATTTTACAGGAGAGGTGATCAATGAGTGAGTCAGTGAGTGAATCAGTGAATCAGCACGAGTAGCTATATATATAGTAACTAGTAGGGCGCGTGGGTGCGCGGCCCGCTGCAGCGGACCGCGGTTTTTCTGCTCTTAGACTTTCAGGGCCTGATCATTTTCTACCACACAACCACAATTCCAACTTGTACACTCTTTAAGATAGACACCGACGAAATTTATATGACAGCCACCTTGAATCCACCATTTTGGTAGTTTTTTTCAGCTCATTGCCAATTGGATGAGGTTTCGAGTGATTTTTGTTTGGGTACCCTCAACCTATCTTCAATACCCTGTCCATGCTCCTCACCCGTCTCCGAAATCCTCAATCATCAGCTCCCTCCATATTTTTCATCCAAATGAATTTTTGTCCTCTATACGAAACCATCAGCGGAAAGGAACGTATCAAAGTCTTGCATACATTTTATATGAAAAAAAAATCCGCCATCTTGAACTTTTTTCTATTTGTCACGTAGACCATCGAGCCTTGATCATCTTTTTCCAAGAAACCACTCTTCCATCTTTCATAGTCTCCAAGATAGGCACCGACGAAATTTGTATGGCTGCCATCTTGAATCCGCCATTTTGGATTTTTTTTCGACTCCCTGCCAATTGGATGAGGTTTCGAGTGACTTTTGTTTGAACACTCCCCACCTATCTTCGATACCCCGGCCGTGCTCCTCACCCGTCTCCGAAATCCTCAACCATCAGCTCTCTCCATATTTTTTCACCTAATGATTTTTTTTCCTCTATACGAAACCATCAGAAATTTTGTAAAGGAACCGTATAAAGTCTTGCATATATTTTGTATGGAAAAAATTTAAATCCGCCATCTTGAATTTTTTTTTTATTCATCAAGTAGACCTTCGAGTCCTGATCACCCTTTTCCAAGAAACCACTCTTCCATCTCTTATAGTCTCCGAGATAGACACCGACGAAATTTGTATGGCCGCTATCTTGAATCCGCCATTTTGGAGTTTTTTTTCGGCTCTCTGCCAATTGGATGAGGTTTCAAGTGACATTTGGTTGAACACCCCCCACCTATCTTCGATACCCTGGCCGGTGCTCCTCACCCGTCTCCGAAACCCTCAATCATCAGCTCTCTCCATATTTTTGTACCGAATGAATTTTTGTCCTCTATACGAAACCGTGAGTGAAAAAAATTTTTTCCATACAAAATTTTACAGGAGAGGTGATCAATGAGTCAGTGAATCAGTGAATCAGTGAATCAGTGTGTCAGTGAATCAGCCCCAGTAGCTATATATATATTAATTTCGCCCATAGTAATTAAATCTGGTTACTGTGACTATGAATTTCAGTAATAAAACTGTGCGCAATATTATCTCTATCCCGCTCTCGCGTAAGTGAAACGGTTCAATCAGAGAGGGACAGAGGCCTACTTTAATATGATAATCGGAAAATTCGGAACATTTGTGTGGAAGGCCGCACTCGACTCGATTTCGGGGCGTTGAATAAATGATGAGGTGCGTCATTGTTACATATCAGAGTAATTTATAACTTGAATGAGGGAGAAACTGATTTTGAAGCTCCTGAATTATTGTATCATCCGCTTTATAGCTGTGCGAATGGTTTGAAATTGTAATGATATGCGTTACAGATACATCTGCGCTCGTTTATTATCACGTTGCGCTATTGACGATTGTCATATCGTTACACTGACTGCAAAATATTATCTGTTTACCCGACTGCGGGACGCCAAGGAGGATAATGTGTTTATCAGTCTATGTATGTACGTATGTGTGTATGTGGCGCTCTGGAGACCAAACGCGTGGGCCGATTTTGATGATTGTTACGTCATGATATAATTACAATCGAAGGAATACTATGTATATAACATACTTAAAAGTTTACATACACACCTATTGAGAAGCGACTTTCACCTTTGATATATGCTTTTTGGGTCTTCAATCTGTTTGTAAATAGAAAAATGATTGGAAATAATTTTCACCACAATTTTTTTTTCCAAACACTGCTCCAATTTTTTTTAATTTTTTGTTTTAATCTGAGACTGTTATTCAATGTTGATTTGATTTGACAAAATTTGATTTTTCTTTTTTCACAAGTCCCAGAATTCATCTTGTTACCAGATTCTGCTAATTTTGTAGTTCAGATTATTACCTTTAACCATGTCAATCCAATCAATCCAATAAATCATTTATGTTTTCCCTCTACCCGCAAAAACGCGACCCCGAAAAGGCGAAACATCAAAATAATCACTACTTACGCAAGAACAATCTCTAAAGGCCCTTTCAAGCAAACAGTCCTTTATGGCGCTGAACAAAAAAATGTGGATTGAAACCTCGTGACACAATGCCGGATG
The DNA here is from genome assembly GCA_933228805.2 of Hipparchia semele. Lineage (NCBI taxonomy): Eukaryota > Metazoa > Arthropoda > Insecta > Lepidoptera > Nymphalidae > Hipparchia > Hipparchia semele. Next base: position 14,782,781 of record OW121715.1, on the reverse strand, counting down.
CGACCTGACATCATCAGGGAATGGGGCTGCGAAATAATAAGGCTTGCCGCTGGCCCCATTTATAAGCTGAAGCGGGGAATTTTTAATGCAGACTAGTTCACGACGTTACATTTTATCTTAGTACTAGCTTTTGCCTTCAGCTTCGCTAACATCGCGTACGATTTTTTACCCCTTTAGAGATTGAATTTACAAAAATTATTTTTTAGCCGATGCCTTTCTTATAGTAGCTATCTATATACCAAATTTAAGCCCGATCAGTTCAGTGATTTGAGCTGTGCGTTGACGATCAGTCAGTCACCTTTTCCTTTTATATACTCAGATAAATTAATAATTTTTAAAGAATTTTAGCTATCTGAACTTGATTAATATCCTCCTATTGGATAAAAGCAGGCATAAATTTGCGGAATTCCATGATAATACTAATAAAAAGTAATATTTTGCAGTAATCTGCAAAAACAAAAAAAAATCTTTTTTTTTCTTTTGGTAATACTCTCGTCTTCTCTCTAAATAAGCCGAGAGATTATATTCGTAGTGGGCATTATAATAGTGCAACAGGTGGAATCTAACCTTTGACCTTTCAATTTTCAGTCAACACCCGTAAACGGTGAGCTATTGAGGTTTTACAGATCACACATTTGTTATTATTGTATGCTGGAGCATATGGATACATAGACCCGAAATCGCGATACTCGCATGACTTGCACCGTAACCCATCAGTTATACCGGGTCGCCTTTGTCTAGGTACAGTGTTTGCTCCCGTTTCTAAAATTAAAACTATGCGGACTGGAATGCTGAGCTTGTAATATTTCGTTTGCCCGAACATGCCTCCTTTAGAAAATAAAATAAGCAGGTATCGTTCTGTCCGCCATTATGTAAGAAGGCGACCTTATTGTGAGCAGGGAAAGAAAGATGGCTTTTATCCCAGCCTTCAGTTCTTTAGTCTTATCTTATTCTTAAATAGCTGTATCTGTCTGTTCAAATGTTCTATTGCTCTACTAAATTATTCTTGATATAAATGTGAAAGTTCTTTTCTATATATTAATTTGATCTTATGCAACTAGGCATTAAAAATTTAAAAGACCTATAAACATTTGGTCAGTAATACGTATAGAAACTTAAAATAAATCTTTGGAAAGGATCTCTTCAGCATGTCTTCTGTTCATCCTTCGTAGAAATGAATTTTGGATATAGTAATAAAATCAATATAATGCCAAAAAATCATATATCCATGCAAAAAATCACGTCGATCCGTTGGTTTTTTGCGGCGTGATTGATGGACAAACCAACAAACAAACACACTTTCGCATATATAATACTAGTAAGAAGTAAAGATATTAGTAAGAATAATAAGGATTATCGTGTGTATATGTTGACGATTCAGGTAATAAGAAAATAGGTCTTAAGAATTAAGATGAAGATGAAAATGTTATAAGGATGCGAAGCGACGCGCGACGTGCCAAAACTTTTCAACTTCCGGTAGTCAGATAGGCGTTTCAATATTTTATGTCCAATTAGAGAGCGTCACGTTTCTACTGAAGTTGCTCAACGACTCCGTGTCCGAGTCGTATAACTTTTGGCTGAAAGTCGCCAGTCTCAGTCGCACACTCCAGTTGACTGGGTGTTTTGCATAATTTCATATATTATTTAAGTGGGAACTTTGCCGCGATTTGCATAATCTTACACGCTGACGGCGAATACTAATTCTGAGGCGGACGTCCGGCCATGATGGTTTGATTTCTGAGCTTTAATTTTGTCTGTTCATCATCTTTGATAGAAAACGCGTCGCATATTATGCCTAATTGAAAACTTAACTAAATTAATTTAAGGGGTTGAGTGCCATTCTGGGAGTGAAAGAGAGAGAGAGAACTGACGTAATACATCATAATTAAATAGAATTCTAAAACCCGGGACTAGCTTTTAGCAAAGAACAGTTCTAATACGCGATTAAAGTGGGAACCTTAAGCACCAAGTATAAAAAAATCCAAGTTCCATTTGTCGACATAAATGGAACACAATTTGCTATCCAGAGTTTGTTGATATTTTTAAATCATCCCTAGGTACTTTGAAAGGAATTCCACGTCAGTTAAACCTCACTTAATTTCGCCTTGAATAATTTGGTAGAGATATTTACTCTACAACAGATGCAGAAGGGATAATGGTATAACCGTGTTCGGTTTAAACCTACCACCTTCGAACGATTTAGCGGAAATTACTGAACGAATGAGTATTTATAAATAAAGGGGGAGTATGGAGTACATTGAAAATATTAATGCGACATAAATAAAAGAGGATAAAGAGAATCTTTTTCATACACTACATAACATTTCTTCAACCTGCTATTATAGTAGTACTAGACTTAGTCCGTATGGAGTAAGGTTTCCGCGGAAACTCTTTTTTCCGGGAAATTTTCCGGGATAAAATATACCCTATACGTTAATTTTCATTCCAAATTTCAGTTAAATCGCTTCATTCGTTTTGCGTGAAGGAGTAACAAACATACACACACACACACACACACACATACAAACTTTCGCCTTTATTATATTAGAATGATAGTGTGATATGATGAAGCAACAGAAGCAGTTGCATAATTTTACATGTCATGTAAGGTACAGATATTTGTATTGTGATCGAAACACAAATCAAATAGTGCTGTATGTCTTATGTTAGTGATAACACAAAAGTAAATACAGTGTCGATTTTCACGCTGCCTCCTTATCCAGGTGAAGTCACGGAATTAACTATGTTACTAATGTTAAAACTAAGCCTAAACTAATAATAAAAAATAACAAATAATGAATATTTTATAATGTTGCAACGCATTCCATCAATTTCGAAAACAATACCTCGCGCTTTTACAGGAAAAGCGTAAAAGGATTGAATTATGTTAAAGTATTGTTGTTGCTGGCTCGAACGGAGTGTATTTATTGTTGTTGTTGGCGATAATTAATGAATGTCAAATGCAATGTATTTCGCGCCTTCGTTTGTGCACAAACAAAGGGCCACTCCGAGCGGACTCAATACAGATCAGACCCATAGCGAGGGAGGCCGGAGGCTGCGTAGACCGGCTGCGTTCGTATTGAAAGTGAACAAGCGACGTGGTTTGGACACACGGCTGCGATGGTTGGTAAAGAACTCACCAATTCCAAGAATAAGCAAACTTTTTTTTAAAATATTTTTAGCGAGTAAACGCGCAGGCGAGTCCCCTGGTGTTAAGTGATTACAGTCGCCCAAATTCAAATTTTATTTATTTCATGTAGGCCAACTTATAGCTCTTATGACACGTCATAAATCTGCCACCGGTTCGGAATGCAGATTCTGCTGAGAAGAGCCGGCAAGAAACTCAGCTCAGCCCATGAACAGCCCATGAATATTTGTAGCACCTGAGGCACCACCAATGCGTTGCCGGCTTTTTAGGAACTGTACAACGAGCTTCATACCCCAGACATACATGGTGACTTTTGGTGATTCTTTGGCTGTTTTCCGGAAATCGGTCATTAAGAGGTCGTGTAATGGTAAATCTTTAGATATAGATTTGATTTTGATAGCAGTAAATCAAATATTAACTAGCCGAATAAAACAGACAAAAATTACATCATATTTCCAAGGGACGATACTGAGTAGAAACATAAAAAAATGAAATTTGTTTGACAAAAAAAATATCGCGAAGTTACGTCTAATTTTTAACCAATTTAGCCAAAATTTTTATATGAAATTCCTATTATATTACTTAGAAACGATATACCCATTAAAAAAAATTAATATCATACGAGTCATTAGAATAAATGATGTATTTGACGTTTACTGCAACTGCTGAGTTTCTAGCCGGCTCTTCTTAGCAGAACCTGCTTTCCGAAGCAGCGGTTATAGTAGGGTAACTTTTATCATAACATGAAATAAATGATTTTGATTTTGAATGCTCTAAAGCTCATGCTTCCGACTTAAAGAAACTTATGTTTAGTGGTCTCATAAACTTCTTTTTATTTTATTCCTCTTTTTTTAGAATTTTGTTGGTTATTTTATTAGACTAAAAGCTTCTTCATCTGGGGAGCTGTGTGTATATTAAAATATTTCTTTGAGAGTTTGCCTGAGTGAATCGGGCGGTTTCAAAAGACGCTCTTCAAAGCGCTGAGATTGAATTAAAACCTTCGATGAGGTTGCAAATATTATAATTTTGCGTTTCAATTTAAATTTAGTTTCGATCAAAAACTTACTTCATTTCCAAATATTATATTGCTCAATCATAACTATTAGTTAATCTTAAACTTTCTTCAAGATATTATAAAAAAAAAACATATGTGGAAAATAAATAGTTATAACATTAAGCCTATTATTGAATCTAGATTGCGTTGTTTAATTTTATAACAGTTCTAATACTATCGCTTTATTTTAGCTAAGAATGTACAACTCTATTCTCTTAGTTTTTGCTTCTAGCAAGGGCTCTAGCTTGAGACAAATCATCATCTCATATTCCCTCGTTCCCTCAAATATGGTTGAGCGAAGCAATGGCTGGATCATGCGTCATGCTCGTGAACGGGTGCCACCAACGGGAATGGGGTCTGCTCTTGCCTACCTGTCTTAACATGTATTGGATTGTTTTGCATTTTTGAAACTTCATTGTGTAAACACTGTATACATAGCATAGTTTTGTTACGTATTGTAAAAAATTATATATTTTTTTTGAAAAGAGCAACTGCTGAGTTTCTTACCGGCTCTTCTCAGCAGAATCTTTCCAAACCGGTGATAGATTTATGACGTGTCATATGAGCTAAAAGTTAGCCTACATGAAATAAATAAATGAATTTGAATTTGAATTTATTATGACGTGTTCTGTTCATTACGAACGTTGACCCGTTTAATACGAATGACCGATTTACCTTAACGCAGGCAGTGTTTTTTAAATCTAAGAGTTACACGAGTGGCTCAGAAAGGGCTCAGAGTTTTAAAAAATTCAGTATTAAAGTTGAAATGAGCATTTGTTTTTAGCAAGCCTTGCAGATTCTATGCTGTTATCCATTACAAGCGTTAAATAAGGCCGAGAAAAGGCTTTTTTATGAAAACAGCATTTATTTTCCTCCAAGAAGCTGTTAATTACGAGAACCATTCAAAATGTTTTTGTAAAAAATACGCCTTCATAAAAATATTAAAGGCACAAATCTGGTATGGTAGGGGCGTGCCCTAATTTAATATGTATGTAACGCGTAGGTAATGAAAGAAAAATTAATAAACTCAGGTTTAAGCGGGTTTTTTCTGAGAATTCATTTAGATAAAATTCAAATCATAACTCAAAAAATATATACATTTGCTTTACATTTGGAACTGAATTAAATAATGTTTTTGGTAAAATGAGCAATAAGCACATAAGGGCAACATTTTATAAATATAATAAATTGGATACCTATCGAGCAAACGAGTAGACGGATCACCTGATGTTAAGTGATTACCGCCGTCCATGAACATTTATAGCACCAAAGGCACCACCAATGCGTTGTCGACTTGTCAGGGATCTGTTGGTCATTTTCTTGTGTGTGGAAAACTAAAAGCAAAACATAGAAATTAGAAGGCAATATTTCATCTTTTCGCAGATTCTAAAAATTTAAATGAAATAACTTTACCTTTTACTCTTTTAAAAAATGTTTTCACTTAAAAAAAAATGATTTTTAAAACTTAAAATTAAAATGGCAATTTTATTTACTAAAAATTTTTTTTTACTGAAATAAGACATTTTTTCGATACAGTAAGTACTTACGAACATTATCCAACAGCTTTTCAAAATCGGTCATCATGCCTATTATAAAAATAATTAGAGTTTAACAAAGTGGTATACATAGGTACTTGTAAAGTCTCCAACTAGATGAACATCGCCGAAGTTGAAGTTGGTAATTATAATCAAATTCATCGCTGTCGCCGTCGCCAGCCCAGTACTCAGTATGCAAATCCGTTAAGTCTCCCGTCTTAAATAGAAGTGGGGAATTAATTTTTCCTTCACCGCTTAGTATAGCTACTTTATAGTATAACTAGCGGACGCCCGCCACTTCGTCTGCGTTCCTAAATCCCCACAGTTTAGGAGGGCAGTACTTCTTTTTTTCAGGTCGGTTAAAAATAGAAAGCCTAGTTAGACGGAGCAGTAATGTTAAAGTTAAACAAGATGAGCACTAGCATGTTATGTTGCGTCAAGTTGGTAATTATAATGAAATGAACCGCCGCGCGGTCGCCGGCTGTCGCGCCTGCCCAGTATGCAAATCTCCTTACGCCTCAAAGTTAGGGTGTAAGTGAATCATAGCTCGTCCTTTAATTGTTACTCGAATAATACTTCGAATAATGTAAGAATGTAACATCAAAATGTAACATGTAAGTTTGTAAAAACCGGCCAAAAAACAAGTTATAAGATGTTTGAGATTAGTTAAGATATTAAAAAAAGAAAAATGACATTATGTTATAATATTAAAAATCTTTATTGAGCATAAAAAAAATTAGTTGAATACGTTTGTGTGTAAGAAGTGTGTAAGGCTTTAATTTTACCCCTCATAGTTTGAAAACTTTTTATTTATGGATGCCTAACAAAAACCAAATTGTACAAAAGACCCGTAGTAGAGTCCGAGATAAATCGGTTATTTTACATTTTTTTTGTTGACATCATAACTTTCTAAACTGTTAGTAGTTAGAAATAATAATCTATCATACATGAATTTTAAATGTAAATATATCACACAAGCAGGTAAGCTCTGAGCTTTTAATTTGGTTTTAAATAATATTTGAACAACCTCCATCACTTTCGTTTAATATTATGTGACCAAACTAACTTCTCAAGTGAAGTTCGATCGATATTGATGAGCGAGTCATATAATTATGACTCGCTTCATTCGAAGATATAACTTAATATAATCAGTAATTATATAAGATCTTAATGAATTATTTATCAATATGATAATATTTTTTTGATTCGCAGAAAATTTGCAAAAATATGTAAAATAAATCGCGAGAGAGTCGTCTCCATACATCCACGGTTCGGCTTACGTCCTTCATAAAATATTCACAGGCGAGCTTGGAAATATTATTTGAAAATCCGCGTTGGCCTTATCAGGTGAAAATGTAAATGGAAAATCCTGTTTACAACACTGATGAATGTGTCTTATTTTCATTATTTTGCCATAAAAAGCTGGTACGTGTACATTATTTTGATTCTATAATAATAATCTGTAATCATACGTCTTCTTTTGAATAGGAAATTATGTTGAAGTGAACTTTTGCAAGCTTTTCTTGAGAGTACAAATATATTGTTATTTGTTTACAGACTGAAAGTTAAGTTTGTTAGAGCGAGTGTTATAAATTGTATAGAGGGAGGTGTAGGTAATCAAGAGCAACATGCTATCGCACTAATAAAAATAATAATAATGGGAAATAAGCTTATCCGTAGTAGTAAATTAATACTACAGGTACTAGAATCATTAACCAGTAGTAGATGTTACTACTAGTAACATCCATTTAAAATTAATGTAATTCTTCCTATTTATCGAATATATAATCTACTGAATCGATTTCTGGCTAGGAGATAGTCTTCTTAAGGTGGAACTTAGGCTAATTTTGTCCCGGAAAATCTAAGGGTTCGCACGGGAATTTCAATGATTAAATCCAAATGGACGTAGTTGCGGGAATCTGCTAGTCACACTAATATTATTATTTGGCTGGAAATCAAGATACCCAGGATAACAAATAGGCTACATTTTATCCCCGAAAATTAAAGAGTTCTCGCGAATTAGAAACCTTAATTCACGAGGACGAAGTCGCGGGCATCGTGTAGTAAATAATAATTTTGAATTTTTTCCTTGTCCCCAGAGAGTCGGCTGCGACCTGCGCGTAGGTTCAACGCGGCGCGTGGACGAGTGCGGGGTGTGCGGGGGAGACGGCTCGTCCTGCTCGCGGCCCAGGTACCACTGGCTGTCGACGCCTGGATCACTTTGCTCTGCTACATGTGGTGGCGGTACGTATGTCACACAAGTACAGACCCTCAAAAACAATATTGCTCTTCCCTGTAATTACGGCTCATCGTATACGCGGCCCAGGTATCTCTGGCTGTCGACGCCTGGATCGCTTTGCTCTGCTACATGTGGTGGCGGTACGTATCTCACACAAGTAGAGACCCTCAAATATTATATTGCTCTTCCCTGTAATTACGGCTCATCGTACTCGCGGCTCATTTACCACTGGCTGTCGACGCCTGGATCACTTTGCTCTGCTACATGTGGTGGCGGTACGTATGTCACACAAGTAGAGACCCTCAAAAACAATATTGCTCTTCCCTGTAATTACGGCTCATCGTACACGCGGCCCAGGTACCACTGGCTGTCGACGCCTGGATCGCTTTGCTCTGCTACATGTGGTGGCGGTACGTATCTCACACAAGTAGAGACCCTCAAATATTATATTGCTCTTCCCTGTAATTACGGCTCATCGTACTCGCGGCTCAGGTACCACTGGCTGTCGAAGCGTGGATCACTTTACTCTGCTACATGTGGTGGCGGTACGTATGTCACACAAGTAGAGACCCTCAAAAATAATATTGCTCTTCCCTGTAATTACGGCTCGTCGTACTCGGAGCCCAGGTACCACTGGTTGTCGACGCCTGGATCATTTTGCTCTGCTACATGTGGTGGCGGTACGTATGTCACACAAGTAGAGACCCTCAAAAATAATATTGCTCTTCCCTGTAATTACGGCTCATCGTACTCGGGGCCCTGGTACCACTGGCTGTCGATGCCTGGATCACTTTGCTCTGCTACATGTGGTGGCGGTACGTATGTTACACAAGTAGAGACCCTCAAAAATAATATTGCTCTTCCCTGTAATTACGGCTCATCGTACTCGGAGCCCAGGTACCACTGGCTGTCGATGCCTGGATCACTTTGCTCTGCTACATGTGGTGGCGGTACGTATGTCACACAAGTAGTGACCTTCAAAAATAAAATTGCTCTTCCCTGTAATTCGATCATTGCCCTGAAGGAAGCCAGTCGCTACGCTGGTCTAAGTTGACCAAACCATCCAAATGAGACATGAATAGTGTCTAAATGAAAAGATTAGAATTTTTCATATTTGCAGTTTTTAAATAGTTTAAAAAGAAAAAGTATTGAGTATCTATTTTACAACAAATTGTACCCTTGCCTGCTGCTCAGGCTAACAAATGTGAACTCGTTAACATCGTAGAAATAACTTATTTATCGCTAATAAAGAATTATTATTAGAGAACTATATAAATCTTATTAGGATGTAGTCGGTAATAGCCCTCCTTTTGTACGGAAATTGGGAATAATACTAGTAGGTAGTATTGATGAAAACGTATTGAAACCGTTTGCGGGCGCGTCGGTTGAATGGCACAGGAGTATTGAGTAAACGCCAGTAATCTGAAACGTTTAGCCCAATTACGCAATGAAACGTGATGGAACTGCGAATACGAGCACATTACGACCTTTGGAGATAAGTATACCTGACTTGCAACATTGGGTTGTTTCCATACGTTAACACCATCGTCTTTATATTACATATTATCTTCTTACTCTCAATCGGATATGTATAAATTGGACAATATTCTCTGCACAACCTCAATAGACTTCGGGCTGAAAGGTCGCAGGTTTGAGCCCCACCCGTTGCACTACTGTGGTACCCACTCCTAGTACAATCATTTCGCTTATTTGGAGGGGAGGGGCTTATTTTAGGTTCAGCTTGGCTAATATTCTTTTTTTTTTTAAACTTTCATACCTTTTTGATTCTAGAATGAACAGCTTAAATTATAGAGCGTCGTAAAACAAAAAGAAAAAGTAAATTAAAATCAAAATATTACTTTTTCTTTTAGTATCATCATGAAATTATCGAATTCTATCGCCTATTCCACATTGAGCGTCAATCTTTTTATCACTCTGAAAGCAAAGGTATCAACTGCAAACTACAACAACTGTACTTGGTTTCATAGTTTGTGTAAGAAAAACTTTTTTGTTTGGTCTTCTAGGGGACTTCAAATACCTTATTTTTTTCATGGAAAACTCTTAAACATGAATCAAAATGTTTTCCATCATTGTTTTAGCAAATGAATTGCTTAAAACGCAGATAACTGCGATTAGTTAGAGATGAACCAAAAAAAGCCTTCATGTTATTAAAGCCTGTAAAGTGAGGAGAACTAGGTGTTTAAGAAGTTTGTCAATGTAAAGAGCAGAATAATTACGATATTATAAATAAAAATTTACATACTTTAGCAAAGTTCGCGAACGTTTCCCAAAATCTCAGCGTCGTTTCGGAGTTTGCTAAACTTGCTCAATCAAGCCGGTAATAAAAAGCGCAATTAGCTGGAGTAGTGAGCGGGTGAATTTGTTAATTAAAACAATATTTTACTTTTAATTGCCGACAAGTAAGTGTCTGTTCGCGTTTTATCTGAACGACAAATTTATCGGCCGAATTTTGGAAGCCTAAGTCCGAATAAAATATTGTTTTTTCGGGAGGCTTCAAGAAATAAGCCAGTTAAAGTATAGCTAGTATAATCGAGTAAAATAATATAAAAAAGCTTTTATTTTTATTACTTCTTCAGTCATCGTGCATGTCAATTTTAGAACGACTTTTCTCTACAATCCCTGTTAATCGTCGTCGATCCTTTTAGTGGATTAATGTTGCCTGCTGTATTTAAGCAGAGTTTGGTTGCCCATTTATTTTATTTATAACACCTGTATATTACCCATATTCGCAATAAAGAAATTGATTGATTGATTGATTGATTGGACGGTCTGCCAACTGGGCATTACGATACGAAGTCGCCACTTCAGCACCTTGGAACCTCAACTTACACTAGTTCTTCGAGCTGTGCCCCGTCCATTTCCAATTTACCTTCGCTTCTCGATGAGCTATGTTTAAACACATCGGATCTTCTTCTTCACACAGGGATACTCCAAGTATAGCCTATCTCGATGCATAGTAAAAATGGTTCATTCCGTAATGGAAACGCGCTTTCACTAGGACGCGTAATAGGCCGTGTACGGAAGGAAGGGAGGGAAGACATTATCGCAGTCAGACAAATCGTCGAGGGTTTTATTTCTTCGCACCACGCAGCTACTGCGCGCCTCATAGCTTTTTACACGGTTTTTACGAGTTCGTACCTCTCTCTCATGCTTGTACAGCGTAGTAAAAATGAGCTTCCTTAAATCGGTTCAGTGGCTTTATGCGAATGGTATGCCCTCAAGAATTTGATTTTTTTGTATAAAGATATAGTTACCCTCGTATCCATACACTCTTTTTGACTCGGTTTGACCGATTTGATTAAATTATATATAGACTAGCAATTAGGTAAATATACACTACAACTACAATCTAAATATATAAAATTGGTGATTTTGTATAGAAATCATCAATCGACGTGATTTTGACAATTACATGGGTTATTTGAGGGCCTGGAGAGTGACGAAGGCTACCTACTTTTTTCCCAGAAAATGAAAGAGTTCCCGCAGGATTTTTTTAAACTAAATCCACGCAGACGAAGTCGCAGTTTACTATAATGGCTGTCCCATATATTTGCCAGACAAATCTGCACCATAAGGGTTCCGCTTTTAAAATTTTGTAATCCCAACAAGTTAACTTTTTTTAACACTAAAGGTAAGGAATGTTATCATAGCATTACGTTGGTGTAGTGCCTAACGAAGCAGTAGGTACGAGGAAGGTACTTTACAAAATACAAATGTTGACTGCGGAAGGTCGTAATTTATACCGGATCCGCCATTAGTCGGCCGCTGATAAATCAGAGGAACTTCCTTTTGTCTCCAAGCAACAGTTCTTGAGTAGAGTAGACATGCAGTTTTTCGCTACATCAGCAACTAAATAAAAGGTACCTATAAATATAAAAATCGATTGCTGTTCGTTTCTCAAGCTAAAACTCAAAATTAAAATAAATAGGAAAAACTGAAAAGAACAGCTGAAAAATAGAAAAATTAAAATTTGTAAGTTTGCATAGGAACCACCACTTCATAACACCACTTTTAATAGATGGCGAGAGCAAGGCCGCTTTTGTATTATTAATTGAGTTAAAAAATGATTAATTTGTAAAATACAAAGCCATTGCAAAACTTTGACTTTGGATACAAAGATAGATTTTTCTTTAGCTGCGAATGGCGCTATAGGTACCTACCTATGCCGCCAAATTAAATTAGGTAATACCTACCTGGTGGGATTACCTAATTTAATTATTTTTCAAACCAATCTAAAACACAATCTTGTAAAAGGTCGTAGTCTCAAAGAATCACAATACAAAAAACAGCAGTTTTCATATATAGTCAAGATAGTCGAAAGTCTACGCAACGAACTCCTCCCCCCAAACAGATTCTGAAAGCTATTTGTAATTAAGAAAGTCGTGAACGATGAAGACACGGATAAGAATTAACACCAGCGGTGTAATTTGTATGATGATCATTGCAGGTCGGGGACATTAGGCGAGTTTGAGCAAATATTGAGCTTTAAGATCTCTCTGACGCAGTGGTGAGGGCTGTGGTCTTAAGGTCTCGGGTTCAATTCCCGGCGGGGGCAATTTGGTAATTTATACTTTCTGAATTGTTGTTTTGTCTGGTCTGGTGGGCGGCTTTGGCCGTGACTAGTTACCACCCTACCGTCACAGACATTCCGGCACGATGACGTATAGACGATTAGTGGTATGGGTTGAATGTACACTGCCCTACCCTTTCCAAATTCTCCAATCCAATTCCAAATCTAAATTCCAATCTCTATCATCTTAGACTGCATCGTCACTTATCATCAAGTGAGATCACAGTCAAGAATTATCTTGTCATCGAATAAAAAAAATATTGGAATATATCATTGACTAATTATCATTAAAACTTACCTTTTTTATGTTTGGATGCCTGGAAAATATCGCTTCTTAGCGATAAGGCCACCAATATAATTGTATCTCTTTACTTTTTGTAAGTACATACATACTGTTTTCTTTGCTTGTAATTTTTTCTTTTAAAATAAAGAATATTAACGAATTAATTTACAGTTTAGTAAGTTATTATGATAACTGATGTCCTATCAAATGGTAATAACATTGACATAAAAGTCAATGCCAATCTATACTCTATACTAATATATAAAGCTGAAGAGTTTGTTCGTTTGAACGCGCTAATCTCAGGAACTACTGATTCGAATTGAAAAATTTTTTTTGTGTTGGATACTCCATTGATCGAGGAACGTTTAGGCTATATAACATCACGCTGCGACCAATAGGAGCGAAGCATCAGTGAAATATGTTACAAAAACGGGGAAAATTATCCATATTTAAAATATATTCTTTTAAAAACTTCTTAATCGCGATAATAATAAAAGAAATTGACGCGGACGAAGTCATGCGTAACAGCTAGTAATAATATAAGCTGTTGACAATATCATCGATACAATAGACACCGATCTTAAGTGAAGGATTAATGTACAGTATAAAGTTTAAAAGCCACTGTACATACAATTAGAATGCAATACAGAAAAGCCCCTAAACCATAGCGTACCAGACCGCCCGCCGCAGCCGCAAATAACCCTGCAAATGCCACCTTTGTTACATTATCTGTGATCCTTCTGACCCCTTAGACGTTTCAATTGTTAATTAGGTGCCGGGACAATGATAAATGGCTCTGGAGGGTTGATTTCTGCCCTAATGTTTCTTGGTGTCTAATTTTTTCGTTGCCTGCGGAAGGGTTAATGGATGTTTTTGAATGGGGTGCTTTTAACCCGGGCGTGTGGGAAATTATGCATCTGTTATTTATCTTGGAGAGTATTTCATCTAATGGTATAAACGTCAGAGATAATAATAAGCAAGATGATAATACCAACATGCCGTGGTGAAAGAAGAGAGAGTTCTATCGACAAGATGGATTGGGAGGACAAAACAGCATGTCGATTCTCTGAAAATGATTGCATCAATGTAACGACCGCAATGGTCTCCGATCGGCTGGTACCCTCCCGCTATTGGTTAAAATGCACTGAAGCAGCAAGAGTGCCATTAATTCAGCCAATCAGAGGCCATTGCGATCGTTACACTGATGCAATCATTTTTAAAGAATCGACACACTGGACTCTAAGGAAAACCGCGTACAAAGATGTCGTCAACTGTCAACGACCAAGACTGCAAAACCGAATAAAAAATGGGAAGTTTTCGTTCATGTACCAGTAGCATTTTTAATTAATAAAGCAACTAAAGTAGACGCGGAAAAACTTTCAAAGGGCGGTCGAAAAGTCCGGGGCTGAAATCAAAAAAAATAAACTAGGCACACGCGCCAGTAGCTAGTAAAAAATCCATTTTCAAATGCATTTTTCCTGTTGAAGTTGTTACGTTTCATTCTGTGTATTTGTTGTTTTTTCGGGTCAAATAAATACGGTACCATATTCCTGCCGTTCACTGTTGAACGTAGTGGCTTAATGTAAAAGGGCAGGAAATAGTAAACTAAAGTCTTTTGTGCTTTTGTGTTTATAGACGAAAGAGCCCTTGTCTTTTTATATTTGTTTAACTTTTAAGATTAAGGTTTTGGATACCCGCGGGAACTCTATTCGTTGTGACGCGAAAGAGTAACAAACAGCCATCCATCCATCCATCCATCCATCCATCCATCCTTACAAACTTTCGCATTTATAATATTAGTAGGAAGTAGGATGATAATAATAAGTCCTACCGACCGAATCCTGTTACGGCGGTCAATCACATAGAGATTAGCCATCTGCGCGAGAGATATGGAGCTGCGCCTGGAGAGAGTCAGGCGCAAGACCGACGGCTTTACGTGCTCATCGAGGCACGGGGCTGACACATCGTCTACTTCTTAACTCCGGGCTAGCATTGAGAATTTCTTGACAGAAACCCCCAATACATTTTTTGGGAATTGAACCCTCGTGATCCACACTTAAACTTGTTAACTACTAGACCAACGAGGCAGTTACATATTTGTATATTTATTCTTTGTAGTTACAACCTAGTATTTATAGTATATTAGAAATGTCTTTTCCGTATACCAACACTGAATAATAATTTAAAGTCCAAACAAACACCAGTTAAACTTCCTCCGAAAAAAAAAACAAGACGAGATTTATTTTCTAAAAGGACTTTAAAACTTTGAATACAAACACCGCAATTTTAATTTGACAAAGGAAATAAGCTCGGAATCATTTCTTACAACCATTTGGTATTCTGCAAAATCCGTGGCTAAATTAACTTATCTTTATTTACATATTTATGTATTCAAAAGAAGTTGAATCCCTACGCCTCGTTAATCGCTCATTACCATGACAGAAACAAAAATTGTATTCCTGCACTGGAAGTGACATTATTAAGGTTCCAGTATACATTGGCCCAATGTGTTCAAGTTCTGGCCAATGTGTAAACGCTGTTTTTTCGAATTGAAATAATCAAAAACTGTTCACCAATGTACAAATTCGCTAAGCGCATCGATGTAGTACATTTTGCCTATTTCACAAAATTATATACCTAAAAATAAACTTTGAAATGATTACCAACTTCACGTTTTTAGATCGAGTAAAAAACGCTGAAAAAATCACGCTTCTTGTATAGGGACCCCCTTTATTTTTAACCGACTTCCAAAAAGGAGGAGGTTATCAATTCGGCCGGTATATTTTTTTTTTTTTTTCTATGTATGCCCGCCGATTACTCCGGGGTTTCTGGACCGATTCACGCAATTTTTTTTTTAATCGACAGAGGAAGCTCGCGAAATGGTCCCATAAAAATTTTTACCTTCAACTCTTCAAGCCTGATGCTGCAGAGGTACTTTCCCCCTAAATTATGGGGTTTTAGGAACTGTCATTTACGAATTGGTATGCTTGGCCTAAGCATATACTAGATCTTAGAGCTTCAGGTCCTACTCCTCAATCCTGATGCTGCAGGGTACTGCCCACCTAAACTATGAGGCTTTAGGAACTTTCGCTTACGAATTGATATTATTAGTATTAAGCATAGTCTACATCGTGGAGCTCAAGGTCCTAGCTCTTCAATCCTGATGCCGCAGGGTACTGCCTACCTAAACTGTGAGGATTTAGGAACTTTCGCTTGCAAATTGATATTGTTAGTATTAAGCATAGGCTACATCGTGGAGCTCAAGGTCCTAGCTCTTCAATACTGATGCTGCAGGGGTACTGCCTACCTAATCTGTGAGGATTTAGGAACTGTCGCTTACGAATTGATATTGTTGGTACCAAGCATAAACTACATATAAAATTCAAGGTTCTAGCTCCTCAATCCTGATGCTGCAGGGTTGGAGGGATTACGAACTGTCGCTTCCGAATTGATATTGTTGGTACCAAGCATGGACTACATCATGGACCTCCTGGTTCTAGCTCTTTAGAAATTGTATGTTGTTAATAAGTACTGTAGGTACCAAGTATAGACTACTTTAGTACCGTAGTGTTGGAGGGAGGGGAGAAAGAGAGCAGGAACAAGCTACACTAAAAAGCTTAAAATAAAAACTCTTTTCAAAAAACCGACTTCAAACGCCACTACAAAGTACAAAAATAATTTTATTTTGTACACGTTTGTTGAAGTCGGGCGGGCTTAACTAGAAACGATGAAATTGATGCGCGACGCTTACCTTATGGTGACATATAAGAGTCACGCTTATTGAAATCGGGTGAGCATCGCGTATCGGTTTCATCGTTTCTATTTAAGCCGCCCGACTTCAACAAACGTGTACAAAATAAAATTATTTTTGTACTTTGTAGTGGCGTTTGAAGTCGGTTTTTTGAAAAGAGTTTTTTTTATTTAATTTTTACTATTTGTTGTTATAGCAGCAATAGATACATACATATTCTGTGAAAATTTCAAGTATCTACCTATGTTATAGTTCATGAGATAAAGCCCGCTGACAGACAGACGGATGGACAGCGAAGCCTTAGTAATAGGGTTCCGTTGGCATCTTTTGGGCACGGAACCCTAAAACAAGCCTTCTGTAGATTTCGAAAGCAACCTGACAACGCTGAAAGCAGAATTGGTTAGGTATCATGGCGTATAATATGATTTTAATTTGATTTTCATGGATTTAATTCTAGAAATTGGAAAATCTTAAATCTGGGTAATCATTTGAGTTCTGTGGAAAATAAAGCGGTGTTAGCCATATTTAGGCATTTTAAATTCGTGTTGCTTCATTTTGATTCAGAAACCTCTAATGGCAATTTAAATACTGCAGATTTTGCACAATTCTTTTTTCATTACTATCAAAACGAAGCTATTTCAGAAGTAGTGTACTGGGGAAGTAGAGTTGTTTTTAAAAATACTTCTTTTGTATATTCCACTTGTATTTTTATTACGAAACTCGTTTTGGCTGAGAATTTGTCTTGGTTGGGAGTTAAACTTTTAAAGGTTCTGTTGTGCAATTTAAATTTTGCTCTTTGTATCAACTTACATTTTGTAAAAAATATTCACCATTTATTCTTTCGGTCGTTGGAGTTAATTTATATTTTAGCTTTTAAAGGCTTATTTCTTTAAAGGTTCATGATAGTACAGCATAAAGAATTGGTATGGTTGAGCTCGATTTTTCAAACCCCTATTTGATCCCTTTAGGGGTTGAATGACAAGAACGTCTTTATTAGCGGATGCTTACGTCATAATAGCCCGATCCATCCCGATTTGAGCTGTGCGTTGATAGTTTAGTCAGTCAGTCTGTCAGTACGTCTGTCAGTCAATGTGTCAGTCAGTTTGCCAGTCAGTCAACTTTTCATTTTACATATTAAAAATAATATAGAAGAAAGGCCTAATATCTAAAAGTGTATTCAAGAACGTGTATGTTCCCCAGGCTACAAGATGTCCCTCGCAGTGTGCAGGGACCGACTGACGGGGCTGGATGCGCCCGAGGAGCTGTGCGATGGCTCCAGCAAGCCTGCTTCCGCCGTAGTGCGGTGTAACACTCATCCGTGCCCTTTTAAGTGAGTATCATACTTAGTGATTATTATTACAAAATGGAAGTAAAACAGAAAACATATGATACCTTTTATCCCTGAAATCAGAGGGTTCCCGCGGGATTTTAAAAACTTATGTCCATCGGAGGAAGTCGCGGGAAAAATCTAGAAAAATATATGTGCGAGTTTTACCTACAGATGGTACGTAGGCGAGTGGTCGACGTGCAGTGTGACGTGCGGCGGCGGCGTGCGCACGCGCCGCGTGCTGTGCGCGCGCTCCGCCAACATCACGCGGACAGACACTTATGATCCTGGTGAGATATTTTATTCGTCCATGAACCTTGGACTAAAAAGAAATAGAGCTATTTAGAAGTTAATCTATTGAGGAATTAAACTAACGGTCATATATTGCTGCAAAAATATTTTATCTCGAATTAGTGGTTGGTAGTAATTTTTAACCGACTTCCAAAAAGGAGGAGGTTATCAATTCGGCCGGTATCTTTTTTTTTTTTTTTAACTAGTAATGTAGAAAAATGTCTAAGTGGAAACATTTTTAAGTAAAAATCGATTGTATGTAAACATGCCTTTAAAACATGAAGCTTACGACTACCTTACTTCGATGCTAGTGCTTCTCTACTCGAAATCTATCAACGTTATCGAGGTCTGTATATTTCTTGACGTCAATTTATTTACCATCTCTTTCTAACAAAGTTAAAAAATGAATAAAAAAGATTTCACTACCGATAAAAGACATAAATAACATATAGATTTACGAGAATAATGATAGTATTAACATGTTGTCTTGTATGTTTATCAAGAAACAAGTTCAGAGCCTGGCTGCATATCGCCCGCTCCGAGGTCGACACAGTCGTGCAACGAACAGGACTGTCCTAACTGGGTAGCTGGACCCTGGTCCGGGGTAAGTATATCTAAATACACATCATCATCATCATCAGCCCACATGCATCCACTGTTGGACATAGGCCTTTTTTAAGTAGTGCCAACGTTGCCTATCTCGCCTTTCGCATCCAATCGATGCCTGCCATTTTTCGGATGTCATCGCTCCATCTAGCCGGGGGGCGCCCTACACTCCGTTTGCCAAGACGCGGTCTTCACTCGTCTTGTCAAACATACTA
This sequence comes from Hipparchia semele, assembly GCA_933228805.2. Classification (NCBI taxonomy): domain Eukaryota; kingdom Metazoa; phylum Arthropoda; class Insecta; order Lepidoptera; family Nymphalidae; genus Hipparchia; species Hipparchia semele. The sequence goes on along the minus strand of OW121715.1, from coordinate 14,763,741 downwards.
AATACACGTTCACTCCAAATTGGCCGTCGTGGACCGTTACAAAATGACGTCATACTGGTACCGGTGACGAAAAAATCAAAATCGTATCTTTTAATGTAACCACGACTGTAATGGAAGTTTTATTGTCTGGTGCTACTCTTCATGAAATCGTGAATGATGAAAGGTGTCATTTTTGATTTCTTATTTTTCTCCTCTTCAAAGGAAGTCATTAATTAAAGTAATAAGTAAACTTTTCGTTTTCTACCAAACAACAATAGATAACTAATTAAAACTCAACGAAAAAACACGATTGTGACAGTCGCGACTCACGAGCGGTACATTACTATAATATACATTAAACGAGTCTGACTTAAGGTACAATTAGATAACCCGTGAGGCTCTAACAATAATTAACTTCTTAAGTAATCGGAGAGATCTTTTGGAGAGAAAACTATAAATGATCTCCTACATAACAATTCATTATATCGAACAAATATGTACGAGAGGAACTTGTAGCTTATGCGAATTGCGATTGTGAAATTTAAAATTCAAATAATAAACCAACCTTGACCTGTAAAGAAAGAGTATAAAAAACATTACCACGTTGTATAAAATATAACAATAACAATAACAATGGCGGGCGTCGCGTTATTTCTCGTAGAGCTACGTTGTCATCGCTACGGAATGGCGTAGCTACATCGTAGCACATTTTACGTTCGCGTTATATTAAAATTTTATCTTTACTGCTTTTATTTTATATTTATTACACTTGTTGCCAGAGAAAATGTTTCAAAATGACAATGATTGTGAATATCCAACATTGTGTATCAAATAATCAATATTTAATGCTTAGAATAGGCATGACCCTGACCTAGGACCTATTTTGAAAAAAGCTTCTACCAATCAGGTTAGTTTTTTTCCATTTCCATTTTTTCCATTAACGCTGTTTTGTATTTATATTTTGTCGTTAATGACGCATCACGATATAACAGGACGCAAAGATATATAAACTGCAGGTTTACCAACATAGTATATATTGTTGAATAATTAGTACTTGTAAGGTGATCCGTAGTTGCACTATAAATATTTAAATACATTTTTATTCAATAAATAAATAGCTGCGTCGCGCTGATGAAGTGGCGTGGACATCATTACAATTCTTCACAAGTTAACAAAAAATAGTCGACTAACTTAAAAAATTTATGTCGTAACAATCGAAAATCGTTTCTTGACGGATGCCTACGTAAAAATAATAGCTATCTGAATGCCAAACAGCCCGATCCTTTCAGTGATTTGAGCTGTGATTTAAGTTTTTAATATAAGTAGATCACTCAGTAAGTCAGTCGCCTTTTCCTTTTAATATATTTATATAGATATTTGTGTAAGTACGTATATTGTGACAGGTAATACGAACATTTTCAGCATCAAACGAACCGCCCGGCGATACCGGCTCTTAAGGATTTTTTTAATTTGCTTGTATTATATTTAACAAACGATGTAGTGAATTAAATTCAACTTTACTTGAAGTAAAATAAAACTTTACTCAAATAGAGGAACCATCAGCCGATTCGAGTACAAAGCTACAAAGTCATTTGAAACAATCTTCACCGCCCAGCCTTGAGGGGCAACCACAATCGAGGTAAAATAAAAAAGGAAACCTTTAGGAAACATAAAAGTCGCTGTTTCCAGGGGAACTCCTTTCTATGATGAAAAGTATCCTATACTGTCCTCCAGAATGCAAGCTACCTGCCAAGGTTTAGCTCAATCGAATGGGTTATACGTGACCGCTTAAATGACGCCGTTTGTGAATTCTTGCAAGGGTTGAAAAGTATCCTGTTTTCTTTTCTTAGATGCAAGATATCTCTGCGCTTAGTTTCATCTCGGTTGAATGATCCGCGAACCCATAAATGAAGTACAAAGGCCTGTTTCCGTTTTTGGTGGTTGTTAAAACATGTAAAAGTAACAGACAAACAGACACAGAGTCACTTTTCCATATAATATATACTTAAATATAGAGTATGTAGGTAGAGTCTGTTCAGTTAACATGGGTGAGTGGAAAATAGGTTGTAGCAACATTGTGAAAAAGTCCTCATCGATGAATTAAACAGTTTGATAATTTATATAAAAAAACTGATTTTAATTTAAAATAATGCACATATTAACTTGGAAAGGTGGAATAAGTAAAAAAAAGTAACCCATGTTAGTCAACTGGCTTATTGAACAGATTATACTCGTATATTTTTTTCGGGCCATAGAATTTTTTCGTATCCTATCAATCATGCCTAAGGCATTAGTTTAAGCGTCACCATAGCTCCTTAACAAGAGCAATATCCTGAATAGTGTTCAAGTTGTCTGGGAACCCCACTCTACCGTTAAGTTTGCCTAGTTAGTCTGCTACGGCAAGTTCGAAGATCTCGAAAGTTCTGAGCAAATAGACTGTAGCGATGTTCGAAACATTATAATGTCCGACACTAAAGGGCTGGGCAAGGCATGATAGCCCACTCTCAGATACCTACACTTTGGTGCATGACTGGATGTAATATTGAGCCTCTAATCCTGCCTCATTCTTCATCGTTTCCGTCGTTGGTGAGGGTCATGACAATGAAGGATGAGTCATGACACGTTTCATTAATGCTTAAATGCGAAAGAGTGTTCTTAGTTGGTTTGTCCTTCAATTACGCCGCAATCTGTTACAGTTTGACTAGATTTTTGCTTGAAAACTTTAAAAGCTTGAGCTGTGGCCGTGACATCGTCTGTGTGGAGTTAGTTTTTAACATCGAATTCAACAAAAGGCAGTCAAAATCAAACAAAGTAGTGAAGTGACTGTAATTTCACTCCGAGAATCTACGAAATTCACTGAATGGGATAGGTTGGTACTTAAAACTGTGTTAATGAGCACCTAAATTTTAATGTTCTCGTAGCGCTTTAAGAAGTCTTACTTTTAGCTTACTTTAAGTTGCGCTTTAACTAGATAAACTGAACTTGAAAGTAGTTGAAAGTAAGTTACAAATTCGTAGGAAACATTTGTTTGAGAATTAAGTAGAAAATAAATTTCCGAATAATTTAATTTTATATGCACTGCGAATATACCAGAATAACAATTTCTAAATAAAGGAAAGTTTAGAAACTGTAACCCGGCTTCAGTAAGTTAGATGCATACATCATATTGGTTTTGTTCGTAACAAATATAGCCTATGTCCCCGGATCATAATAAAGAATCGATTGATACCCCATTTATCAAAATCAGCTCAGCAGTGTGTAGTAGTGTGAATATTAATATACACACATATATGCAAACATTTCTTTTATTTAAGTTTTGTTCTTGTAAGGTAAAAATACCATCCCCTAGTGCTATAATGTAAATAAAAGTTATTAGTTAATTATTTTATTTCAAACTTTTGTTTTATGATAGCTATTATAGCTTTTTATCTACTATGAAAAAACAGTATAAACAAAAGGACAATTAGTCTTGTATATGTATATTCAAAGTTGAAACTTCAGCCGGACAGCCATTAAGCATTCAGTGACTAAACAACTACTAAATACTTTCCACCTCGGGGAATAATATACTCGGATATTTATACTGTTATAGTTTCCTTTGTTTTCTATCTAATACAAGACGGGGTGCAATATCTAAACTAAAACTTAAGACAAGTTTTAGTTCAGATTGCACCTCTAGTTTACGAACTACAGGAAAATTAATATTAACGTCTTTGCTCAAAATCGAATTACCATATTATGTTGCAAAGCTATGCAAATGCGGATGATCACATACATTCAAATTTTCGAATTTCGTACCAGCATAGGGAAGCTCCTTGGTTCGGAAATACATTATTACAGACGAAGACTGACTTCTTGTTGGTCAAATTCTGATATATACCTTGTCAGAACCCGATCGATGTAAAAAAACTGAGCCCAATTGACTAATTTTAACTTATTTATTTATTTATTAGGACAACCAAAATTGTTACATTTTAATTCTTTCTTTGTGTAATTTTTAAGTATTCTATAATACCTACTTAAAAATTACACAAAGAAAGAATTAAAATGTACAACTATTGAAGGTGTCACAGCATTGCCTAAAAAAAATTTAAAAAGCGTAATATAAAAATCAAAAACTAGAATTAAAAGCGTACACTGCCAAAACAAAACATATGATAAAACATAAAAAATATAAAACTTAAGCTAAATAGGGAACTAAATTACAATTAAAGGTAAAGAACAAGAAATTACGTACAAATTAATATAATTTTTATAGATCATCTATTGCAGTCTTAGGGTTTGTTTTTTAAACTTATAAAAATTACTATAGAAAATTTCTTTGATAAAGTAAGTTAAGTTTGTTGTATTGATTGTGGTCGGGCTATAATTAGAATGAAACTCAGACCAGCATATGCGATCAAAAATACCGTCACGTCAAAATTCAAATAACGTTGTCTATGAAGATCTATCTTTTAAAGCAGACGCGCGAAAACTTTCATCATAGTGACGTCCTCAGTGTTAGAGTTCGCCGTATCAAGTTGCGGACTAGTTCACAATGTAACAAGTTCAGGAAGTGGACGTTTGATAAGTGCATAGTCCGGTGACTTTGTCGTCAGCCCCCGACGGAGACTGAACTAATTATCTTGCCGGGAAAGTGTTTAGTTCACTTCACCAAACATAGGTCAGTGACATGATACTTAATAACGGTTTCGGAACGAACGGAATCTATAGACTATTTATTATCAATATGAGGAATCTGCATTATCAGACAGTAGATAGGTCATCATTGTTTTCCAATGCGATTGAAACAAAAACTGGTCATCCTTCTTTTTACCAGACTCTAGAATCTATGGTATCTAAATATATAAACTGACTGACTGACCAATGTACAGTTCAAACCACTCGACGGATCGGGCTGAAATTTGGCATACATGTAGCTATTATAACGTAGACAATAACTAAGAAAGATTTTTGAAAATTCAATCCCTAAGGGGGTAAAATAAAGGTTTGAAAAATCGAACTTAATAACGTGAGCGAAGCCACGAGCATAAGCTAGTAATCACATATAATCTGGAATGCTGACCCCGCACTGGAAAGTGTAATGGTGTCAAGACCCCTCACTAGGTGGACTCATGATATATGAAGAGTCACAGTGAACCGTTGGATACAGGCGGCGTAAGAACGAGACCTGTGGAAGTCCATGCAAAAGACCTTCGTCCAGCAGTGTACATTTATCCGTTAATGAAGAAGAAGAGAAGTAATATGTATAGAAATATTCGCCTCCAGTAACGCAATCCACAATAGCATATAGAACATAATACTTTAGTTTCTTTGCATTCATACGAAAAATATACGTTCGCCTACACATTGCACATATTATATGTATTTTAGATTTTATGACGTATACTAATAAATAAATAATAAAGTTACCGTCTAGTCAACTCAAACATAATAAGGCATTCTTAAAAAACAACTAACTTAAAAAGAAATTGAAGGGAGTAGAAGAAATTTAATAAAGCCCCAGCGTCGTCGGCTGAGCGGACAAACTATTAACCGCTGAGTTCCTGAACTTGTTACAGTTAACTATCAACAAGATAGGGGGACGCTACCTCGGGGGACATTACACTAATGGAATTTCGGCCTCGTTAGCGCTTTGAGATAGACAGCTCTTTTAGATAGTGTATTAGAATGAGACAGGAAAAATGTTACGTATAACATTTAGGAATTTTTAAAGTCGTCTTTTTTGACTCTACTACTGGACATAGATCTCTCATATATCTCATAGATCTTTTTATGTACCATGTACTAGATGCAGGTATCTTTAACATTTTGGGAAATACTATGATTTCCGCTTTTATTATTATTTGACGGAATGATCCAGCCCAAGATTGCGAGTCGCAAGCTTTTCCGGATCTGAATATCGAACTTCCCTGATTTTGTCTTTGAAGGTATAGACTTTGCTGATAAGCTACTAAGTAACTAGTAGCAGAGAAAGACTTTCACCTTACTAGACCAGAACCTACGTGTAAAAACACGAGAATCGTCATAATCCAAATCATAAGTAAGCTAAAACAGGCCAAACTCGTCACAGGAGCGACGGCTGTTGAAGCCAAAAGTCCTAAAGTAAAGGCTAAGTACAAGTTAATGCTGTATTAGTCATTGGGTGCCTTCCAGTACAATGGACTGAGGATATAATCAGACTGGCGGAAAACCACTTTAGATTACATCTATAGCGAGAGTAAGTTAATCTAATTCATTGTCCAACGATCAACCATTAACAGATGAGCAAAGCTGTGAGGGTCACGTATGATAGCAAAGACCTATAATTGAACAGTGGATGTCCACAGGCTGTTACTTTGATAAGTTCTTCTAACTAACATATTCATATAATTCTTTGAAATGGACCATATTATTTCTTTCAAACAAATTTCTCGAAAACGGTAAAAGGAACTTGCATCAAAGCTGACATAATTAAATTAGAAAAATTTCAACGTAACTAAAACTTTGCGGTATCTTCTTCGATTCCAGATATAAAAACTTTGTCTTCCATTTTAAATTGGCCTGAAAGGAATGGAACTTTTACCGAAAACCTGGGTTCTTTTCTATTTTTCTTCCTCGAGGAAGATTTTTTCTTTTTAGTTTGAAATTCGTGGTAAAGATAATTTTGGTTACGTTTAAAGTTCCTTCGAAAATGAAAGACAAATTAGACAACGTTTCATTAGCCCAATTTGTAACCGATATACAACTAGTTTCTCACAAGAATAACTTGGAATTTGTAGTTTACATTATTTCAAACTAAACGAGGTATTTTGTGGAGGTATCAAGAAAGACAAATGAAACACGGAATTGGGACCATTCTATTACGTTTCTATTTGTTCGGAGCGCGGAAACGTAGCATGCTCTCTTTACTCTACGTTCATTCGTAGATACTATGCGCACGACGTAGATACCTGCACGTATCTGATAATGGAAAAGTGGTCAAGTAATTCAGTAATATCTTTTCTGTAACTAACATTGTGACCTTAGATTGCGACTCGAACCAACAAAGTCACATGATAAATCTAGCTTAACTGAATAGTGTAAAGTCAGTTATGGAATAAAATTCAGAAATTTGGGCCGGTAACCTTGATGCGGTACACCGTCGACAGTGGGCATATTTACAGAATGCTACATTGTCACTTCTCCAAAAGATAACCAGAATCATTAAGACTCTGGTCTGGTCTGGTCTTAATAAGAGGTGTCACTTCTCAGTGCTCTGTATCCTGCGGTGAAGGAGTTCAGGTGCGAGGCGTGGAGTGCACACCAGCGGGCGGAGGATGCGACCCTGCGGCCAGACCTGAGATCTCCAGGCCCTGCTCTACCGGCATCAGCTGCCCCGCTTACAGGGAAGCTGAGGAACCAGAGGTACATGCTTGGGTTTCTGCCTTTTTACAAATTAACTTTTAACCGGCGCGGCGGCTTCGTTCACATTGAGTAATTGACTTTTCAAACTTCTATTTCACTCTAAATTACCATACCCGTTCCAAGTTAGCCCGCTACCTTCTTAGATTGCATCGTGACTTGCGATCAGGTGAGATCACAGTCATGAACTATCTTGTCATCAAACAAAAAAAATGTATTTTGCATAACACACATCACGATACATTGCAACCGAAACTTCGAGTAGCGTGCTCAACAAGAAGCTTCGTAACTCCAACTGTTCGACTCATTTAGCGTGTCATATGTCATCGAATACTATGACGTTGGATTTATACTCCAAGACTATGACCGATTTTATTCATGTCGGTGACGTACTTTCAGCAGGTAACTCGTACTAACGTACGTAAACAGGATCCCCCATATAAAATGTTTCATTGTCTAAACTCCCCATATCTCAGGATGATATCGAAGATCTCCTACCTGGAGTGGTGTACCACACTCAGCCGCTGATACAGCCATACCCGCCGCCCCAAGCTAAGGCAGAGCAACTCATAGGTGACCCTGACGTACCCGTCGAAGCCACGTAAGTATCCACCACTTATTGATATCACTCACTGTTATATTGGCTGGAGACATTGGAGAGTTAACTTAGATGTTACAATAAATTAAGAATTGAAAACGAGTATAATATTATTGAAGTGAAGTGAAGGAGAGTACATATTGACACCTAGCTTTTGCCCGCGACTTCGTCCGCGTGGCGTTAGATTTTTAAAATTCCGCGGGAATCATCCTTGTTTTTGGTCTAATTAGAAACAGTATTTTTTTATTACTTATAACTATGAATTATTACAAGTTGTCATTTTTTGTCAATTTTTGGTTTATTTTATAAAATGTCTTCAGCCAAAATAATCTATCAACATATAATATTACCTTTTTATTTTTACTATACTTTGCATGTGTACCATATAATTATTTTAAATAGCGAGGTTTATGATCAAAATTTCAACATACAGAATGATTTCTTACAAGTTATATTAAGTTAATTATATAAAGTAGCGTAGGTCTATTGAATTTTGACTAACTAGACTATATTGTAATTATGTAGTCAAAGTTTCCAACGTAATTGAGTCATGAAGTAAAACTTTATTAAATAATTTTGTGATAAATTAAGTTTTAAGCATTATTTTTAGAGTTCCGTACCTCATGTTGGAAAAACGTAAATCTTATAGGATAACTCTGCCACTGGCATTGGTTTTCATTAATAATACCCAAACAGTATTTTTGACTCGGTACAATGATTCACTCGATTTCATCCAACTTTTTATATTATTTTTCTTTTCATATTTACTCTTGGACAATAGTGGTGATTTAATAGCGAGTTTTAAACCCATATTAGACTCGAGTTAGACTGGTTCCATGTCGGCAAAATTATGGTTAAGATTCTTAACTAAATAACTATTTATACGTTTCCTTCCAAGGTACGGAACCTTCGGTGCCCGATTCTAACTTAACGCTAGGTCCCTAGAAAGCTTTAATATTTCTAACTATCTACAAATTACAAATAACAAAAATATTTTAGAAATAATAATAATTGTAAAAACTTCGTTTTAAATACGTCTTACAGTTTTTTTTATTTATATTTGAATTCATATTGAAAATAACAGTTATACATTTGCGTATTGATTGAATACTTTTTTAATATTTGTTATTTTATTGTCACTTTTGTCTTTTCAAATAGCTCAGAGTATTTTGTTGTTGTTTTCAGCAATTACAAAATATTCTTTGCGTGTGGCTGGTTGTATGTAAGGTATTGTACCTTAACCAGTATTAAAGGTTTCACTTTTGAATTCGAAACAACATCACATTTTTTACAATTAATAACATTACGTATTCACCTTATACACATATATCCAGTGGCTGCTGTTCCCTTTCGTTCCCAGCTTATATGTTTATTGATTAAAGAACGTATCGTCTTCAAACCATTTACCAAATGGCTTAAGGACGATTCAAGAATAATTACTGTCACTGATAGTCCCCTCATTTAGACTTCAACCGTGTAACGTTTCGTGTTTCAAGATAGCCTAGACGATAGACATCACCGTAAAACTTATGCAAAGGAAAATCGACCTTAAACCACTTAACGTTTTAGCTTCGATACTGGTCAATATCGTATGCACTCTCTTCGATTATTCCACAAGAACCCTTCAGTTCATTACCTGTCACGGACCATTGCTTTCTCTACGTTCAACCTTTTTCAACTTTATGCACTGCACAGTAAAGTTTGTATTTCCTTGCACATATTACACTATCTAAAGTTTGTCTACTTTTTGTTTCGCTTCGAAACACTTTTCCGATACTCTAAGATAGTATACTACTATCTCTGCACTGACACCAACAAAGCTATCTCTTTTCGGTAACTTTCGTTCACCGAGTGATTTGACAATAGTATAGATATTATTTGCTTATTGCTAAAGAGTTCGATTATGAGTTTAAAGGTTTAATCGGTGAATACACACAGACTAACACTGGTGCACATACTTCTACATAAACCAGCCAGATATGATTGTTTTAGGATGGTAGTTTTCAATATACTTTCTGATCCCTACGCACCCAGCATGTATGGACTGTGTGTGGATAATCCTTTAGTCTTACAAAAATAATATTTTAGAGTTTTGAATGTTCCATCCACTATGTTTTCAGGCACATAGAATAGAATTAGGTTGTCTGAAACTCATACAGAATGAATATAAACTCCATCAGAAATAGGATGTTTTAGTACGATAAAGTTTCTTTAAGAAAGTCAGTTATATCTTATAATACTTTATTTTTATTAATCATAAAACGCATTCAGCAATCATTTTGCACGTGGACTGTCTTCTAAATTAGTTTAAATACAAGGTGTAAGGAATATTATGTTAACGAAAACTTTATGAATAGGTTACACATAATGCCTACAACGAAAATACAATTATGCCAATTATCTTGAAAATATTGGACCAATATTATATTTTTTAAGCACGCAATGTAACGCGAACGCCAACACCTGCACGTGAGATACCTACTGCGCGTCGACTTTTGATAAACAGGTGATCGCTTTCAAATGTCATTTGTGCTTAATATTTGTTGTTTTTTCCATATAAATGATTTCATGTTGTAATTAATTTAAAAACTGAAAAAAAAAATATCAACGTGTGAATTTCTGGTTTCAGTTTTCTTTAATATATCCCTTACACCCTGTGTACTTTGTAAGTGTTTTGTGGCAAACTCGTTTACTGATGCACCATTTTATAGCTACATCAAAGATGACGAATGGGGTCCATGCAGCGTCACCTGCGGGGAGGGGTGGAGGAAAAAGGAAGTCCATTGCAAGATATTTCTAGAGTTCAGTCGGACTATTGCCAAACTACCTGACAGCAAATGCATGGGACCTAAACCCACCGAAGAGACCGAAAGATGTGTTATGGAACCTTGTTCCATGGCTTATGGTACTTCTTTTGGGGATTCAAGTGCACCGGCTTATAATGGTGGTGATAGGTAAATATAAAGTTATATTTATTCACTATACGTGTTTATCTTAATTATTGTAATTTATTTTACTAGGTCCGCAAGTAATCGATTTAAAACACCGTTGTCAATAGATTCACTTATGACATTATTTACACATATTTGATATAAATCTTCCCCTCCTGGTACATTAACGATATCTTCCATTCCCGGAATATCAATATTTTCAATAGTAATAACATTTTCTGGAACCGTAGTTACTAATTTTAATTCCAATAAAGCAACAAGTAGACCAAAAGGAAGCAATTCATTTACATCGTTTTCGAATTCGTTTTTAGGATAAACTTGTTCTGCGTCCAATTCAAAAAAATACAAAAACGATTTTAGACTATCATAATAATCAGATTTGAGGTCTGTGAAATATTTAGATCTAAATTCGGAATCTGTACAAGTGTAAACAAAATATAGTATATCAGTCACTGGACTTGCGTACCGCATCGCTTGAAAATCCAAAAAACAAATCCTTTTGTTGACACCCTGGAAAATAAAATTAGTTTTATAGTTATTTATATAAAATTTCCAATTTTACCAACACAACTGAGCAACGTTTAAACGATGGGTAAATTTAACATAGGTACTGACAGTTTTTATATTGAAAATCTGTCTAACTATTGAATTTATTTATAAAATCACCTTATTCGACGATTGTAAAATTGGCCCTTAAAGTATAAATATTTTGGAAATAATATTTAAACGTTATACGTACTTCTTCTTTAAAAAGAATGTTGTTAATCCAGCAGTCTCCATGACAGAAAACGTTATATTTTCTTGGCTTCGTATATGTTCTTAATAAGTCCAATATCTTATCTTTCCTTTGCTCTAAATTTTTCTTAACTTCATGGTTATTTATGAGATTCAATGATGATTGAAACGAGTCTACAAAATAGTTTCTTAATTTAGATTTATTAAGGAATTTTTCATTAAAAATAATATCTTCAAAATCATTTTGTGTGTTTAAATCTACTCCTTCTTTTTCAAGCACAAAAGACAATGCATGAAATTTCGCTAACTCAGCTATAATCAAACGTACTTGAGGATAATCTAGATTTTTGATGCCTACTTTACTGTCAATTGTAAAACCACTGAGTAACATATCTTCCAATACAATGACTTCATTATTTTTCTCCACACCTAAAAATATAAATTTGGGCAACACAATTCTTTCGTCGATTGAAATATTATTTTGTAATTTGACAAAATTGTCTATAACTTCTCTGTAAGCAAGTACTTCTCTTCTATGTAGCTCTCTGAACACTTCTTGTCTTGTAGTGTTAATCAAGGTTTTCACTATAACACTAAGTTTTTTGTCAGTCCCAGTCTCCTCAATAGATACTCTGAAGACATTGGCAACATAATTTGCACCCTTTCCAGATACAATGTCTACATGGTATGTAAAATCTTTTATTTCTTTGATATCCGCGACACTTTGTATACAATTATGTAACTCGATGCAGTTAAACTCATCGGGTTCACTTATATTTACGTCCAACGACATTTTTATCACACCTTACTCGCGCTATGACAGTGACTAAAATGAATTTCTTACCAACACTGATAACAACTTTGATAAACATGATAATCCATTTATCGATGAATTTAGCGTGGAAGAGTAAATATTAACAAGTGATATCTTCGCTGCAATACATTTTATACTTTTCTTTTTACATGCCTATTAATGAAAATAAACTAAAAATTATAGCCTTGAGTGAAATTTAACGTAACTTCATAAACTAATTCTCTCTAAGTCTATTTAATTGATGTTACTGTTAAAGTAATATAACCACACGTAGAATTATAAGTGAACTAAAGATTTTAGATTTATTTCATGGTTGAATGACAACCACGAAATACAAACGGTTAAAAACCAAGCAAAACGTTTTTGTTGTCAATATTTCGATCCAGTTATAATCGTATGGACCACAGTCACAGTCATGTCAATGCCCTATGGACGTGGACATGAAATTCTTATAAAAAGAGTAGTAACATAAAATGTTAAAGTAAGTCTAATTTTTCAGCAGATCTCTAATTTTCGGTACGTCCAGTAACATCAGGGTAGCCCCGGGGTCGCCGGGCAAGTCATACTCTTGGAAGGAAAAGGGCTATACCAGCTGCAGCGCTTCCTGCTTGAGTGGAGTTCAGGTGATTTTTTTACTACTAGCGACTTTACCCGCGACTTACTTCGCATGAAGGTTTTTTAAATCCCTCGGGATTCCTTTCTTTTGCCGAGATAGACAGTAACTTACGTCACTCTCAAGATCTGAAGCCTACCTGTCCATATAGAGTGGAAATGCTGCGAGGTTGCTTGATACTTTATGGACTAGAGACAACCAGGAAGACTGTTTGATGTACTGAATTTTCAACGATGTTTTCACTGACATTTCATTTGATTTGGAAATTGACCGCACTTTTCTTTCTAGGAACTAATAATTCAATGTGTACGAGACGAAGATGGCAAAAATGCTTCACCTTACATGTGCGATCCTCTCACTAAGCCGGAGAACAGAGTGAGGACTTGCAACGATCACCCTTGCCCACCGCGGTGAGTTAACTATTATTACATACAAACTTGACAATTTTGTAGTACAGACGAATAAATGAGTTAGAGTCTTTAGAGTTTCTAAAAAATTCTGCTCCAAACCCAAAACAACCAATGAACGTGTTTTTTACGTTAGAACCAAGTAACCAAAAATCAAAAACAAAAGGCAAAGAGACTCTATTACAAAATGTTGAGGGCAGTTTTTAAACGCTTTATACAGTAAAAGTAAATTAAAAATACATAAATGTATACACGAATGCTTTCATTTGATTTTTTCAATCAGAAGATTAAGTTCTCATCAGTAGAATCTTCTTTCAGGATCAGTAGTTGGACGTCTCTTATTTATTCGGTGCATTTTCAATACTTAGAACGAGCTTATACCTCTCGACAACCTTGACACATTTCCAGTATCGAAACACTATAACATCAAAGTAAAATGGACTGCCTTGTTTAAAAGCTCAAGTTGATCCATATATTTACAGAATAACCAAGTTCTCCAAGCGAACAATTTACGAAATAAAATTCAGTAAGGCCGTCTTTAACCAAGAACTTACGAGGCCCATTTTTAGTTTGATGTTACGTTTTTCGATTCTCAAACTTGTTCTAAGTGTTTAGGGTAGGTACTAATGACATCTGCTGCACTTAGGCGCGGGTCGAATATACTTAATAACAAGGATAAATTTTAAAAATTGTTACCCGATTACGGAAAATTGTATTTTCATTTTGATTTTGATTTAAAAATGTACCCCATATCGCCCGGATCATACTAATGAATCGATTAAGACCTCATGGCTCAATAGTTTAGGCGCTAGTGAAATATTCGTAAATCGTCACATACATAGACTGCTACATATAAAATCATAATCTTTCCCTTTGGCTTTAATGAGAAGCAAGACGTTTGTAGAACATCTACTATTGGTTCGGAAAGTAGATTTTATTGAGATAAGTTGCATACAAACTTAGTACTCTAACGAAAAGCCTTTTAATACAATTTTTTGATAAGTCTTTTGTAGCTTTTTGCCCGTATTAAAATACGAGTATGATCGATTATAAAATATCCTTGATTTTATAGTAGGTATATTAGTTTTATAGTTAATAATTGCGTTTGGAACACATTGTTAATTTTAATGCAATCGCAGGTATAAAATTGCCTTTGGGATCATGACGTATGCAATATGCATCACAACTGTAACAGCGTGTGGATTGGTACAAAATTAACATATTTCAATTATTTCAATATGATTGTCATACCTGAAAGCCTGAAACATAACCTAGATTAATTATAACATGGGTACGAGTAAATATACAATGCAATAATAAATATTCCGCCACAGTATTTCATGTCAAATAATGTGTTGTTTTATTTTTAACACATTACGGTACGGCGGAGCTGAAACTAGCTCAATTTATATTTTAACACGTTTTCACTGCATTATGTTATCATAGGGCTGCCAAATCTGAGTTTTGTCATCATTGATGTCTCCGTTGATGACGTCCTCTGCTAGACTTTCTAGAATTGCCCTACAATTCGGTCTTGCGCCGCTTCTATCCAGCAACTGTATAGAGTTTGCTCGAGATTATCCATCTAGTTGAAGGTCTTACATTGCTGCATTTAACGGTGTAAGGTCGCCATTTGAGCATCTATAGGAACCCCAACGACTATCGCTGTTATCTTTAATATGTGCTCCACTCATTGTCACTTCAGCTTGGCAATTGAGCTGTGTCGGTAACTTTGGTTCTCTTATGGAGTTAATAGGTACCCACGATTTCTTCCACTTGGATTTAGTTTAATAACTAATATTTCCCTATTTACTATTATTTTTGACCTATAGTGAAGGAATTTCAAAAACTCCCTCTTTACTGCTCCTCTAGGGTACTCAAAATACTTACTATTTGAGATTTTCTTTCGTTTGGACATCCATAAATTATGGAATTTCAAAAAATCCTTACTGCTCCTCTAAGGTACTCAAAATTTAACTTACTATTTGAGATTTTCTTTCATTTGGACATCCATAAAAGTTAACATATTATCACCAACTCCACTGAAGTATTATGTAATAAAAAAAAACCACAACAACAGAAATAACAAAAATGGTCAAACTTACAAGATATGTGGAAATTTTAATCTTTAAAAAATTTAACATGTACCATATCCCGGCAAAGAATAAATAAATGATTAAATAGTAAATTTTCACTCAAGGCCTTGATTAAATAAATAAATTCAAACACCAAATCTCTTGAGGAAATATCTTATTTGCGCGCGAGGCCGTGCAATGTGCATTGGTTCAATAAATTCCCCGCTGACAACCCTACGGTCTCGGTTACCGCACAAGTTGCATTTTAGACTCTATAGATATAGATATTAAGACCAATTATATGTGTTTCATTCCACGCCTGGATATAACACTAAATTACATTTATAAAGCTCTGTAGAATACGGTTTAAACAGTGCATTGCGTTAAAACTACTGTTATGGCTTAATATTGTTTGTTTAGTTTGTGATATTATTATGATAGTTATCTTTCGTATTAAGCCGCTCATACATAACTCTATTCAAGTGGGAGTTAGGTTAGTATATTTATTATACAAAAGTGTAGTTACTTTTCCGCTTTTAAGCGATTTCCCGAAATAGAGAGCAAGGGAATTAGTTTTTCAGAAAGCTTTTATGTATTCAGAGCAAAAATACATTTAAAATATTATATCACCAAACAGTGATATTTTTTGATGTGATGTAGGAATTTGAAGCAAAATTAATATAATAAAGCTTTTACTCGCGACTTCATACACGTTAGTTAGGTTTTTTAAAAAAAATCTACGTTTAGTATTAAACGGAGCTCTCAAAATTTCCAAGCTCTTAACAACTTTACGATACTTTTTACGATAAACTCCTTAAGACTTTTCAAACTATTATTCTGTTTTCCGTGCTTACTTGTGCGTAAGTAAGTAGCGACGGTAAAGAAGTCGAGATACCGAGACTTCAAAGACTTGGAAATTCCCTATCACAAAGTCAGTTAAAGTGTGTACGAAGATTTACAACTTCAGATAGTTTTTTTTTTCAATCTCTACTAATGCGAAAGTGTGTTTGTTTATTAATTTGTCCTTCAATTACGCCGCATCAGAACTATAAATTGGCGTGCTTTTTGAATAGGTATAGTTGAGAACCTAGAAAGTGACATGTACCTAGACTATTCTGGACCTACCTACCTACCTACCTAGACTTTTATTGATTTTTTATCATTCCCCCATATTTCTAATGCTTTGCTGCCATTTTGTGTCGTTTTTTTTATCAGTATAGTCTGGAATAACCATAAGCTACTTTTTGTCTCGAAAAACAAGAGAATTCCCGCGGGAATTTAAAAACCTCAATTCACGTGAACGAAGTCGCGGACATCAACTAACTAGCTGATGTCCGCGACTTCGTTCACGTGAATATAGTTATACGTGTATAATCAACTGATTATACACGTATAAATATATTGTATCCAAGTTTTTGCATACATGTTTGTTTGTTCTAGCTGGAACTACACGGAGTTCTCGCAGTGCACCAAGTCGTGCGGGATCGGCATCCAGACGCGGGAGGTCACGTGTATACACGAGGTAATATCTCCGGGTTTGTACCTACTAGCTCTCGAGTCGTGAGTGTGGTTTGAAAATGAGGCTTTACCACCAATGCTTGTGCGCAGTATGCCACACAAAAAATCTCTGCGAAAGATGAAATAAAACATACCCGAAACCTCGTGTGAAACGCGACAGATGCTAGTGTACCTAGTAAGCGCCAAATACATCATGAATTCTAATAATTCGTAAGATATTCATTTTTTTAATGACTGGTCTGTTTCTTGGTCATATGTATAGGAATTTCATACAAAAATTTTGGCGCTGTATATATATAATCTTTCATTGTAATTATAATCTTTAATCTGTGTTTCCCATCAAAATCGATTCAGGCACATTCTAACTTCATGAGCAGACTTTTATTAATCTAAATCCAATATACCGTAGAAAATATTTATAGACCAAGAGCGGATAGTAGATAGGTTGTTCTAACATTAATATACCTAACATTTAATAATTTTCTGAACGAACACAATGAACAATTTGAACCTGCTAAATTTGATTTGATTCTTAATTTTTTCGAATTATTGTAACCTGCATTTTGGTTAGTAAAATAATCTATCTATCTATAAATTTGAACTTGGAGGTCTTCTAAAATACTGATGTACTGATGATATTATACTTGAACATTTAGATAGATCGATAAAAAGATTTTTCAATTATTAGAAAGAAACAAATTCAACCAACAAGATATTTGTATAGATTGCACAAATATATATATTAAATAAATCGCTTATATATTGATCTCCTCCAGACAACAACCTACTGGTACAAGGAAAGTACTATTTGAGGAAACTAGAGAGTGCAGTACAACAATTAAAAAAAAAATTAAAATACCAATAATATACGTACTCGTACTACAGAATTATGTAAATATATAAAAATATGATTTTTTTTACGAATATTTATATACGTCTAAGAACTTGGAATAAATCTTTGTTCAGCTCTTAACCTGTTATAGACAATAGGAAAAATAAAACGCGAGTATAATTGGATTCAGCATCGAGGGTGCTCGCTGTGGGGAACAAAAGAATAACTTTTATTGTTCAATTTTTGATACACTTGAGCGTAAAATTCATGTTTCACGCACTAGTTGCTATTGGAGTTATTGATAAGAAACAATAACTCTGATCTTCTGTATTTTGGGATAAAATATTATACTGGGTCGTTATTTGAAATGGGTCTGTAAGGTACTCATAAAATCATCTTAAGATACCGTTATATTCGGAGCGTAATAATGCCGAAAAGTTTTAGAATACCCTTTTGAACTCTATTTGGTTTGAGTACTAAATTCTTCGTAAGAATCCTTACTGTATTTGAAAGTGTGTTTGTTTTTTGGATTGTCTTTCAATCACACAGCAACGGAGCCACGGCTCGATATTTATAAAATTTGTGAGGATAGTAGGGATATTAAGGCGTACCAAAAACCCCAATAGTCCAATGATTAAAGGGCCGGACTGTAAATTGGAAGTTCGACGATTTGATTCTCACCCATTGCTCTATTGTCGTAGTAACTCCTAACACATGCTTTCCGCTTATTTGAAGGTGAGAGGAGAACTATATTCAAGTTTAGTCTTGGCTCATATTGTTTAAAAAAATTAAAAGTTGCATAAATTCTCTTTACGTCCCGTTAACCAGGTAACCCGTGGGGGAACCAACACAGTGGTTGTGCCCAACAGCATGTGCCCTCAGCCGCCCCCGCCCGACCGACAGTACTGCAACGTGCTGGACTGTCCGGTGCGCTGGCACGCCGGGGAGTGGTCCAAATGCTCCAAGACTTGTGGTGGAGGGATGAAACAACGGGAGGTAAGAACAGAAGATGTTACCTCCACATCTGAAATTATCCTAACTTCCTAGCTTAGCCTAGCCTCTATCTAGAAGACAAAGCTCAATTTCTTACTTGTGGTTTACCCATTGGTAAGAAATACTATGTTTATGGGTTGACCTAACGTTTTTTTTATTCGATGACACGATACTTATTCGATGACCTTGACTGCAATCTCACCTGATGGTAGTGACGATGCATTCTAAGATGGTAGCGGGCTGACTTGGAAAGGGTATGGCTGCGTACATTCAACCGATACCCCTGATGTGTTTCTACACACCATCGTGTTGAAACGCTAAATCGCTTGGCGGCATGTCTTTGACGGTATGATGGTAACTAGTCACGGCCAAAGCCTCCCACCATACCAGACCAGAGATTATAAATTCCCAAAATTACCTCCACCGGGAATCGAACACGAGACCTCCCAGTTATAAGACCACAACGCCCACCATTGCGCCAGGGAAGTTGATGAGTTCCTGATGATGAATAATACCCGGCAGGTGGTGTGTAAGCAAATAATGGCGCAATCGCACGTGGTGGAGCGCCCGGCCTCCCAGTGCAACTCGCCCCGACCGGCCAACACCAAGTCGTGCAACAGTCGGCCGTGTCTGCTGGACACGTCAGCGCCGGAGATCTCGCTGGCCAACTCCTCCTACATACAGCATGATCCGAAGAAGAAAAAGGTGCCAACAATATCTTTAGACATGTTTCAGTTTTTTGCATTGAGGTCAACGTAACATAAATTTGACGGCCTTATTTTATATAATTCTGGCATCACCTGAGATAATGCTTTCAGACTAAACGGAATATATATTGTCTTGTTTTTTTATTAGATGACAGATTAGCCATCAACTGCGATCTCATCCGATGCTAAGTGATGAAGCAGTCTATGATAAAAGCATACTAACTTGACTAATACTCCAATAACCCTTCCAAATATGCGGAAAGCTTCTATTGGAAATGGATACAACAATAGTATAACGGGTGGGGAATCAATAAAGCCATATAGCCATATCTTATTGGTATCCTAAAGCTAAATTGTTTACAGCACCTCTATGTTGGTGAGGTGGTATGAAACCGCAGTCATAGACAGCCAATTTTAGTTGCTGTAACTTTTCCGTAGGTCACAGTAAAGGTGGGCGGGTCAGCCACGATATTCTACGGAACACAGGTGAAGATTAAATGTCCCGTCAAAGGATACAACAGGACGAAGATTCAATGGGCGAAAGATCACCAGATCATCACAAAGTCCAAGAAATATAAGATTTCCAAAAAGGTAGGTAATAATTTATATACCTACCTAATTCTACTCATATAATTTTATAACAAAAATTTATAATGCAACAAAAATACACATAACATTAACTGCCTTTTATCTTTAATACTCCAAAATGTCGGTATTACTTGTAAATCGAAAAAATGTGCAGGCACCTTCTGAGTGTGACATAAATGTCCATTTTAGTCTGATATTGTATTTTGATGCTAGAAAACTATAAACTTATCTAGATGTGCAAACTCCAAAGGTAAAAAAAGATGTGTAAAAAATAAAATAAAAGAAAAATTATTACTACAATGGCTATTTATTTATTCAATATTAAGGTATTGTTGGAGTGATTTAAAATTCGTCAGTTATTTTACCAATTTTTTTGCCCACTTTAATTGTTCGAATTCCAAATGAGTTTGTCACAGTTGCCTCGGACGGCCCATAAATTACACCAGCAAAAACATTCGATACTCTTAGGCCTCCACTCACTAACTGAAAATGTATTAGTCTGTGACTCTTACTTAATAACTTTGGGACTTTTCAGACTAAGGTTTATTTACACAGAATTACAGTGTAAAAATATATTTTGGTAAATTTTATAGTATACTAGCTTTTGCCCGAATCTTCGCTCGCGTCAAATTCGATTTTTCTTCACCTCCTGAGCGGTTGAATTTTCAAAAATCCTTTATTAGTGGATGCCTACGTCATAATAGCTATATGTATGCCAAATAGCCCGATCCATCCAGCAATTTGCGCACTGATAGATCAGTCAGTCAGTCAGTCAGTCAATCCGTTTTTATGATGAACAGTTTTGCTGGCTCACCCCGGATTTAGTTGATAGAGTTGAATGTATACTACAGCGACCACATCATGCCTGGGCACGTAACACGTCTGGCCATATACCATGTCTGGGCACGTACCACGTCTGGGCATATACCATGTTTGAGCACGTACCACATCTGGGCAAATAGCTGTTGATAGTTCCCCGGCCATATTAGGTAAATTCGAATTGGAAGCTTTTTAATCAACAAAGTAGTACGCTTTAAATGAAACAAGGAAATTCAATTATAATTTTTCCTCTAAATACGCAACAAAGCCTCTGCAAACTAGTTCACAAAAGATATTATCACGTTAATTTACTTTGGGACTGGTTAATTAGACTGTGGTATTGTTTTGGATACGAGTTAGTGAAATTAGTGTTTTTGTTGAAAACTACTTTTCTTAGCTAAAAAACTAATAATTTAAATAAAATTTTACCGAACTCACGAGTAAATTTTTACCGTATTCACTGCTTATTTTTATTTTTTTTTGACACAGAAAGGTGAGCAGAAATTAAATACATGCACCAGTTAAGCAATCTGTTCACAAATTCACAATACATACGAGTATTACGACTAGAAATGGAAAGAACTATAAACTAACTAAAATTAAACCGTAAAATTGGTTGTAACTTGTTTTGTTAAATAAATCCACGCGATTTATTTTCATCACCTAATCATAATATATTTGCATCTCATTTGTGCCCAGGGTGCGCTGCGTATTACATCCCTTTCCCTCCGCGACCACGGCGTGTATACGTGCGTCGCAGGCAGATCCAGCGCTAATCTGACGCTACTTGTGAAACCGAAGCCTGGGGAGTTCCCTTCCAGCGAAGAAATTGAAAGGCACAAGGCTTTGGATGAACCATCCTCGCCTTTATCTGACAGGTTTGTTATCTTTCCACCTTTTCACCAGCGATTTTAAATATTGGATGAAGCAGGCGTTACTTTCCAGAATTCCATGATAGAAAGAACAACAAACTTCTTTTGCTCCACTAAACTAGAAAGTATTTGTATGCTACAACGTTCCTTTCTCCATGAACATCTTTCTTTTTAACAAACTCCCTGGCGCAGTGGTCTTGTAACAGGGAAGTCTTGGGTTCGATTCTCGGCGGGGTCAATTTGGGAATTTATAATTTCTGAATTGTCTCTGGTCTGGTATATAGTGGGAGGCTCTGGCCGTGGTTACTTACTACCCTACCGCCAATCGATTTAGCGTTTCGGTACGATGGCGAGTAGAAACAGATTAGGGATATGGGTTGAGTGTATACTGCCATACCCCTTCCAAGTTAGCCCGCTACCATCTTAGAATGCATCGTCACTTAACATATCAGATAAGATCCCAGAAAAGGAGTATCTTGTCTTTGAATATAAAGAAAACACTGATAGCAGTATTTTATTTTTATTCAAAGACCAGTACTAGAACAACAGTGTTCTAGTACTGGAAATAAAGCAAAGGCTTCGTTAAAAAATGTAAATAGTAAGAATGTTCTCAAGAAAAAAGGAATTGAGTTCAGAATTCCTCCAGATACAGTTTTATTGTCAGACGGTATAGATTTTTAAAGGTCATCTCTTAGATAAAGCGGTACGCCGTCGCCTTTCAAATTGGGGTCGGTTTAGAAAATTATATTTTCTAAACTGGGTCAGCTCTGCTCCGATGGCAGGCTGACCATGTAGATAATTATTTCCTTACTTTACTGACATTCTGATATTAACAGTCATTTTCATCTTGGGAAGTTGGCGGAGTAACATTTTCGTGCCTCGGAGCGTACTTGAAGCCACGCCTGCACTCGATTTTGCGCCTGCATTTGCGCACACACTTTTGCACAATAGTATCTCCTGCATAGTTTACCGAAATTCAGTTCACCTGACCAATATTCTTATTTTTTTGTCAATGAAAATGTAAGATATACAGGATGATTTTTTGGTTGTGCACAAATTTTTTAATGTTGTATATAAACGAATCAACACGTATTACATACAACAACTGTTTGTTGAAACATTAGGCGCGCGCGGCGGCCGTAGACCTCTGAGCGCGTATTTTAATTTCGTCGAATAGTATGACGATACTTATTTTATGGTCAGGTATGGTAAAAAAAAATTCCAAAAAGGTACAAAACTATTAACAGAAATGTGTTCTATTAACGATATCGAGCCACCAAAAAAAATTTGTGCACTATCTAAAAAATCACCCTGTATAAAAGCTCTTTGTTGCAAACAGAGCGGACGGGCGGTATCGCGCCATGATCGGCGGACGCTCCGACGACCAGTCGCACGAGCAGCGACCGCCGGACCAGAAGAAGAGCTTTAAAAATCGACTGAAAGGTAACCCAATTACAATTAGTCACACAACTCAATTCCTGTATCTGATTAACCAGCTGATCTAATATCCAGATGAAACATTGAAATCTTCGTAAAATTCAAAGTTATTAACTCCGTGTACCTAGGCCAACTTTTGGCTCTTATGACAAGTCAAGACTCTATCACAAGTTTGCAAAGCATCTGCGAAAGCAGATGCTTTCAAATGCAGCAGAAATGCTGAGAAGAGCCAGCAAGAGACTCCATAACATTCAATAGTTTCCTTTTGACGGTAGGAGAATAAATCGCGCTCGCTTATTGAATTATTTTTCCTTATGATATGTATAGGCTCATACCCTGGACCCTAGGTTGTATACTTTCGTATACTGTAAAAATAATAATTGTCAAATGTACGAAGCCTACACAACTCTCTTTCTGTATTGTTTTGTTTCGTTTAAAAGAATATTGACTTCCCTTTCCCTTCCTAATAAGCGTAAAACTTGAGTTAGGAGTGCATTGAATCGTCAAACTTTCAGACCTTTGACTATTGAGCTTTATTTGTACAGTAATCAACCAGGTATTAGAATACTGTGCCTGAAATTTCATTATATACCAGGAAAAATCGACAAAGTCCGCGACGCTCTCTACGGCAGCCCGACCGCGAGCACCAAAGCCGCTCCTAGCTACAACTCTCAAGCTCGGGACATTTACGACGAAAACGAGGTGAGGGTCCCGACCATTGCCTTTCGACACTATTGATATACTTATACTATATTACTTCTTCTATAATCCTTTTATATCTTGATATTATTAATTGTTGATTAATAAAATATATGTATGATTAATGTTTTATTTTGCTTTCCTTGAAAGCTTTTTATATTTTATAGTTGTTAAAATAGTTATGGGCAGATCGAAATAAAACGCCAATGTAAAACTTGCGATAATATTGCACACAAAATATGTGCTCTTAGTCAATCTAAGATCTAAGGTTGGCTTCATTTGTTAAACTTTATTTTACTATTATATCTGGTAGCTCGACAATATTCGATATCCCTAGGTAACTATAATATGGCTCGCTTTGAGTCATTAACAAGTAAATGTCAATGTAACTCCTTGCATGTACCTATGGCTAGCAAAGATCATACTAGTACAGTGATCCCTGTCAAGTTGCCTTCTTGTCCAGTGCAGTGTAGTGTGAACACAAAAGTACCTTCATCCTCAAGCATTAGTAAAAAGACTGTAATTATTTCTGACCAATTAGGTAGAGACTTTGGCTCAATTTTAAGCAATTATGTGGAACACTCAGTGATTAACAAATGTTCACCGGGGGCAAGTTTTGACTATCTGATAAATAGCTTAAATAAGGAAACCTTAGACGCAAACACTAATGTAATCTTGCTGATTGGCGACAGTTCAATAGTAAACAGGCATAAAATTTTAAAATGTGTTGAGAAATTATTGTATTTACATGATAAAACTCAATGTAAGTTTATTATATGTGCCCTACCTTACTCAAATACTCTGAGTAAGGAACAAAATCAACGGATACATAAATTAAATTTACAAATGTTTAATTTGACAAACCGCCACAGAAATGCTATATTTTATTTTGACATAAATAAGTTTATTTATAAGTTTAAATTGACCGCAGATAATATGTATCTGCCTACAAAATGTAAGCGACTTATAGCTTCATTACTAGCATACAATTTAATTCATGATACAGTTACAAGTGTTGTAACAAAGTCTTTTGACAATTATACAAACTGTACTTCTAGTACTAATATTCCTGTTTTTGACTCAAGTACTTTAAGTACTAATATTTCTGTTTTTGACTCCAGTACTTTAAGTACTAATATTTCTGTTGTTGACTCAAGTAATAGTAAGCCTATTGCTTGTTTAAACTAGATACTAAGACAACGGAGAGGCTCTGTAAACTGAACATTGTACAGCAAAATATACGGAGCCTATCCGGCAGTTTTGTGAATTTGGACTCAAATAAAAACAATACTTGTGAAAATTTAAAAAATTTAAACTAAGCAATAAGACAACAGATAAGCAATCTAAAATTAATCTTGTACACCAAAATATACAGGGCTTATCTGGCAAAGAACATGAGATTGAGCTTTTTATTAAAGAATTTGATATTGAAGTCTTATGCTTCACTGAGCATTGGCTCAATACTCATCAGTTAATTGTACACCTTGATAATTATTCCCTGTCAAGTGCGTTCTCAAGAAAGACTGCTATACGCGGGGGATCATTGATCATAACGCGAAATAACATTAATTATAAAGAGCGAAAAGACGTTGTTAGTCTTTCTATAGAACGCACTATTGAGCTGTCTTGTGTTGAGCTGGACCGATATATTGTAGTTTGCGTGTACCGCCCACCCTCGGGCGACTTTGTTGTTTTTGAGGAGGTAATGGAGGATGCCTTAAGGCGGCTATGTAGGTCATCAAAAAAAATAGTGGTCTGTGGAGACTTTAATATTGATATTTTGCTTCACACTCCTTTTACTGGTAGGCTACTTAACTTATTTAAAAGCTTTAATTTAGAGAATATTTTTGATGAACCTACAAGAGTAACTGCAAACTCAGCTACCTGTATTGACAACATTTTTTGTGATTGTAACATTATTGAAAAATCTATTATCACTTATCTCAGATCTGATCATTGCGGTCAAATGATATCTATTCCAAGCAGTGAACAGAATATAACAAAAGTAATAAAATACAGGCCAGTTACCACTAAAAAAGTAAAGCATTTCAAACAAAACATCTCAGCTATATTGCCGACGCTTGACCTTGCACAGGATGATCCGGATGAAATTTATACAGAGTTTTTTGATTTGTTAAGCTCACAATATAACTCTATCTTTAAGGTGATAGAGAAAAGACTGTCTAAAGATCTTAAGTTTAGTGACTGGGCAACTGCAGGCATCTATAAAAGTAGAAATAAGCTGTTTGACTTGTATGCAGAAAAACAATATAATTATTCCCCCGCGTTTATTGAATATGTAAGAAATTATTCTAAATTGTTTAGAAATGTATGCATACAAGCAAAGTCACTTCACATAAAACAAAAAATTGTCAATTCTGATAATAAAATTAAAACAGCATGGGACATCATTAGCGATGAAACGAGTAAACATAAGGTGCATAATAATAATAAATTGGAGCTTAAAATTGATAATCATGTAATTAACTCCGACATAGAAGTTGTAAATACATTTGAGAACTTTTTCAAAAATATTCCAATTACCACAACCAGTTCTCTAAATTCCTCGCCGGCAGAAGCCTATCGTCTTCTAAGAAGCAATGTCTCCGAGTGCAATAAGTTATTTAGGTTTGAACACGTTACCCCATATGACATAGTCAAAACATTTAAATCTTTACAAAATAAGAAAACAGCAGATCTATGGGGGATATCAGTTAAAATAATTCATAATGTAATTGATATTATTGCGCCGTATCTTGCTTTAATTTTTAATAAATCAGTAGATTCTGGATCTTTTCCAGATCTTATGAAATGTAGTAAGCTAATACCGCTTTTTAAATCGGGCAGCAAAAGTGACCCGAATAACTACAGGCCAATTTCAATTTTGCCAACTCTCAGCAAGATATTCGAAAAAATAATGCTCAACCAACTGCTTTTACACTTTAATTTAAACAAACTCCTACATACTGAGCAGTATGGTTTTACAAAGGGTCGATCAACAACCGATGCAGCCGCAAGGCTATTACAACACATATTCGATGCGTGGGAGAACTCACAGAATGCCATTGGTATTTTCTGTGATTTGTCAAAGGCATTCGACTGCGTTGATCACGAGACTCTTTTGCTTAAACTGAGCCACTATGGCATTAAAGATTTTGCACTTAGTCTCATTGCGTCTTATCTCAGCAACCGAGTCCAAAGAGTATGTGTCAATGATGTAAAATCATCCGGATCAGCCTCAGTAATGGGTGTACCCCAGGGTTCTATTCTAGGTCCATTCATGTTTTTGGTCTACATAAATGATTTACCACATTTTGTCCAAAATACTTGCGATATTGTACTATTTGCTGATGATACGTCTTTAATTTTTAAAGTCGATAGGATGAAAGACAATTTTGACGATGTAAATAATGCATTATCTCAAGTTTCTGAATGGTTTACGGCAAATAATCTCCTTTTAAATGCTAAAAAAACAAAGTGTGTTGAGTTTTTATTACCTAACACGAGAACTGTCAGTAAAAATTTAAAGATAAATAATGAACCTTTGAAAACTGAGGACTCCACAGTGTTTTTGGGGTTAACCCTGGATTCAAAGCTACAATGGGGCACCCATATAGCAACGCTTGCTGGCAAACTTAGCTCTGCTGCTTACGCTGTTAGGAAGATTCGACAGTTGACTGACATAGAAACTGCAAAAATTGTTTATTTTGCATATTTCCATAGTATTATGTCATACGGAATCTTACTATGGGGTAAGGCAGCCGATATTGGAAAAATTTTTGTTTTGCAGAAAAGGGCAATCCGCGCAATCTATAATTTGAGGCCGCGGGATTCCCTTCGAGAAAGATTTAAAGAGATAGGCATTCTTACAGTAGCTTCACAATATATTTATAACAACATAATATTTGTCAGACAAAACATTTTGAGTCACAAAAAAAAGAGTGATTTGTCCGATAGACCAAGTAGAAATCCAAATAGGCTCATGTTTCCTGGGCTGCGCCTCAAGAGGGTCCAAAAGACATTTGTGAGAATGGGCGTGACGTTTTACAATAAAATTCCACAGTCAATCTTAGACTTGCCTCTACACAAGTTTAAGAAATCAATTAAATCTGCTCTCATGAAAAAAGCATATTATACAATTGAAGACTATGTAAATGATAAAAAAGCGTGGATATAATTCGCTCCAGTGATTCATAAGACAGTAATAACTATCCTGTGTAACATGATTTTATTGTATTCTGTTCCACGGTGTTTCCACTTTATTTGTCTCAGTCATGTCTTAAAATGAGTAGTTTAATATTAGTATTCAATTCGATGCCTTAACATGGGTAGCCTAAGTATGTCATGCTCTCTTTAAAGTTTCTGTGGTGGTGTCGTGTGGTGCGGGTTGTTACGTTCCCTCAAATATGGTTGAGCGAAGCAATGGCTGGATCATGCGTCATGCTCGTGAACGGGTGCCACCAACGGGAATGGGTCTGCTTTTGCCTGCCTGTGTTAACATGTATTGAATTGTATTTATTTGTATTTGTATTGTATTTATTTTTACTTGTATTGTACTCAGGAAAATTCATCGTGGAAGCACTGAATACATAGCATAGTTTCAATAACAATTGTAAATTTTTATATTTTTTTGAAAAGAGCAACCGCCGAGTTTCTTACTGGCTCTTCTCGGCAGGAAAGGCATTCCGAACCAGTGGTAGATTCATTGACCATTCAAAAGTGCTTGTAAAAGTTTATTTGAATAAAAAATATTTCTATTCTATTCATATCAAAATCACATTACAGTAACGATTGTCACTAATAAATAATAAAACAATCCAATTTTAACGCAACTTCACAAAACTAGGCGTATTAATCGAAAACCAATATTAAACCACATTTTCATAACAATAGCACCATTCCAATAAAACCAGGCTAGATCACCAAATTGACAATAAATTTCCACTATAAAAATTATCATAACCGAGCCGTAATATCGACACGAAATATTTTAAGTCGAGTGTTTTTTCCATGGACCAAACGCACGACACTTTTTTACATTTACGATATGCGATACGACAGAAAGCATACGAACTATCGTTGTTACGTTTTTCTAATTGGGATTTCAGCAACTACATTATGACATTCGCGGTATGTGATCTTGATAAACTTGTAACGTGCTGTGAATCGTCAACAAGTTTACACTTATTTTGTACAATGAGTAAGATAATCATTACTTCAAAATTCTCATATTGACGACATAGTCAAATAGCAGTTTACAAAATCTAGAACTTTATCTTTCTTTCTTCTTTTGGCTACTGGCGTTTTTAGTGCCAAACCAGCACAATGCACAGGTACTATTGGGTGCCATTACATGAGTAAACGGTTCCTTTAATTTCTTAATCTCATTTTGTCGTTTAACGCAAAGTCGTCATCTCAATAGGTCAACAGTTTAGGGGTATGGGTTGAATTTACACTGCCATACCCCTTCCAAGATAGTCCGCTACCATCTTAGACTGCATCGTCACTTACCATCAGGTGAGATCGAAGTCATGGACTACCTTGTCATTTGAGTTTAAAAAAAAATTGTCGTACCGTGGTACGTAAAAAAATGCTCTGACACAAATGAAAACAGTAAATCTCTTTTACGAGGAACGAATATAGAATAAGTTGGAAAGCATGCCACTGATGTTATAAAGACTATTTCAAAATTTTCTCTTTGCACTTTCTTATAAAATACTTGCGAAGAAATCTGACGATATCTCAGATAGAGATTGTTAGTTCAGGGTCAGTAGGTTACTTTATTATTATAAAACGACCCATTGTTTGCTAGTTTGCCCTTCAGCACTTCCGCATTTATAATATTAGTAAAAATAGGTTATGGATGGATAACTTCTTACCTCTAACTGATGACTTTATTCCCAAAGATGAACTACACTGCAATCACGTTCATTAAAAAGCAATTCACAAATAGTACGAATGTTCCCCACCTGCTGTACGAAGGTACATGTGGAGTGCATTCGTAATTATCCTGGCGAAATCACTATAACTCTTTAAGCTTTTGACATAACACTTTCAGACTTTTTCGGATTTAACTACGATATTTATTACACATATGTGCAAAAGTTAGACAATTTACTCAGTTAATCATAAAATAGTAAATTAAATTGTAATCTCTTTCATTTCGATACCCTGACCATTTCGATTGTAATAAGATTCCGCCATCAGCCTTGGGCGCTCGTATAGAGTTCAAGCATCTTGATAAAGTTATACAATTATACATGTATGAAGTAATTTCGTTATAACTTATTATTCTTCATTTATTAATATTGCTCGTAGGTACGTTTGAGGCAAATTCAAAAACATATGTACGTATATTATAATCAAAGGATCGTTTTCTTTATGAAAAAAAGGAGATAAGAGATAAAATAATTACTTTATCTCTTATCTAATTCACTTTTTGTATTTTTTAACGTAATATCAAACTCAAACGAAAGAAGGATAGAAAAACAGAGCTATTTTTAGATCAACCCTTTTCCCAATTTGATACGATAAATTAAAAATCTCCTTCAGTCATTCCGAAACCTTGACCCTTTCTTTAGTGCTCCCTAGCATATAATGTACATTCAATAATAATTTTATTAGATCGTAAAAGACGGCTATAAAGTTTACTGCCATTTTATTGTTGAACTTAGCCGGATTACTGGAGATAGCAAATCATTGTAACTGACACACATATACTATTATGGTATGTTAGGGCAACTTGAATCGTTAAAATACTGCTTAAAGGTTTATTTTAAACTTATATATTCCTATTAAAAAATAATAGAGAAGTTTCTACTCAAATTAAGTTTTACAAAGTACTTTTGAATCGTCACTGGTTCGGAATGCCGTTCCAGCCAAGAAGAAGCAGCAAGAAAGGCGGCGCGGTCGCTCTTTGACAGTTGTACAGTTTACAGTTCTTAGCGTCGTTATTATGAATTGCTGGAATGCTCGAACGGAACGAAAATTTACATAATGCTCAATTTGCTCAATTGTATAATAATTATGCTTTTTTCATGAGCACTGAGTATTCTTTTAGCCGAATAGATGTCTTAAACTCGTGTAAAGGCTGGTCTAAAATTGACTGTGAGATTGTATAAAAAACGTCACGCCCATTCCTAAAACGAGTTTTGGGTTTTCTTGATTCTTGATCCCATCACTTCAAAGTCCAAGATCACTATGGATCTTCTAAGGTCCACTATCGATTTTTGTCCATCTACTATTCCTGTAATGTTGAATTTATTCACTGATCAAGTTACAAATTGACATCTAGCATTGTTGCAACAGTATTTACGTTTAAATTTAAGAAGACGACACCAAGTTGGTTTGTCCATCACTATTTTAAAAATAAATAACATTTTCGCACGCTGCCGCGGATAATATCTAAAGGAGACTGCTGTGTCATCTCAGATGCTTCCGCCAAAACGGAACGGAGCCTCCAGGCTTTTGCCGTGCCTGCATTATCTAGTAATGCAACTACAGGTGAGACGTTACCAGAATAGAGCATGGCTCGTGGGATTTCAAATTCAGAGTTGATATTCTCTGTAACATTCTCATCGCATGAACTCGTGGGATTAGTTGTGGCTGTTTTAGTTTAGACTCCACTATGAGGTTTACATTATGAAAAAGGGATAATGTTACTAATTTTCATGGCTCATTGAAATGGTTTTATTCATGTATTTAATTTTATTTTATCATCCATAATTTCCTAATTTGGTAATCTAATGGGATCCGCCCTTAAAATTATTATTGCCCGAGTTTGAGTGGTGCCTTGTAGTCGACTAGATTAATTAATTATATGATTATTTTTATTTGTGTTTAAAAATATACAATCTTGAAGGTTATGAATATCATCCTTACATATAGATTTTTTATCCATATTTTAATTGTAATTTTTCATCCATTATTTGTCTACTAAGGACAATTTTCATTGATATGTTCAGATGTTCTGGAATTTTCAGGGCATCGGAAATTCGAGAGGTCAAAGGATGGTCGATCCAGTGATCATGTACCAAAACTATGGAAGCCCGATTCAAGCTCAAATTGTAAACCTTCAGGACAAACAAATAGTGTTCCCAGAAGACGATGATTCTGATATCATAATAGTAAATGAAGATTTTAACAGAAATACGATTGAACAAAGTAGAATAGAAAGTCTTAAAGAAGGTATTAGTGATTTGCTCGAAACGACGACTGAATCTGCAGAAAATAGGTAGATAATATTTAGCTTTATAGATATATTTAACTTTACATTTCTTTACTAGGAAAACTCTCCTACTGACTGACTGACTTCACATCCCTTATTGTACAGTAAAAATTCCTTTTCAATAAACGGAAGTAATAAAAATAAAAGTACCTTAACCCTTCTATAAAGTTTAAAAATAAACATTAGTTACTTAGCATAATATTTCAGGTGTTCTTTATTTTAAACAGAATCCCACCGCCAGATGTAAATGATTACAAGTGGATGACCACAGAATGGTCAACTTGCAGTGCCCATTGTGGGCAGTCTGGTCACCAAATTAGAGGAGCAGTTTGTCAGGTGAGTATTTCAATACCGTCATTCTCTGACATAGATCTTTCGTGTAAGTATCGTGCTTTGACACATTGCCCCGTGTTATATCAGAGAGACAACATCAAGACGAGAGCCACAGCTGAATGGCTACGATTAGGCTAGCAATTAATTTTTTTTTAAATATTAGTAAAAAAATTAACATAATTAAATTTTTATATTCATATTATAATATTTTACTCAAAAGGTAGGCTACTTACATTCTCATTCGTACGCTCTGCATTGCAATGTTTCTTTTCACTATCGAAAAAAAAAGGAAAAGGTTCTCAATTTCAAAACAGGCAATTTCTATGCAGCAAAGTAAATAACTTTTGTTCCACGACTTTTTTAACCTCCTAAAGAAAAAAATAAATTTTTTTTATACAAAAATCTCTACGCGGATTAAGTGTAAAATTTTGTGTTAATTGCTCCAGGACCGAATTAAATAGTTCTCTTTTTTTTTTCTTTTTTATTCATCTCACTTGCGGTTCCAAATTGAGCCTGCTTTTGAGAACTTTAGAAAAATATTCATGTTCGTTCCACATCTGCTTTCATTAAGCCTGTTATTCAGTGCTGATCCAGATTTGAATTTAATGAATAGAAATTTCCAACTCAAGAAACTTTGTGAAACTATTTGAGCCAAGAGCCCGGCCGAACTTTTCCAATATTACACGAATATGAAAATTTAATAATTATACGCCGGATTTAATTATTACTTTGGGTGAAATTTTTCAATACATCACGTGTGCTTACCACAAGCTCGTTAACTAATTTTGTTAAACTACTGTACAAAAATTTTCTGTGAACTAGGTATTTTGATTAAATACAAAGCAAATAAATATTTTCAATAATACATAGAAGCCCTAATTATTTCCAGGTTAAAGTATAACTTAAATCACTAAGACCCGATTTCATCAATCTTACTTATTCTTGAGAATAATTATACCAGTAATTATTTTATTCCTAGAGAATAGTCGTGATTTACTCGTGATCAGTGAAGGGGGCTTAGCGTGGCTTCGGTAAATATATTTCATTCTTGGTCTCAAGTAGATAAGATTTATTCCATATTAGTGAAATTAGGCCCTAATGTTAATATTTCTCTCCATGATAATCCCATCAAAATCAATTCAGCCACTGTATATCAGCAAATGCCGCATCTAACATATTGGTTATCGCAAAATATAGAATATGCCTACGAGAAGTATGTAGTGCGAAAGAACTGAATTTTCAAAGTAGACATACGTAAGGTCCATTTTGACACGTATAATTACTGCTACGTATAATTTTAGTACCATCATTGCAAGAGTGAATAGGCATCTTCTGGGTAAGCGCACTCAAACTTAAACCTCATCAGTGCTTTCTATCAGTAATTATGTTCAAAGCAAGCCTATTTCGTAATAAAAATAACCAGTCAAATGTGAGTCGGACGAATACGAATACGAAGGGTTCCGTACCAAAAAATACCGATAAAAATATTTTTTTTTATTTGGGAAGCCCCCTTTAATTTTTAATTAATTTTTATTATTTATTGTTTGCTGTTGAAGCGGCAATAGAAATACACATTCTCTGAAAATTTCAACTGTCTACCTATTACGGATCATGAGATACATCCCGCTGACAGACAGAAATTTGGTTGAAAATTTATTTTTCTAAACAGCATAAAATATCCAACCAAACCGCAATAGTGGAGACGGACGAGTGTGTATCGAGAGGCCTCCCAGCGCCCTCCGTGCTCCGCGACTGTGCCACCAACAGTTGCGCCACGTGGCGAGCCGCCGCCTGGTCTGCGCCGCGGTGTTTACCCAGCGGTATCGGTAAGGACGCTTAAAAATAAATAGCTTGATACTATTTATTTTTTATAAAAAAGAATATTAGTCAAGCTGATCTTAACTTATATTCTCCTCTCCCCTCCAAATAAGCAAAAAGCTTGTGTTAGGAATGGGTACGACAATAGTGCAACAATAGTGGGTGGGGCTTGAACCTTCTGAAGCTTTTGTGTTACGTGTGTCGTTCAAACCCATTTGACTGCGCTAAAGCTATTTGGTTCACATAGTATTTTAGCAACTCTTACAAAACTAAAATCGTAAACTTTATGGTGGCCTTTACACAGCCAATCTGGATCGTGATCTGCGATCAAAATCACAGATACATTGCACTCCATATACCACCAACTCCCCTAGAATAAATTGTGCCGAATGATTCTAATTTGTGACTGTCTGGTCGTTTAGATTCATGAAATGGCCAGTCAGCAATGGTCAGGGTCAACAATGAAAATCGGAAAGATCGACTATTCAAATCCTACCCATTGCACTAATATTGTCGTACAGCAACTCCTAGTACAAGCATTACGCTTATTTGGTGGGGAAAAGGCAAGTTAAGTTGACATGGCTAATAATTCTTTTTAAAAATATAGGCCCGATACATACGGCACAATTTATTCTAGATTCAGATGGTGTTCTGTGGTTTCATAACGTGACGTGACGTGACGTGACGTAACGTGACGTGACGTGACGTGATCTTTAATTTAAATCAAGCGCTCCAGATTGTCAGTGTATGGCAGCGCTAAAGGAATATTATATTTCATTCCTGTAGCTATAGTTCGGCGGCGCGTGGAGTGCGTGGCAGAGAACGGGACAGTGGTGTCTGACTCGTCGTGCGTGTACAGCAGGCAGCCTGACAAAACCAAGCGAGAGACTCAGCCCTGCAAGCCCGTGTGGGCGGTCGGACCTTGGAGTAAGGTATGGAGAAATTAAAGAATTGCGCTTCCCGGTGTGAGTCGTAAGAAACTGCTGGATGCAGGCAGCGCTAGACCTAGGCCTATGGAAGTCCATGCAAGAGGCCTATTTTTTTTATTCGATAACAAGATAGTCCTTGACTGCGATCTCACCTTGTGACGATACAGTCTAAGATGGTACCCCTAATCGTTTTCTACGAACCATCGTACCCTAACGCTAAATCGCTTGGCCACGGTCAAAGCCAGTTATAAGAACTCACCACTGCACCAAGAAGAATGTCAAACCCCTTCCAAGTTAGTCCGCTAACATCTAAGACTGCATCGTCACTTACCATCAGGTGAGATCGCAGTCAAGGGCTATCTTGTCATCGAATAAAAAAAAAAACCTATGTTCAACAGTGGACGTCTATCGATTGATAAAAAAGAAGAAGATACATTTCTGAAAGAATTAAAGAAGATCAAGATCCAGAGGACAAGACAAAAATTAAATAACTCAGGTTGCAGTTATTTGAATTGCCGGTTCATTTCTTTAGAAAATCTTAGCTTCACAATCTACGTAACGTTAAAACTTAGTTGTTGTTGTGTCATTTTAAGCTGTTTTTATAGCGAACAAGGAATTACATAATTCCTCTTTTGTTTTTCTACGTAATTCTTAACGTAAATCAAGTTAAAAATATTTTCATTTTAACGTATTTTCACATAGGTAACTATGTTTACTGTAAATAAAGACTGCTATCTGAGGAAAGCTGTTGAGAAATACGGCAGATACTTTTCCAAAGGCAACATGATTTAAATGATGATGATTCCGCATGATTTATAATGATTTATCAATGAATTATTACAATATAATATCTTTGATATATCTCGTAAACAAAATCTTCACACCACTGCTCTATTTTACATGTTGAAATCTAATTTGCACATTGCATCAATAAGTAAGCAGCACACTCTGAACTTGGTTTAACATTTTGATCCGATTTGCTAGAATGTAAACACTAACGCTACGGCGCTACAGTGCTACAGCTACGAATAAACACGAAAATTCAAAACATAACACGGATTTGCTACGTCTGTAGAACTGCGAGAGCTACGCAGAGTAGTGTTGGCATCGAGTTACTATAGTGTCATGTTAGCAGCTTAGCAAGCTAACAACAAGTAAAGCTATATTGTTCGAGTACATAATCTAAAAAAAACCGGCGAATTGAGAACCTCCTCCTTTTTGGAAGTCGGTTAAATACCTATGTAAACGGAAAAGACTGACTGACTGACTGATCTATCAACAGCTCAAACCACTGGACAGATTGGCTATTTGGCATACAGATTTTTTAGACGTAGGCATCCGTTAAGAAAATTCAACAAAATAGGGGTTTGAAAAACTTATTAAAATAAATGATATTATAGTTTGAAGATATTTCATTTTACCAATACAATTCTGAAGTCTGCCAGTGAGCCGTTGATGGGTTGCTGCTGATAATGATATACATGACGACGGACGCTGGTAAGTTATAACAAATCTAATTCCCCACAGTGCAAAGGTCCGTGCGGTCACGGCAGGCAGCACCGCGTGCTGCGCTGCGTGTGGCGCGCCGGGCGACGCGCGACGCGGCGGCGCGAGCGGCCGGCCGCCGCGTGCGCGCACAGACGTCCCGACGTGGTCAGGGAGTGTCGACAACACACTTGTACTAGAGGTACAGCATTGTCTTTATTGGCTTCCCAATACAAACACATCTCAGCTGAATCTGCTTCCGAACCGAGTCTTGACATGTCATAAGAGCCACAGGTTCGGCTACTTGGAATAAGTAATTTTGAATTTGAAATTTGAAGTTATCAAAAATTTTACTTCCGAATAAATACATCTCAAAAATTGTGGAGACCCAATCGCCGCAATTTTTGAGATTTTTGAGATCTTCCTGCGACTCGGCTGATATCGTCGGTCCACTTAGTGGGGGGTCTGCCAATACTGCGCTTCCCAGTAACAGGGTCGCGACTCCAGCATCTGGGACCCCAACGACTATCGGTTCTTCGGATGATTTTTTATTTCATAATATCTACCTATATCTATAGAGGTATAGGTTGAATGTACCCTGCCATACCTTTCCAAGTTAGCCCGCTACCATCTTAGACTGCATCGTCACTTACCATCAGGTGAGATTGCAGTTAACGACTAATCTTGTCATCGAATAAAAAAAATATCAATAAGTAATATTATATCGTAACAGATGGGGTTTGCCGAGATACGTCGAGATATTGTGAGAATGTTCGCGCAATGAACATGTGCGCTCTCCGGCGGTACAAGGAGCAGTGTTGCAAGACTTGCGAAGATTAAACTGATAACAAATAATAATTACAAAGGGACAATTAGTTCAAATCGTTGGAAAGACGGAGTGAGTAAAAAGTGACTCTCTATTGATGTTAACTGAAAAACTTTTTTAATTTCTCTTTTATCACGTTTTTTATTGTTATTTTTAACTTACTGTCTTACTTTTTTTTATTGGATTTTAGTTTTTCAATAAATTCAGCGATTATTTTCGTCGCTGCGACCTGCGAACACAAGACTTAAAATATAAAGAAAATATTTTTAGTTAATGAATTTCAATAAACTGTCTTTTTTAAACAACACATTCCGTTATTTTTCGTGAAAGTACAAGTGGAATGTATAATGTACCATTAGTTAAGTGCCATTTTTTAATTCCAAATGAGTTTAATTTTTAGTTCTTTGTGTAATTTATTTCGTATTAGATGAATATTTTGTGATTGGTAACATCGTGTTTCAGGAAGTTTGACTGTGAAAAGTATGTGTGTGATACAAAATGGATTGTAAGTTGTTACGAGCACGATATAGTTTCTAGTCGTGATAGCACTATAAGTTTAGTTATCAAGATCAGAGACTTGCCTATCTACTTACCTGCTCGTTCATGGGTTTTGGTGCTAATTATGTTGTACACATATCTTACTACTATAAAAAAATATGGGTTAAACGTTCGAGATACTTGTTATATACGTATTATTTTTATGCTTTCGCTAGAATTTGTGTATGTATCATACTTAATTTAGCTGGATTCGATTTGACTTCAAGCTCCTATTCACTAAACTAGTAAAATACATTAACAAGCCGACTATTTCTCAAAAAAAAATTAAAAAGAAGTTAACGCAAAGATAGCTTTGTGCACAACATAATTAGCGTTACTATGATAAATATATTTTATCTCAAGAAAACTATTTGAAGTGTCCAATTTTTTCCGTACAATATTAGTAAAATTCTGAAACGATAACTTCAAACCAATTAACTTATTGAAAACAACATAATATAACAAATTCCATATATTTTTGTCTTCCCATTAAATTAATTCATTTAATTTGAGTTGTAATGTTCAATTAATATAATAATAACACAATTTTACTAATATTGAATGAAATCTTGAAATCAAACCTCTTTACGAACTCTATCAAATACAATGTTAATTATTTCAAAAAGATAGATTAAATTTATATTAAAATATTTAGTGAAAAAAAAAAAATGTTTTGTACCATATTAATCATAGCATGTGTAAATAAAATCAATATAAGCATAATTGCTACGCTTAAATATTAAAACAAAATATAAGAAATTACGATTTGCACAAACAACCTTAGATATGCAATCAATGTATAGTATTAAAAATTAGTAAAATTTGCCAAATAAATGTATAAAAGTACACTCGCGAAGAAAAGCGTTTATGTGAAATTTAGTTAAAATATTCACTATTTATTGCGATGAGTCGATTTTCAATTCCGAGCATTAAATTAAATTTTTAAAAATAATGTTAGAAATAAATTAGTTTGAATTAATTGAAAACAGCTCAAAAATCGACTCCCAGCTTTAGGTAGTTTAAATAGGGCATTATACTAAAACGTGTAAAATAATACAAACTATCATTAAAAAGTATACTAATATGAAGACACTTCTAATTATATTGAAAGCAATATGATATCGCTTAAAAAATGTATATAAAATAGTCGTATCGTGTGTTTGTTACGCCCTATTCATGGAATGGGAACTAGCAATGATTACATTGACCATTTAGTTAGAAATAAATATTATTGTTTATTTTGAATCTTTGTAATCAGTTGTGGAACTAGCCGAGGAGAGGTAACACAGTATTAATATTACATATATATAGATCGAAAGTTTGTTGTCAATTTTAGATGCATTATTACCCCTGTTTATAAAATGTAATTATATAAAGTGTATTTTCCAAGAACTTTTCTTTACAGTTCAAAAATATTTTAGTTAAAGAATTTAAAATAATACTGAAAAGTTTAAAAAGATTTTTTTAAAGCCATGCTAAATACTGGCTTATAAAAAATGCTTATAGTAAAGAATCAAGCTTTTCAAGTGCTATATAAGCCGAGTATTGATCGTAACTAAAAAGATGAAATTATTATGCTACAAAATGAAAATAATATTTTTCAATTTTCACGGTCATTATGTCGGTGATATATCGTGTTCTTAATGGTAATGGATCCTTCCCGAGTTATATGATATGACAAAGCGAGAATCTAATTTGTGTAAGTATACTATCATATCGTTGTAAACTGCCATTAAAACTAATACTTTTGTCGCCGATTGTACGCGCTGTAATACTGCTTATGAAGCTAAAATGTACAAGAATAGAGAATGTTATATTGAAATAAATTAAAGGCACTAATGTACCTGAGACTTTAATACCCCCTCTAGTTAAACAGAGATTTACGATCCTAGAACTAAAAGCTTGGTAACAATTGTTACATAATACAGTAGTAGGCATTGATTTAATCCACTTCATCAGTATGAATTTTCACGATTAAACTTACCTTTTATATTTTAGTCTCTTTGAGCAATCATTTACTCAATTAAGATCTTATATACGTATCCAATAATTAATTGTTCAAAACGAGGCAGTATAACTGCAACTGAAATGTTTCAATTGGGAATCAAACAGGTGTTACAATTGTCAGTTACCTAATGCATCTATATTTCAATATAACATCCTAGATTTAGTCCTAAACTAAATTAATCCAAACAATTTGTAATTTTCGTTTTACTTATCTGCGATAAAATTAAGTCCGAAATTGTACATTGTAACGAGAATTTTCAAATATAAAAATATATTATATGGGTAAGTTACTGAATTTCTTGTTTTATTCGCATATCCCGGTAAATCTTCATAAATACAAACTAGCTGTTGCCCACGGCTTCGCTCACGTTAAGTTCAATTTTTCAAACCTCTTCTATAATACTAGAGTAGGAATGATGAGATTGCGAGAAGGGATTGAACCGTTGACCTTTCAGTTTTCAGTCCGCATTTTTTACCACTAGGCCATTGAAGTAAAATCCAAAATTCATAATTACGTTATATCGCGCACGTATTGCCTACACAGTGTCACGACAGACAGAAATAGAAAATGGCTGTTTGACTAAAATGGCATTCCTACTTGTTATCTTGATTGCATGTGATAGGTATAGGGTGTGGCAGGTACATGCTCGATACACTGCAGAGATAATTGAATGCGTGCTTATCTTAGATAAGGAGATTGAAGACACGTTGATACCGTAACAGTGGTAATGGATATGTTCGTCTTTGTACCTGTTGATTGATACGAGAAATCCAAGTACCTTTTCCTGGTTAAAATAGACGTAAAAATCCAACCTACAATAATTTTTCAGTCACTTGGTGCAGGGGTTGGTTCCTACATTTTATTCTTGTTGTGCTGCAAATTAATTTTATTATTATAAACTAGCTTTTTGGGGTTTGAAACATCGAATTAAACGTGAACAAGGCCGCGGGCAGAAGCTAGTAATATTATAAAACAGACACACGTCGCCTGTTTGTTTCTCCGAGCTCATCTTCGAAATAAATCAAAATACTTTGACGACACTTTCAGAAGCTGGTAAAGGAGTGATATATATTTTATTCCAGAACTAGTCTATGAAAAGAAAGATACGGGTATCAGATATTCTATATTATAATAAACTATCTGATTCCTGCGACTTCGTTTGCGTGGAAAAAGTTTAAAGTGACTTGCTACTATCCGCGAGAAGTTATGTCCTCTATCTCTGATAATATTCAGTAGATCTTCATCAAAATTGGACAAAATATTTCGAATAGTACGCAATTTATAATAAACAAAGAATTATCAAATTCAGTTTAGGTTTGACGAAGTTATGGAGCAAAATCAACAAAAACTTTCATCCCCTATCCCGGATAAATCTTAATGTTTATCAGGATGAAAAGTATTTTATATATTGACCCGAAGTATTAGCTACCAAATTTCATTCAAATCCGTTCAGTAGTTTTCACGTGATGCGCGCACAGACAGACAGACAAAAAAATTAAAAAAAAAATTGTTTTGGGCCCAGTATCGGTAATAAAGCATCCTCCGATTAAAATTTTCAAAATATATTTAATGTGCAGGATTCATCCCGTTACAGTTTCATTATAAGGATGGATAGATTAATTGTGCAGAATTTCGGATATAATATACGAGCT
Source organism: Hipparchia semele (assembly GCA_933228805.2). Taxonomy (NCBI): domain Eukaryota; kingdom Metazoa; phylum Arthropoda; class Insecta; order Lepidoptera; family Nymphalidae; genus Hipparchia; species Hipparchia semele. Next base: position 14,721,906 of record OW121715.1, on the reverse strand, counting down.
ATCCTCCTAAATTTTAGTTATCTACTCCGTGCAACGTGTATTGTGCAGATAATACGCTATAGGAATCTCTTCATACGGCTCGATATGTGTAGACAAAGGACGTTTGTATTCTAAAACAAGCAGTTTCTATCTGACGTGCGGTGCAAGACACAAGACTAAGCGATTAAAATAGGAAGTAGGTATAGATAATACGCTATACCTGTTTCTATGACTAGAAATGTAGAAGAAGGCCATTTGTATTCATGCCAAACAGTTTTCATCTAACAGTTCAAGATACAAGATGAAATAGTTATAATAGTAATATAAGTACAGACAGTCAAAAATTATTTGACTATACCTAAATCTTACAGATATTTTTAATTCTTTAAATCGACAGAGTTTCTAAAATTAGTCTGCAAGAGTGGTTAGTAGAGGATTCTAATCCTTACGCTATATTTTCGTACCGTAAAAATTAAGAAAGACTATACCCAAGAAAAATCAACACCAAAACGATAGCGTGAAGATAAAGATAGAGAAACTGGGTGATTAAAAGTTTAAAAAGAGACTTACGTAAAATATTACTTAAGAGTATAGGTACTAGGAAACCGAAAATGTTAATTATAAGAATTTCTGCCATTGAGATGCAATTTAATTTTAATTTTGAGTGTAGAAACGCTCCATCTTTTTGCTTATACCACCCAGTATAACAATGCGATGGCCTTTGCAGTCTACAGATCTGTTCGTTGAAAGGGCTTCAATGCACCGAAATCTACGAGTAGATTCCCATGATCCAATTGAAAGATTTACTGTTGTAGAATTTGCAACCTTATTTGTATGAAGATAAGACTGAATGAAGACTCGCTTTTGCTTTATAAAGGTAGCGAAAGAACTCATAATTGAGGTCCATACCTATGCCACATAGGTAAATTCTGTAAAAAATCAAATATTGCTATGTAAAGCTAAGCTTTGTAAGCTTAAATGTACATTACACCAGCTTAACTGATTGCCTATTTTCCACTACTAAAACCATTGTCAGTATTCAACTCAACCCGGAATGCAATATGCACCATTACTGCGCAAATCTCTAAGGGAGAGAACAGACTGACTATTTTAAGCGGCAGCAATAGCTCCCCTACTATAGATCAAACGCAGAAACCAGCGTTCAAAAATCACGAAAATGCGATGCAGACCCAAAATCCATACAAGTGCCGATCGCTGCCTCTAAAAGTAGCCAGTCTGCCCTCTCCCTAAAACGCACTATGTACTTGACGAAACGTACCTACTTACTACCTACATAGTATATTTTACACTCTAAACTCTACCTACATTATATTTGTGTCCAGATTATGTTAAGTCCAGATTTTTTAGTTTGGCAAACTAAGTTGGTTTTTCCTTGTAAAATAAGCAAATAAGTTTCACTAAGGACAATATGGGTACGGACGCATTCCGCGGTTGGCGTTTTGGTAGTCCGGTCAATGACGTCACTTCTGCTGGAGCTCCTACAATCATGCGCAGACACTTGTAATCTTCATTTTGAACTGAATTGAATCTTTATTCTATTCGCCGGAGACAAATTGCTTCGGTCGGTTCAAGCTCTGGGTGATTTCAATTCAATCTTCACGACGTTCGGAATGGCCGCTATAGTGGAAACAAAACGTTTTGTCATTTTGTCCGCAGCGGGTAATTAGATCGCTATGGAAATGCGCGTCGCGCTCCGGCACGGACAATCCGCCCGATTCAATTAACTACAAACTCCGAGACATAGCCTCTAACTAGCTCCAATGTAGATACAGGTATATAGACCGTGCCATCTCGCATTCTATTTGTATAAGGAACGCCCGATTTTGGTTAAGATTAGTTTCTATACCCAAACTAAGGCGCCACGAAGTAGGTACCTAATGAGTATTTTTATAGACAATGTCAATCGACGAGATCGATTCGTAATTGGTTTTCGGTGCGAAATTGAAAATTTAAATTTTGCAATAGGAAAATTTTCAAAAATAAGTTTTTGCCTTTGTTTGTTCCTTTTTAACCGACTTCCAAAATAGGAGAAGGTTCTCAATTCGTCGAAATCTTTTTTCTCGACTGATTTGGAACATTATTTTTTGTTTGAAAGCTTATACTTCCCAGGTGGTTCCATTGTCATCAGGTATCTGATGATGGACCCCTGGAGAAATCGAGGGAAATGTTCAAATTTTATAGGCATAATTGATATATATACATATTTTTTGTTTATGTAAACTTTTTTATTATTTGTACTGGAAGTAGATGGATTTCAGCGGGATTTTTGAAAAAGCACGCAAAGGAAATCGAAATAGCTAAAGCTAAGCATAATGAAAAAGCTAATGTACTTAGGTATAAAAATTCTTTACTAGAAGAGACGAGTTAATACACCACCGCCCTATGTAACTATACTTCAAGTTTATTACCACTAAGGTTTTGAAACTAGTATGAGAGAGTTATGAGGCCATCGTCGTGACAAAAGGACGCCACTATCGATTCAGACGGTTAGTGCTTCTTCGACGCTCGCTCGTATAAATTCCTTGGTATAACCGGGCGGCGACCGGCGACCTGCCACCCGGTATTCCACCGGATCTATTTATTTTTATAGTGCCAATCATGATCTTGAAGGAAATGTACGAGGTAAGAAAATGTCTGACGCCCGCGACTTTATCTGGGTTTTAACTCTTTGATTTTCTGCGATAAATAAAATGCCATGCCATAATTATAACGTAATGTAACAGAATGCTATGCTATAATTAATTAAGAAGATATAAACTATCTTGGAGCGAATGACCAAGATCAATTTAGCGAGCTATCAAATAGTAGCAGACAGCTTAAAAGCTTAACAAAATATAGACTTGAAGTCAATCAAGCCTGATGGAAAACAACAATGAATACGTTGCGGTATGTTGGAGCGTACTTGCTAAGAAGATGCCTATTTACTCTTGCTTTGAAGATACTCAAGTTGCAAGTGATAGAAACACTAACGTCATAGCGATACGTTTTAAAAACGTTAAAACGAAAAGGTTCGATCTCGATTACATAAGGATGCCAATACACACAACCTCTAGCAGTTAACAAAGGAGAAGTCAACATATATTCTTGGTGATAGAATATTTTAAATACAAAAGTAGAGAGAGATATTTGGAGAGTTCGCCCAGGAACTTCATAACTTTTTTCCTAAACTTCATAAAAACGGTGTGGCATTAAAAAAGGTTACGACTGAAAATTTGTTAACTTCTTCATTGTTTGTACAACAATTCACTTTTATGAAAAACGAGTGCTTACACGCTAAGTGATCAAAAAATATATACAACCTCCAAAAAATCTATGAATAAAAAAATATTCCTATTTTCCTTTCGCATGGTTAAGCCCCGCTTGCATATTTATGAGCATAAACATAATTTACGGACTCCACGCGAGCACGCCGCGGGCCTCGGGCGATGCGCATCCACTCGAAAATTATAACTAATGATAATGGCGCTATAACCGGCAATACTAATGGAAATTATTTTATTTCACTAAGCAAACCAATGACATATAGTTTGGAATTTTTTTTTTATTATTTTTAAGCTATTGCATAGCTTCTATGCCAGTCCGCGGCAGTCCCCGAGTGCCACACGTCTTTTTTTATCAACGCCATCTAGCGGTGAGAGGAGTCTCGTGTCAGGTTATTTTCGTTACGGAATTTCTGGATTCAGTCTCCACGCTCAAGGCCCGCGATAGAAGCTATACAATAGCTTAAAATGCTATGCAATAGCTTTACCGCGGCAGTCCCCGAGTGCCACACGTCTTTTTTTTATTTTTTTTTATTTATTGGTTTGCCAACAGGAAATCACACAAGAATTACAAAAAATTATACTTCAGCTATAGAAACATTTAAGGTGTGCACCCAATTACAGGCAAACCGACATGCGTTTAAGCAAAAATGCAAATGCGGGTTTGCCAGTTAACAACTTAACAATTACACAAGGTTAATTTAATGTCTACAATTGAACTATGAGAAGCATAAGAGACAATGATGCGGTTACAATATATTGAAACAATAATCTTTTATACTGTTGCAAAGAGAGTGAGTGTATATCGATAATGACATTAGAGTTTTTAAAAAGCTTGTTATGCTCGCGACAAATTCTAAGTAACACATTGTTAGCTCCCATTTAATGACAAGATACTCTTTAACTTCTATCTCACCTGATGGTAAATGACGATGCAGTCTAAGATGGTAGCGGGCTAACATGGAAAGGGTACAATGTATATTCAACCCATACCCGTACACTTGACGATACGAAAGCACTTTGTGAAAGTTTATTTGAATAAAAAGTTATTCTATTCTATCTATTCTATTAAAACAAAATGTCTAATGTACCTATCTTTAAGGAAATATAAGGACATTGATGAAACTCCAATGTACAGACACCTATAAATACAAACGGTTGTGGACCGTGCTGATTCTGCACTTTTTTCTTATTAACAATACCTGACATACAACGTGCGGGAGAAAATTTGTATTCCCTTCCCAGTGTGCAGCCGCTGAGAATAGCATAACATGTTGTGACGTGTCGCGAACGAACTTCCTATTTCATATTTTAAAGCCCTCTTCACATAAAACGGATAGCATTATATTTCTGTAGCCTCAACCGTAGACGTGGGTTCAATCGCCTCCCGTAAGGCTATTGTCGTGCCCACTTTACCATTATACCTACTTAGTTGGTAAGTATGAAAGAAACAGGCTATATACCAGCGGACCACCAGTCAATATCACCGTGTACCTACTCTATGAAACGGGATGACTTAAAATCCTTAAAAAAGGATCTCACTCGCATCAATGCTAAATATTTTTACTTTGATTCACAAACAAGCAGACAGACATGACAATGAACTTAAAGTAGATTAAAAAGTCCTTATTAGAGCCCCGAAACCCGAAAAAATAGGCCTGCACAATACCCCTCAATCCATTTAATAGCCAAGAAACAAAATCTACTAGCTTAGCTGGCGACGCGAAAGCGGCTAATAAACTATTACTTGCAATTTTATAGCCATTCTATTAAATAAACCGATTCAGTCTAGCCGTTAACTAAGCTAATAAATCTAACCGAAGCTAGCTGATATATTTTACACACATTTTACACTATACTATTCATAAATAACATTTCAAATAAGGCTTTGATGACATAGTGTGCAATTTACATTAATATTACTTCTAACTTTAATAAGTTAAACATTATTTTAGTAGTCTAGGAGGGTGGTCTAGTAATTGCCCGCGACTTCGTCTGCGTGAAATCTTTGTTGTGTCTTATTTCAATCGGAGATAATCTAGGCAGAAACTCAAAAGTGCGATGCGCAACTCATATACACATACTGGATTTCGAATTTCAGTTTTCAGTTCAGTATGAGTTATCAAACTCACTTTATGTAAAAGTACATAATGAATATCTGCAGATACAGTGTTTTGGATTCAGAGGGAACAGTAGTAAAGGCTGAAATTAATTATAGAAAGTCAATATCTTTTTTCATCGCGAATCAGATCGCAATTTTATGCAAAATTTTGTGCAAATTTCACACAAATCTTTCAGTTTTAATCATGTGACAGAGATTGATATAACAGTTACTTTCACAATATTATATTGATTTTTAAGCAAATGAGCGAATTTTTATCAAAAGAAAATTCACAGTCGAGACGCTGGAAGATACAGGGAGAAAGCAAATGTTGACTAAAGAGGTAGTATCACAACATAAATATTAGCTTATAGAGCTGTGTAAATATGCCCTACGCCGGGAGGCTGAGTTGGAGGCTGTAAATCTAATGGCGCATTGCGAGTGCAGGCGGGGAGGCGCGTACCCCGAGAATCACTAGCAACTGATGCAACTATAAAAAATATTGTATCAGTATGAAAAGTCATACTTACACCCATTTTTAAGATTCACTAGCTTAACTTATATTATCACGTATAATTTGAGTATCAACAAGACAATCAATATTACGGATGGTTTTAAATCTTTGCACCAAAAAAATACACTTTTCAACTGACAAATAAAAAGGAGAGGTTCTCAAGTCATCGAGTGTATTTTTTTTTGCATGACTACGCATACATTTTCACAGAGTCTCCAATTTTGATGATTCTTTTTATTGATTGTTTGATTGATTGAAAGTTACACTAAGTGCTAACTATATCAACGCAAAATTGTTTATGAGTAACAACACTAGGAGATGACACTAAAAAAAAGTAATGATTAACGACAAATAGTCGGTTGCATCGGGCGCATCGAATAAATGCTGAATATATCAGCAGAGGTCGTCGTTGACGTAATGCGAAGATGATTTTCAAAAAAAAATGCCTAGAAAAACATGTCTCCCCTAAATCTTTACACGTTATCTTGTCATTTAAATCTTCCGCGCTCCATTACTCAATGGGTCGAGTTGCCCAAATACAATTTTATATCCTTATTGATTCCCCATATAACTTGGTCGTGCGTAGCACCCGTGATCATATTTAATGGGATGCTTAAATGTATTTGAACACTTGAGATACGGTTCATGAATTACGCAGAGAGTTTAGTTTTTATTGCGCACTTAAGAGGATATAATGTATATAATGTATGGGTGTATTTACGTAATTTTCAATCTAGCGCTTAAGCATTATTTTAATGATCTCAATATGGTGGTAAATTCGAAAACACTTTGTAGAAGTTTATTTAAATAAAAATTATTGTATGCTGTTCTAAAATATATACGTTATTATGTCCAAGTGACATGCTACATTTTATATTGAACAAGATACTCAGTCTTTGCGAATGAATTGAAATAAATTGTCTTAAACACATTTTAATATTATTTAAAACAAATTCTAACAATTAAATTCCAAATTCATACAATGTCACACATATCTAATAAATTCATAATAACAAGGTCTACGCTAAAGCTATAAAGTATTTGTCAAATATCTAACAATTGAGCAATACATAATGCATTTAAACTGAAAAAAGAATTAGAATGGTAATTACATATTTTAAAAATTAACAATTTCTAAGTATCAATATGATAGATGTTATATTATCCAATTTTTAATAGTCGTTTTACAGTTGTTTAACTTTTTGCTTGTATGCCTCAGTTTTATCTGCTCCATAGAGTTCAAACCCAAAAATTCTATTTGGCGTGCAGTAAGAATATGTCGAGAGTGCGACGCCTCTCACGGTCTAACTTATAATATAGAGCCTGTTTCTAAAGCAAATAACTGTGATTTTCAGGCCCGAAGTGTACTATATCTGCGAACTATGCTATCAAGGAATTTATGATTAACTAGCTGATGCCCGCAACTTCGTACGAGTATATTGAGGGTTTTAAATTCCCGCGATAACTCCCTTTTTTCCGGGATAAAAAGTAGTCTATGTGTTATTCCAGATTATAAACTCAGCCAAATCGGTACACACAGGTTGTGGTGTGATTGAGTAACACCCATCTATCCATTCATCCATCTATCCAAACTTTCGCACTTATAATACGAGTATTAGTAGGATAGCACTCGTATATTCGGCAAATTCCTTACAAAAGATTAACAGCTGAGAACTGATTAACTTCTTTCTGATCCAAATGACTCTGAGAATACCTCTTTCAGACCCTCATAAGGATCGAATTACACAGATTATAGTTACAATCACGTAATTAATTTAAAATTACGTGATTTGCAAGAAATTCCCTTTTTTGCGGGGAAAAATACTTTTGCCAAAACAAAAAACACTCAACTGGGAAAAAGAAAAATAGTAAGGAATATAGGGAAAAAGTAGTAAAAAAAATGAGGGAAAAAAGCGAAATTCGGAAGCTGGCCAACGAGTTACTTAACTGACCTTAACCTTAAAATATTATTTATAGGCGTTAATATGACGTATGTTACATCCAATTCTCCGTAGTTCATTTGACCGGATTCAAAAGAGGGCATTTCGGCTTGTGGACAATCCCAAATTAACCCGCTCGCTGGAAAGCTTGGAACACCGCAGAGACGTAAGCTCTCTTTGCGTGTTCTATCGGCTATATAACGGGGAGTGTTCTGAAGAGCTATTTGATCTTATTCCACCCTCTAACTTCTACAACCGCACCGCACGCTACCGAACGCAATTTCACCCTCACCACCTGGGTGCCTGGAGCACTTCGACCATCCGTTGCTCCAGACCTTTTTTCCACGTACTACCAAAATGTGGAATCATCTTCCTTTGACATTGTTCCCACTTAATTACAATATGGGGTATTCAAGGGGCGGACCAATAAATTCCTGAAAAGCCGGCAACGCATTGGTGGTGCCTCTGGTACAAGTGTTTGCCCGCTATTTATATAATTAAAAAAAAACTGGTAATAGTTTTTAAACTATTTTCTTGTTGTAGTTGGTATAAATCGCCTTGTCGCTTCCTTGTGGTACAGTAGCGCAATCACCGCACAGTACAATTCGCGTCACGCGCCGCTGTGAGCTGCGAAATATCTATTCCGCACAAAGCTCTGTTCACAATAGCCTTCGTCGGCGTGTATGTACGAAACCTTCCGTTTGCCAACACTTGCCAAATATCCTTCTTCTTTTTCATCAACCGGTAGACGTCCACTGCTGGACATACATCTCTTGCACAGACTTCCTTGGTTGGACATGCCTTGGTCTTACACCGCCTGTATCTAGCAGCTTCCTGCGACTAACCTCATATCATTTCTCCACCTAGCACCTTAATACTAATGCCCTCTCGACTGAATCGCGTCATGGCGGCATATCTCCTCAGAGATAAGTCATCTTTATTCCCTCACTCTCATAGTCTAATGAGACGGAAAACCTTAACGATCGGAAAGAGATCAAGTGCAGGACCGACGGCTTTACGTGGGATGACACACCGCCAGTGTTGAGAATTTTTTGACACAAAAACCCAATACATTTACTGACCCGACCCGAGAATTGAATAATAATAATAATAATAAATCTTTATTTATTCATCAAAAAACGTACATAATAACATAATGTGAAGCCCTGTCTCCTGTGGAAGTAAAAACTGTGTTACAGGAGACAGTGTCTTCCCTATATTTATGAACAAAATTTCACGTTTGACAAATAAAATTAGTAACTATCTAAAGTCTAAACTATGCTAGGTAAATTATTTAAAGAAATACCATATACCTACCATATCTGTTTTATTGCTGTGTGTGTGTGTGTGTGTGTGTGTGTGTGTGTGTGTGTGTGTGTGTGTGTGTGTGTGTGTGTGTGTGTGTGTGTGTGTGTGTGTGTGTGTCAGAGTGAGTGTAGAAGCGTGTGATTTTTCTTATCTATGTACTTAAACATATGGGACCTCTTCGTCAGTCGAACATGCTAACCATTAGACCAACGAGGCAGTTACTCCAGCACCTTAGGACCCCCCCCATCAGTTCTTCAAACTATATTAAACCAGTTGCCACTTCATTACACAAAATAACTCGCTCCAGCAATACATAAGCATGTAGGTAAGTAATAGTGTGATGGTACGCAGCTGGATCGTCTAGTGATATCTAGTGGATTGATTGAGTAAAGAAGAATATTCTAATTATAGGTAAAACACCTCAGGATCGAGAGACATATTGGCTTCTGGCATGAACACTGTTATGTACTAAGCACCCTGCGGGTTAGTTCATTTCGTCCGATGGACAAAGTAGGCTACCAAATCATTCTACTTTAGCTGTCGCGGATTAATTATGAACAAACTTCAAAAGAATTATGTTATGCATTCTCCAACCTTCAGAAAAACAGGGAAATCCTAGAGAGTTAAATTATTAATTTAAGTTTAAAATACGAGTAGAATGAATGATTAGCTGATACAGTGTACGAATTTGCCTCTTTTTGGGCCGTCGTTCTGACCGAATTCCCTCTAGCACGGGGGAAACCCTACGCCGCTCCACGGCCTTTAATCATTGTTATGGGGGCACAGCCGACTCCCTTTCGCTGCGAAGCGTTTTGGTGTTCCCATACACCCCGAAGGGTTGGTACAATTCTTTTCATTGAGCTTATAGCTCGCCCCAATACCATGGTTTTATTTATTTGTATTCATTGTTCAGTTTGATATAGATTTGGCCAAATCTAAGTTCGGGAGCCGTGCTGCAAGACATGGCGTGTTTGGTGTGCCGGAAATTCGCCGCCAAAGAACGCCATCGAACCGTGTACCACTTAGTAATAACTTTGACTCATCTGAGTCAAACATATTAATTTAGCCAATACTCAATCAGCCTCAGTGTCTCAATCCCTGTAGTATTTCATCATGGTCACCCTACCTATTACCCTATCTTGTCCTCTATTCCGAAGTAATATCATGGTCACCCTACACCTAAAGTTTGTAAATACAATAAACAAAAGATTCTAATTTCTTACCTGTTTGTAGGAAGTACCGTTGACCCACACCCGTAGCTCGAAGGTCGCTCTGGTATCTCGGAGTCTCGTACATTTGAAGACTTAATTTATAGTGAATGATTTCTAAAGTTTTCATTCATACCTAACTTCTAACTCGAAGTGAGTCTAGAATCTAGTCTATTAGTTATGTAAAACAAAATAAGTCAAAGTTTCTTTAGACTGCAATATTGTTCCATCTCGTTCACCTATCTGCTTTGTTTATGAAAGAAATCAGACTTCTCTATCGTGATAGAATAAACTGACCCTAAGTAATTTAATGTCGCCTATTGACCTAAATTAGTGCACTAGTCTGCACTTTCTAAACTGACTGCCTACTGAAGAGTCGTGACTCAATTTTGGATATAGTATTTCACTATTGGATTGTTCGGTTCAGCCCGCCACACGTTACAGATGTTAAGTCTAGGGTTCAACTGAATACTAATAAAACACTAAATCAATTTATGTAGACAGAACCTTTGAGAACATTCCATTATTGAATACCTTAGGAGAAATATTAGGGTTGTTCAGTAAAAGATGATAATTATAACTTCATAGATTTATTTTCCATTTTATTAAATCTACTCAAAAGAAACTGTTTGATTATTTAGATTGGTTCCAAATGGGGTCATTTGAGAACCAACCGGATATTCCATTACCTACCAGCCATTCTAAGACAAGGGAAAACGGAAATATCCAAATGAAAAACCCTTGTGGCATTCTAACCTAAGACATCTTAGACTAAAATATATACACACATGCTACAAAAGGTGTTAAATGCTTAAAAGAATATGTACACTTTCTACTAGTGGTATCAGGGAGACAAGACATTTTATAGTTTTAGTAGAAATTACAACACATAATACATTGCGTTAAATAGATTCACAGATAATAAGTTATATTTTATTCTCGTTTTCACAACTTCCTGACTATATTTTACATAAATGTTCCTCTTCCAAAGCAAGTGGTATGTGTGCCAAATTATTACATTTCACTCCCTCAGATTTGACCACATTAATCTGATTAATAAAAAGAGCAGATATAGAACAAATGTCAGAAACAAGATATACATCATAAAAGAGAACCCATCGTCTCGAGATATCTCTCTCACACGCCTCTTATCCCTTTGTTCTTCTGCATATAAAGCATCGAGAACTATATCTGGATACATTTTAATTTCTTACAATAATGAACGCCTAAACCCGGACGTTACGGAAACCCTTTATCTGTGAATTTACTTATCTCAAAATATAATTATTGGAATATTTGTACATTACCGGGAATATTCAGGCCTCGTTGCGCACACACACTTGCTTATAAGCTTAATTATAAACTATTGCACTGATTCTACTTTTATGTATAGATCTATTAAAATAGGTTAAAATTTATACAATCTTAGGATTAATTTATTGGAGAATGGAGTCGACTCTGCTGGAAGAGCCCTCAACCCGGAATGCCTTCTCGAAAAGCACCCCCGTGTATCTCCCCTTCCAAGTCCTTATCGCCCCTTCTCCAAACTGAAAAATAGAAAATCCCCACCAAAGTAAACTGCCTTAACTTGATTCGTCATTTTAGGTTTCCGCCAAAACGTTTAGGCCAATTATCGATAGCGTCATTTACTATAGTCACGCCCATTTAAGATTCCCGCCAAAATGTTTCGGCCAATTATCGAAAGCGTCATTTTACGGTCACGCCTTGCTTTTTTGTTTATTTTCTATGCCCTTCGCCTCGGTTCGGCTATGTCAATCTACACATCTGGTTTCAATATTTTGTGAAGGCAAAATGTTTCAACTAGATTTATGATCTGATTCTAAATGTTTCCTTTTAAAACGTCTGCACTTCTATTGCAATTTCTAAAGACCCTTTTTTGTTCTAATCTTAATGTGTTTCCAAAATCCCTATACTTTGTTTTTAAAAATAAACTGCCTGCACTTTGAAATATTTATGAGGGTCCAAGTGTTCACTTAGAAATTCTCTTTTATTTTAAAACTGCGTTTCAAATTTATTTTTTTAATACCCATGCAAGAGAAATGGGGAAAAAAAATATGAGCTATGTCTGGCCATCTCACACTCCCCCAAATAGATTTTTAATACACCTAGTATTTCTTATACCTAACTCTCTACTAGTTGTTTGAAAATCTATTTCCTCACCTAACATAAACTGCTATCTATGTTGATGCCGATAGGTCTCACTAATCTCCATTGTTCGCGCTAATCCTTAATGGAATTCATTCCTTTACGAGTTTGCATAATAGCGGAACAAATGGATCGCATTGTAATTCCCTCTTATCTCGTTAGTACGAGCGTCAACCAAAGTGTATACGTTATTGTATGGAATTGCCCCTATCACGTAAGGTCCCTCATAAAGTCGCATGAATTTCTTTGTTAATTTTTTATCAGCGTCCGACCTCGCAAAAGTCCTCAACTTCACCAAGTCGCCTATCTCAAACTGTATTAACTTATGATTCCTATTATAATAGAGCTCTCTATTCTCCGCCGCCTTTGTTATGTTCCGACGCGCCTGTCGTCTAATCTGTTCTAACGTTTCTCCTTGTATATCGGTTCCTTTCGCTATGTCTTTGCCGAAATCAGTTGATAGTATGGTCCGCTTTCCCCAAACTAGCTCATTCGGTGTATAACCTGTTGTGGTATGTACTACCTGGTTGTAACAATCTTCTATGTCCGGCAATAAATCTGCCCAAGACCTATGAGATTTCTCGCAGTATGTTCTGAATAGTCTACCTAATTCCTTGTTAACCCTCTCTGTCGAATTTGGTCGCGGATTCCTAACAGATGTGTGCGTCAATTTGATACCTAATTGACGTACACCTAACTCGAAAACCTTCGATGTAAAATTTGCGCCTCTGTCTGAACATAAGGTCTTAATCTCAACTTGTTTGTGAAACTTCTTCACACATGTGAGTGTAGCCTTTCCGCTCGCCTGACGTAATGGATATAACCTGATCAATTTACTATAAGAGTCCTGCATTACAAATATGTATTTGAATCCGAAGCGTCCCGCCGGTAAAGGTCCATAAATATCGCAAAAGACCCGTTCTCCTATATCTGTCGCTATCACAGTTTTGATCGGCCCCGTGTGCTTTTCTAACGCGTGCTTTGACATTTGACACTCTCCGCAAGCCCTTACAACACGACTTATCACGCGAGACATATTCGAGAAATAGTAACGACGTTTCATCAGCGCATAAACCTTGTAACGTCCGAAATGACCTATCTCTTCATGTATGCTAACGATCAAACTCCTTTGTAACACCTCGGGAACATATAGTCTCAAAGTATCCCTATTTATGTCTGACCTATAAAGGACCCCCTCCTTAATCACATAATACTTTGATTCAGATGTACCTGATATTTTCATACGTTTAATTATTTCACTAGCGACCTTGTCCCGTTCTTGTAGACTACCTATCTCTTTCCATCTCGCTTGTACTACCTGTCCTAGCGATGTTTTGAATAAATTCATCTCAGGCCCCACAGACTTGTTATTCAATACGTCAGTTGTCCCTTTTATATGTCGGGATAATACGTCAGCTACTGTGTTTAATTTCCCTTTTACATGCTCGACCGTATAATCAAATTGTCCTATGTAATGTACCCAACGTATCATTCGTGCGCTCAACAATTTACATGTCTGTAAGAATATCAAACTTTTATGATCGGTCCTAATCACTAACCGTGCCCCCCTCAAATACGTTTCAAACTTCGACAAGCTAAATATGATAGCCCACAACTCTTGTTCTGTGACTGTCCACTTACGCTCCGCCTCAGTCAACGCTTTACTACAAAATCCTATTATCTGCTCTTCACCTACTTCGTTCAATTGATAAACATACCCTGAGACTCCTAAATTACTGCTATCGGTTTGTAGGTAATAAATCTCTTTCGGATTAGGATGTATGAGAAGTATTGTGTCTAAAAATAATCTCTTGACCTTTTCAAAACATTCATTTACCTCATGTGTCCATGACCATTTTGTATTTTGTTTTAATAGATCGCAGAGTGGCCTAACCTCTTCGCTATACTTCGAGATAAACCTTCTGAAATAATTTATTAATCCCAAAAATCCTCGTAATTGTTTTATTGTTCGAGGGACGGGAAAATCTAATATAGCCTCTACTCGTTCTGGATCCATCCGTACGCCTTTCGTATTTACTATGTGTCCTAGCAGTTTTACTTCTACGCACAGAAAACGACACTTTCCTAGCCTGCCCGTTAAGCCTGCTGATTCTAATCTGTCTAGCACTTGGTCTAAATGTTCCAAGTGTAATCTTATGTCTCCTGTGGTAAATATGACAATGTCATCTAAATAGTTAACGCAAAACCCACGCACTTCTTTTAATATAGAATCCATTGCCCTTGAAAATCCCGCGACAGATGTCTTTAGTCCTTGAGGTAAAACATTATAAGTATATGTTCTCCCCATAAAAGAAAAACCCGTATATTTTCTAGAATCCTGACTCAAAGGTATTTGAAAGTAAGCATTATTCAGATCAATTAAGCTAATGTAATTCACTCCATGAAAGGATTGCAAAATTTCCGATGTGAGTGGCGGTGACCCCGCATCTCCCACCATTTTCTTATTAAGTTCGCGCGCGTCTAACAAGAGCCTTATTGACCCATCTCGTTTCTTAGTAAATGTGAGCGGGCTACAGTATGGCGTTGCCTCCTGCCTGATCACACCTAACCTCTCTAACTCCTCTAATTCTTCTTTAACCTGATCTCTATACGCTAAAGGCACTGGATAACTATGCTTTATAAAAGGAATCTCATCAACTAACTCGATGACGTGTTCGTACCTGTTAGTCAATCCTAATCTATCTGTAAACACCTTACAATGCTTATTCAACACAGGTAACAACATTTCCTTTTGTTCCCTACTTAAATTTGAATCATTCAAACAATACCCCTTTCTGTCCTCGCCATTCGAATCCTTAATAGATAAGCTACGTTCCTCGGACCTAGTACCTTGATTCAATATCGAATTAATTGTGGCAGCATTCGTCTCTCCCCCTAACCTTTCGACCTTACAATCCGAGTTCAGTCTTACGCAAGACTTGACCCCTAAATGCTCGATGGTCAGTGTCCGTTCACTGCCGCAATTCACTACTCCCTTTACTCGTTCTAACCAATCATATCCGAGTATCAACGACCTAGGTAACCGTCGCATAATTAGTACAGGTGCTTCAACTAATGTACTTCCTAATTTGAACTCTATTAATAACATCCTATTTGTACTTTCGCTTCGTGAACCGAATGCCCCTTGTATTTGAATCGCTGGGACGGCGATTTCTGACAAAATATTATTTCCAATTAGAATAGATTCGTATAATTCCTTAGTTATTCCACTAATCTGACTTCCCGTGTCGATAAGTGCATTTATACTCCTCCCATACAAGCTTACACTCACTTCAGGTAACTTAGGTAAGGAATAATCAATTCCTTCGTCAATCGACCCATCAAGTTCATGGTACATCGTGTATACGTTTATTCCTCTCCTTACACACAGCTCACACTCAATACCTATCTCACCACATTCTATTACGTTGTTAAACTGATTTTCCAATAAGATTCCTATGCTTCTAGCTTCAACCTGACAGCTACTTTCGTCGCTAACCTTTCCGCCCTTTATTAATCGTTTAAGACCTTTATCGCCAATGCCCAAGCTCTGACCCGGTCTCCATCCTTTGCTAATTAAAATATCATAAGCCACGTTCGGCCTTCCGCGTTTCGAGGTCTCTACTTTCCCCGTTCTACACAATTCTAGATTAATGTACCTCGCTTGTGTGGGGATACCTAGTTTTTTGAAGGTCCCTCTCCCCCTCCTTCTTTCGACAAAGCAGAGTTTTCGCCCTCCTTTACAAAAGTAATAGCCGGTCTAGCTCGCTCAGCCCCAGAAAACGCTGGTCTGTTAACGTTTGACCTGTAACCTGACCTACTCTGGCGATAACCTCGTCCTCGGGTCGTGTTACCTCTAGTATTCCACTTATTTGCTGAAATGGCCGCGACAATAGGCCGCGCTAACGATGACCTGTCGTAACACCTACCTCTAAAATTATTACCTACTACCCCTCTCGCAATTCCTCTCGGCTTTTCAACAATATTTTGCTCTATACTTCTTAGAAACTTTGCCCCGTTCATGATGTTAACTTCCCCAGTCCTAGTAAACCACAACCGCTGAATATCTATCGCATAATGCCGCATAATAGAATTTACTAAGTCACTCTCGCTAAACGCAATAGTTAATGATTGCATCGATTCTACCTGTACAGCAAAATGTTCAGACATCGTCATTCCAGAATCGCTCGAATATATCGCATTAATCAACCTATATCTCACAGATTCTTGGATCTGCTCGGTCCAATAAGTTCGTCTAAAATCGGTCTCAAAATCGGCAAACGTAGCCCAGTCCTTCGAGTATAACTCCATGACCTGACGTGCGTGTCCCGTTATACATCCTAACGCTATATCGATCTCCCGATCCGACCCATTTACCGCTCTAATATACTTTTTTAATCGCTTTAAAAATGCAATAGGGTTTGTAAATGGTTTTCCATCGAAATTCGGCTTGGTAACCGAAGGCTGTACTACATAAACGTTCCGAGTCTCAGAAGGAGATACACTAGATCCCGCAGACCCAACTCTAGGCCCTGGTCCATCACTACTACTTTCATTGCTTACTCCAACCGACTCGTGTGACGTAACACTCGCGCTTTCATTTGGCAATGAATTCACTTTTGAACTCAATTGTTGCAACTTTCCATCGAATTCGTTGATTTTTTGTAGAATCAACTCTAACGTCGAGTTACCTACAGTTCCCGTTTGTTCGTTTGTTTCTACCGCACCTTTATCTAATCGACCCGTTGCTACCCGCTTTGTATTCCGTTCCTTTTTACCTGCCGGCATCTTTAAACAATTCGCTTTAAAACGCTGTTCCTAACTACTTTCTAACTAATAATCGCTCAAGTCCGCCAGATGTTATATTACTTGTTTACTAAGTCGCCTTTGCGAGCCGTCTAACGAAACACGTAATAATGGCACAATTTTAAAACCAGATGTGAAATGACAATGGGGTTTGGCCCGTTCTATTGTGGGATCTCTCGGTTCAACAAAATAAATTGCAAGATAAAGCAAGGATAAACAATTAAGTCTAAGAAATAAGCAAGTGTAATGCTCCGTTCACTGCAATCTCCTCCTAGAATCCTGTAAATTTTACATTTATAAAACATACTGCTTATTTCTGCTTCTCCTATACACTAAATAAAATAAGTGCACAACATATAATTTAATGTACAATATAATAATAACATGCACAGTGTGTCTTGTCTCCCTTCTCCCTTTTCATTGTTTCACCTAAATATTTCTCCTATATCCAATCACAAGTTTCTACGTTGTGTATTTTTTTTTTTTTCTAATATGGATTATTAATATAGATCTAGTCGTATCGTTATTTCGAATACGTACATAGACCCCTGGTCACCTCCGGCATCAAAATTCCCAGGCTTTCAAGATTTTCCAGGATTATATCCTGGTCACGGCACCAATATTCTGTGATGGTACGCAGCTGGATCGTCTAGTGATATCTAGTGGATTGATTGAGTAAAGAAGAATATTCTAATTATAGGTAAAACACCTCAGGATCGAGAGACATATTGGCTTCTGGCATGAACACTGTTATGTACTAAGCACCCTGCGGGTTAGTTCATTTCGTCCGATGGACAAAGTAGGCTACCAAATCATTCTACTTTAGCTGTCGCGGATTAATTATGAACAAACTTCAAAAGAATTATGTTATGCATTCTCCAACCTTCAGAAAAACAGGGAAATCCTAGAGAGTTAAATTATTAATTTAAGTTTAAAATACGAGTAGAATGAATGATTAGCTGATACAGTGTACGAATTTGCCTCTTTTTGGGCCGTCGTTCTGACCGAATTCCCTCTAGCACGGGGGAAACCCTACGCCGCTCCACGGCCTTTAATCATTGTTATGGGGGCACAGCCGACTCCCTTTCGCTGCGAAGCGTTTTGGTGTTCCCATACACCCCGAAGGGTTGGTACAATTCTTTTCATTGAGCTTATAGCTCGCCCCAATACCATGGTTTTATTTATTTGTATTCATTGTTCAGTTTGATATAGATTTGGCCAAATCTAAGTTCGGGAGCCGTGCTGCAAGACATGGCGTGTTTGGTGTGCCGGAAATTCGCCGCCAAAGAACGCCATCGAACCGTGTACCACTTAGTAATAACTTTGACTCATCTGAGTCAAACATATTAATTTAGCCAATACTCAATCAGCCTCAGTGTCTCAATCCCTGTAGTATTTCATCATGGTCACCCTACCTATTACCCTATCTTGTCCTCTATTCCGAAGTAATATCATGGTCACCCTACACCTAAAGTTTGTAAATACAATAAACAAAAGATTCTAATTTCTTACCTGTTTGTAGGAAGTACCGTTGACCCACACCCGTAGCTCGAAGGTCGCTCTGGTATCTCGGAGTCTCGTACATTTGAAGACTTAATTTATAGTGAATGATTTCTAAAGTTTTCATTCATACCTAACTTCTAACTCGAAGTGAGTCTAGAATCTAGTCTATTAGTTATGTAAAACAAAATAAGTCAAAGTTTCTTTAGACTGCAATATTGTTCCATCTCGTTCACCTATCTGCTTTGTTTATGAAAGAAATCAGACTTCTCTATCGTGATAGAATAAACTGACCCTAAGTAATTTAATGTCGCCTATTGACCTAAATTAGTGCACTAGTCTGCACTTTCTAAACTGACTGCCTACTGAAGAGTCGTGACTCAATTTTGGATATAGTATTTCACTATTGGATTGTTCGGTTCAGCCCGCCACACGTTACAGATGTTAAGTCTAGGGTTCAACTGAATACTAATAAAACACTAAATCAATTTATGTAGACAGAACCTTTGAGAACATTCCATTATTGAATACCTTAGGAGAAATATTAGGGTTGTTCAGTAAAAGATGATAATTATAACTTCATAGATTTATTTTCCATTTTATTAAATCTACTCAAAAGAAACTGTTTGATTATTTAGATTGGTTCCAAATGGGGTCATTTGAGAACCAACCGGATATTCCATTACCTACCAGCCATTCTAAGACAAGGGAAAACGGAAATATCCAAATGAAAAACCCTTGTGGCATTCTAACCTAAGACATCTTAGACTAAAATATATACACACATGCTACAAAAGGTGTTAAATGCTTAAAAGAATATGTACACTTTCTACTAGTGGTATCAGGGAGACAAGACATTTTATAGTTTTAGTAGAAATTACAACACATAATACATTGCGTTAAATAGATTCACAGATAATAAGTTATATTTTATTCTCGTTTTCACAACTTCCTGACTATATTTTACATAAATGTTCCTCTTCCAAAGCAAGTGGTATGTGTGCCAAATTATTACATTTCACTCCCTCAGATTTGACCACATTAATCTGATTAATAAAAAGAGCAGATATAGAACAAATGTCAGAAACAAGATATACATCATAAAAGAGAACCCATCGTCTCGAGATATCTCTCTCACACGCCTCTTATCCCTTTGTTCTTCTGCATATAAAGCATCGAGAACTATATCTGGATACATTTTAATTTCTTACAATAATGAACGCCTAAACCCGGACGTTACGGAAACCCTTTATCTGTGAATTTACTTATCTCAAAATATAATTATTGGAATATTTGTACATTACCGGGAATATTCAGGCCTCGTTGCGCACACACACTTGCTTATAAGCTTAATTATAAACTATTGCACTGATTCTACTTTTATGTATAGATCTATTAAAATAGGTTAAAATTTATACAATCTTAGGATTAATTTATTGGAGAATGGAGTCGACTCTGCTGGAAGAGCCCTCAACCCGGAATGCCTTCTCGAAAAGCACCCCCGTGTATCTCCCCTTCCAAGTCCTTATCGCCCCTTCTCCAAACTGAAAAATAGAAAATCCCCACCAAAGTAAACTGCCTTAACTTGATTCGTCATTTTAGGTTTCCGCCAAAACGTTTAGGCCAATTATCGATAGCGTCATTTACTATAGTCACGCCCATTTAAGATTCCCGCCAAAATGTTTCGGCCAATTATCGAAAGCGTCATTTTACGGTCACGCCTTGCTTTTTTGTTTATTTTCTATGCCCTTCGCCTCGGTTCGGCTATGTCAATCTACACATCTGGTTTCAATATTTTGTGAAGGCAAAATGTTTCAACTAGATTTATGATCTGATTCTAAATGTTTCCTTTTAAAACGTCTGCACTTCTATTGCAATTTCTAAAGACCCTTTTTTGTTCTAATCTTAATGTGTTTCCAAAATCCCTATACTTTGTTTTTAAAAATAAACTGCCTGCACTTTGAAATATTTATGAGGGTCCAAGTGTTCACTTAGAAATTCTCTTTTATTTTAAAACTGCGTTTCAAATTTATTTTTTTAATACCCATGCAAGAGAAATGGGGAAAAAAAATATGAGCTATGTCTGGCCATCTCAATAGGAATATTAAGTGTAAATTGTACACAGCATAATATTGTTATTACATAAAATATTTGTTTTGAAAGAGCAATCGCCGAGTTTCTGGCTGGTTCTTCTCGATTGGAACGGCATTCCGAACCAGTGCGTGGTAGGTTCATTTGACGATTCGAAAGCAATAAAAAATTATTCTATTCTATTCTCATATTACAAAGGAAAGTAAAAGAAGAGATATTGTACACCATACTTGTTCTATTGTTGCTTAGCCGCGAGTGTATCAAAGACAACAACGCGGCGCGTGACAAGAATCCCGCTGTTCCGTACAGATTGTGTCAACATCACGACAAGGCAATTTATGTACCTCCGTTTAAACGGGGCGTCCACTGAAATCTGCCAGAAATTCCGTCCCCGTATTTGGCCTGGTTCTTATTACTTTTCTTTAAGGGCACTGACCTCTATATTTAACCAATGTCTAACACTGGACTTGCTGCTGTGATTTTTTTGTTTGGACCTACTTGATTGATACCATCTTGGCACTGTGAGTATAGATACGAGTGTCTCTGGAACTAATAATATTGCTAATGGCGCAACAACTTGTATAATTTTATTAATGTATTTAAAAAAAAAAAGAACATTAGCCAATTTGAGGTTGACTAATATCCTCCTATCCCCTCCAAATAAGCGAAAAGCTTGTGCTAGGAGTGGGTACGACAATAGTGCAACGGGTGAGATTCGAACCTGCGATCTTTCAGTTTTTAACCGTTAAGCTATTGAGGCTTTGTGAAATGATAGATTAATTATGGAGGTTGGTGCGCCATTTACGATATAATTAGTTCCAGAGACAGTGATATGTCAAATGTAGTGCTTCAAATTGATCCATAAATAAAATGACATTTGTATTGGGACAGTAAATCGACGGGACGAAGTCGCGGGCATCAGCTAGTCAGCTTGTAATAACTATTTTTAAATCTACCTTCAACATGTGCTTTCTTGTCCCTGGTAGCCGCAAGTGTATCGACAGTCCGCGCGTGACACGACTAGCAATATTGTACAGATTTTCTCAACATTGCTGGCATCACTACAATACAATTTAGGCTCCAACGTAGACCAGTATAATGGATGTCCTGACTGTTCTGATTTATCTTTCTTACAAGTGTATACCTATTGTTTCCTCTTCTTAATTTTTTTTTGAAGAATATCAGCCAAGGTGACGTTGACTAATATCCACCTATCCCCTCCAAATAAGCGAAAAGCTTGTGCTAGGAATAGTGCAACTGGTGGGGTTCGAACCTGCGACCTTTTAGTTTTCAGTCCGCATCTTTAACCGTTGGGCTATGGAGGCTTCAATATATACTACTAATATTATAAATGCGAAAGTTTGGATGTATGGATGCGAAATTTTGGATGGACGGATGAATGGATGTTTGTTACTCAATCACGCCGCAACGACTGAACAGATTTGGCTGAAAGGCACAGAGATAGATTATAGTCTGGAATAGCGCATAGGCTACTTTTTATCCCGGAAAATAAGAGAGTTCCTGCGGAAATTATAAAACCTCAATGTACGGTACGACGTCACGGGCATCAGCTAGTATTATTATAAACTCACATCTTAAAATCTCTTCAGATAATTTTTTTTTATTTGTTTTATTTAATTGCAATAAAAGTTGCCATCAGACTGCGTGACATCCTACTGCTGCCATGAGTATGAAATTTGCCATAGAAAGGAATAAATTGATCTCGGACGAAATGCAACCGATGCCAGAGTTAGCTACTCGTATCTAAATCAATTTCTCTTTGTACTAAGTAATGAGACAGAATTTCCAAGTTCTGAAAGTGTTATTATTGTTATAGCCAAAGTCACAGCGCGTCATGTCAGTGATTAATACACGAACTTTGTCGACTCGCACTTGACATCTTATTATCGGAAATCCAAGTTGGGTACTCAGTTTCCTGTCGGTAATATCTGCGTGATTTTGGAGAATGTTTTATTATGGTGGTTATTATCACTAATATGTAGTAGAAATCGTACTCTTAGTTTCATTGGGCATTGCATTCGGCTGCCACAAGATGGTATAAAAATAAGTATCTTTGATGAAACTGAATTGAAACCAAAATAAATACAAAATTATTTATTTCACGTAGAGCAAGCTGTGACTCTTGACACGTCATGACTCTACCACCGGTTCGGAACGCAGATTCTGCTGAGAAGAGAATGCTGATGCTGAATCACTTGAACTTTGAGAAAAAACAACTGCCGAGTTTCTTGACGGCTCCTCTCAACAGAATCTGCTTTACTGGTCCACAAGTTACCCTACATGAAATAACTAAGGACCTTAAAACAATTTTTTTTCTTTATACGTATATTTGTCTTGTTAAACATGACTAATACACCCCTTTCCTCTCCAAATTAAGCGTAAAGCTTATGTTAGGAGAGGGCAAGTCACGAAAATTATAAGTAGTACAACAGGTAGAGTTTAAACCTTTCTAGACCTAAGACCCAAGAGCCTAAATTATGCTTATCCTAAGAAAACCCCTAACACGTTGGTGGTTCATGGAAAGGCACTTTGCTCTTGACCCCAGATATTTATAATACAACGTGATGACAGGTATTTGCGGGAGAATATATCAAGATCCAATTGTTTGAGGAAAATACAGTTGGCCCAAAGTTGGCCAAACTTTCTAGCGTTAAGAAACCCCTTGGGCTTTCCCGTTCTCACGGGACGTAATGATATTTCATTAATAATGTAAAATAAAACATGGCGGCGGTTCATTCTGAATGAAACCTCGTTTTCCTGCACAAAGCGCGCCCACCTATTCACTTTAAAACGTGAAAGACGCCACAGAGCAGTGTTAGGTTAGAACGCATTATTAATATTTACATACAAGGATTTTTTACTTTTTTTTCTTGGGGTAGGGATAGAAATGACTTTACTTTGTTTCCCTTAACCTACGAACTGTTTTTCTTTTTTTTCTGGATTCGGAAGTCTGTTCTACGAATCTCAAGCATAATCCGCCCTTTTGTTGCCTTGAATATACTCAAAGTTTTAATGATAGGTATTATAATAGGATATATTATACGCTTTGTGCTAACGGCAGGATAAAACCTACCGTTATCTAATTATTATGAACTAGTTACAAGTAGGCATATCAATATATGCTAACAGATTATAAGAAATAAACAAAATTACTTACAAACTTTTGTATTGAAAATAAAAACTTTGATATTTATTTACTGACCGTAGAACAAAAGTTATTTACAAAAAATTGTCTATTGAAAGATATTGGTATTTTTTAATTTTTAACCTTGTTTATGTAACTCGAAACATTTGTTCTTTTTCTTCACAAATTTTTTCGGTATTTATCCAATTTTATGCAACTTGTTTTGCGCTCCACATTGTCATTACTCTACGTAAATTATGCAAGAGTTGGTAGCTGGGAGGCGGCGGCTTCCTTAGATCAGATTTTGCTTTCACACTAAAGACTCGCCAAGCGGTGCGCTTTCTTGACTCCCTGCCTATAACGTGAAATACGTTGAACCCGCTACATTGATATTAACTGGCTTTTTATCCGACTATGGGAAGATAGTGGGTTTGGAAGTTATGTGTGTATGTTTGTTGGTGCATAAAGGCCCTTATAATATGTCGCCTAAAACACAGGTCTATACCTACCTTAGGGGCAAACGTTTTCTGTAATACTTTTGCTTTGTATTAACTAGAATATTAAGCTTTTTCATTGTAATTGCAGAATTTTACTTGTTAAGTTTTATTGGATCAATAAACATTTATTATTATTATATTATTATAATTCATCCATGGTGGTGTCGTACGAGTTCATCTCACTCTTAACCGATAGATGTCCACTGCTGGACATAAATCTCTTGCACAGCTGGCCACAATACGCAACTTTCCTTGATAAAGTCCGAGGAAGAAAATATATATTCTTATGATATTATCGCTCCCGCCATCTTATAATCAGAGTAATCAGAAATGGTGATTCCTGTACAAAATTACCAATTTTGAATTTTCTTGATTTTTCAGCTGCTGTTTTAGGTTTTCCTATTTTTTTTTGTTTTTAAATCACCCCTGTATTTACATTAAAAAAAATAGTATTCAAATCGGTCAAGCCATTCTTGAGATAAAGCCAAACTAATGAACATAGATTTTGATATTATATTTAGATATATATAAAATGATCACTCGAGGTCTAAAACATGTCTAAAACCAATTATTAATTTTAATCGCGACTACTTCAGCATGGCTAGAGAGTTAAGAAGGTACAGAATGCAAAACACTGCACTAATAATCCTCTGAATGGCCCTTGCAAATGCCTCTGAAGTCTACGATCGAAATTTGAGCGTAATTATCTCCCAGCTGGTAACAAATTACTGGATGGAACTTTTCAACCAACAAGTTCTCAAAAGCCAGTTGGAGACGCCATTAAAATTCGCGAACACAAAGACTTCAATCACGTAGCCCGGTTCAAGTCGCAAGCATGTGGAATCCAGAGTAGGAATTATGTAAATCAGTCAAATTCCAACTGGAATGGAAATTTCTAAATCAAAAAGTGTTTTTGTGGCATTACTCTTATCCATACTAATATAATAAAGCGTAAGAGTTTGTTTGTTTGAACGTGCTAATCTCTGGAACTAGCAGTCGGATTTGAAAAATTCTTTTTGTATTTGATAGCCCATTTTTTGAGGAAGGTTATAGACTACTCAACATCTCGGTACAACTCTTAAAAGCCGAGCAAAAAGAAGGAATAGCGCGGGCGAACAACGCGATGCGGTGAGTCGGTGGTCGAGGGCGGTCACCCGAACAAGAGCCAAACCGAAGGCTATTTTTTACACCTTTGATTATGTCAGTTGTTTTAGTAAGCATCCCTAATCTTTTCTAGCAATAAATATCGCCTATGTTACTCAGGGTGAACGTAGCTTTACAATGGTGAAAGAATTTTTGAAATCGGTTTTTGAGTTTATTCATTACAAACATACACACAAAAATACAAATCTTTCCTCTTTATAGTAGTAGTGTAGATGTAGATAGTGTAGATAATGCACTAATTATTATAAAAATGTAGAAATAGATGATACCAAAACACAAAATACTTAAAATAAAAAATATTTTATATAAATGTATAATACATATAACATAATATACGTAATAATTAATAAATATAATGACAGAGGAAAAATACAGTGCTGTTTCAGTCATAGAAAATTTGTTCTAGCTACCCACGCGACTATCACTGAAGAATTTATAAGTTCATCTCATGAGGTGCAACCTCAACCATCGCAAAGTGAATTGCCCGCTCGCAAGAAAAGAAACGCTGCAGAAATCTCAAACGATTCACTAAATCTCTGAATATGTAATGTCCGAAGTAGATTTCTTAATTCACCTTCATTTTTCTCACCGTCTCTCGGCGAAGCGTTCTCGGGAGTTAATAATTCATACAAAGTAGGTACAATGAGCCTCTGAAACTATTCCTTGTTATTGAAATATAGGGCGTAAGGTACTGGAATAGGAACTATATTGAATCCACTGCAGGACTTGTGTAATACTGTGTTTAGAAATAAGAGTCAAACATCGTCCAACAATTTTATTTACACTTGATTTACGCTTCATATACGTGTTCATACATAGTTGGGATGGATCCTAGGCTCGGTAGATCTTGATACATTTTTAGACGAGGCACAAGCATTAAATACGTACTAAGTGTATACAACGTGTAACAAAATTGTGAAATAACCCTGAAGGAGGTGAATTTGCTCATGAAACTGAACAACTTTCCCCAAGGAACATAGGTCGAAATATGAAAAAAAAATTTTTACCTCCCATAGTAAATCAATCAGCTGATCGTCAATTTTGTATGGGAGGTCCACATTTTTTTAATTCACATTTCAACCTATGTTCCTTGGGGAAAGTTGTTCAGTTTCATGAGCACATTCGCCTCCTTCAAGGTAATAAACTTATGACTTGTAAATTTTTTTTACCAATAAATTGACTATAGGCTGAACAAAAATCTGGCGACCCTAGAATTCACACACCTTTGAGAATATTATGGAGAACTCTCAAGCATACAGGTTTCCTCAAGATGTTTTCCTTTACCGTAGAAGCATGTGATATTATTTAATTGCTTAAAGCGCACATAACTCCGAAATGTCAGACGTGCGTGCCCGGGATTGAACCTGCGACCCCCTCGAATCTTAACCACTAGACAATCACTGTACATCAGTTCCAATTTCACCATCGTCGAGTAACGTTTGTTAACGTCGAGTTTTGTGCTGCCAAACTACTGGTAACTGGTACTATGTGTGGATAAAGGATTAGTAGTTTGAATTTATACTTAATTATGGGTAGTTAGTTTTTTTTTTATTGAAAAGTAACCATGTGTGTAGTCCCTCACCCCTATAGTACAATTCAACGGAAGTTCATCTTCAAAAATAGCCCGGCATTTTGCTATGAAACTCGAGGAAATTCTAGCTGGGGGTTTTATATTCCATTTGGCGGAATCCTAAACACGGCGCCGGTTCCGTACGCTCGTCGCTCCCGGCGGAGATCGCTGGAGGGGTGGTGAAAGTTTACACCTGATATCGACAGATACGGGAATACTGGTTTGAGTTAGGACTCAAACCACATTGCGATTTCCTGGGTAACACGTTCCACGGATTAAAAGATTAAAGATTTAAACTTAATTACATAATACTATACCCGTACTTCGTCAACATTTCCACGTCAAGTTGGCCGCTACCTCGCCCCACGCTTCCTCGCTCCTCGCTTCCTCGCTCCTCGCTTCTGCACCAAGTTAGACCCGCTTAATACAGCAACGTACATACTACGCTCGTTGATGCCCGCGGCTTTAAAATCTCGCAGGAGCTTTTTAATTTTCCGGGATGAAAAGTAGCCTATGTCACTCTCCCGGTCCTCAACTATGCCCATGCAAAAAAACACGTTGATCCGTTGCTTTGTTGTCTTTATTAAAGACAAACCAACAAACAAACACATTTCGCATTTACAATATTAAATGCGAAAGTGTGTAAGTGTTAATATAAAATCAAATCAAAAGCATTTATTTGCCTGATCGCAAGTACATAATATTAAGGTGTTACAGTAGGTAAAAATCATTCCGCAATCCGCCAATGAAAGGCATGCAAAAACATAAAATTAATTTACATTTAAGTTAAATTGAATTAAATTATACTAGTGGTTCGCCCCGAACTGAGACCTCGCGATATCCCATAATTCCCAAAAGTTTTAATTATATATTGTAATAATTAACTTTTAACATTAGACGCAATAAAAAAAATAATAGTTGACATAAAACTGTTTTACTGACACAGCGCCATCTATAGTGAAGCATTATAGTGAAGCATTATAGTGAAGCTATTAGCTTCACAATAATGCTAATAGATGGCGCATTAAAATTAAATAATTTCGTTTCTTTATAACATTTATCTAATTTTAGTATTTGTTGTTCAAGTACAGGATATAATTGAATTTTCAACCAAGTTTCACGTTCTAATATTCAGTAATTCTTGACATATGGCTCAAATTAAAATCTCCACTTTGAAACCCCCCCATTTGGTCAATTTTTAGGGAAAAATTAAAAAAAATATATTTTTGTACTCTGTTCAAAGTCGTCTTTAAAAAGATATATCGCAAGTCTATGTAGAGCAACAAACAAGATTTTACTTCAAATACGCTTCTATGAGAGCCCCCCTGAAATAAAGCTTTTGATATTTTTTTATACAATGTTCGGCTGAAGGCCATCAGTTTACATATTATATTTAAATTTGAAGTAATTACGTTCAGTAATTCAGAAGTTATAGGGCTCTGACAGACATTTAGACGAACACACTTCTCTGTCTAGTAGGCAAGCGCCCTAGTTGACTCAGAGAACTTCGCTTCGCTCGTTCAAAAATGCATATAAAATGTATAAAAGTTACTTATTTTGATGAAAGATTACAGAAATGTCAAAAATCAATATTAATGTCAAACGAAATTGTCAAATTATTATGTACGTCAATCTACCATGGAAGTATCTACGCCCTCAGATGTCAGTACCTAAACTCTGGGTTTAAATAAAAATGTTACAATGAATTCAAGTTTTTTGTCATTAGTAAGTATATTAGTACGGATAATAAGACAAATATTGTTTAAAAGAAAGATTTTGCCTGTACCTAAAGTCCCGAGTTTTGATAGCCGTACTGTGCATTTATAACTCGTCAGATACCGAATACGGCGCTGCCCCTGCTACTCGTGTACCCCTCCCAGGGATTCAACCTTTATTATTTATTCCATGATCCGTGCCAAGTGATAAATTATACATATCCTAAAGAATTCTTCTTTCGTTAACACCTGATATGTCAATTAATTCAGAGCGCGGACTGAAAACGGAAAGATCGAAATTTAAAAAATATCAAAATTAAAAACTATTTATTTCACGTACCTAGGGCAACCTGTGGCTCATATGACACATCATGACTCTACCACCGGTTTGGAAAGCTGCTGAGAAGAAACTCAGCAGTTGCTCTTTTCAAAACAAAACTTTAGAATAACAGATATTACTGTGTAGCTTTACATTATAATACTATTACTTATCTTTTGCCCACGACTTCATACAGGTTTTTACAATCTCGTGGCAATTCTTTGTTTTTCCGGGATAAATGTTAGCCTATGTCACTCTATTATACCCATGCAAAAATCTTGATCCATGATTGTAGGACAAATCAACAAACACACTTCCGTATTTATAATATTAGTAAGGATATAACAAGGATATAATCACACTATCACATCACATCACACTAATCACACTAATATTATAAAGCCGAAAGTTTGTATGTGTGTGTGTGTGTGTGTGTGTGTGTGTGTATGTTTGTTACTCCTTCACGCCACAACGAATGAACCGATTTGGCTGAAATTTGAAATGGAGATAGCTCATACCCAGGATTAAAACATAGGCTACTTTTTATCCCGGAAAATTACAGAGTTCCCGCGGGAATCAAAAAACCTTTATCCACGCGTACGAAGTCGCGGGCATCGTCTAGTATTTATTAATTTTAATGTAAAATAATATAACTTAAACAACCCACTTTTGAAAATAAACCTGGTATAAGTACGAAATGTACTTAACTAATTTAACGCGTGTCACTTTTAAATTAGTACGTAATTTTGCAATGCAAAACCTACTCTTTTGTAAAGCAATAAGTCTCAATTTCCTTTGTTAAGAGTGAAAGCTCAAGAGACATTGACACACGACCCAATCAGACGCCTTAATTGAACCCTTCAGGGTTGTTCAGATGTTAATTTGAAAGTTCAATATTCGATTGTATCAATAAATGGCGTTGTAATTTTTTTTTCGTTGTTTATGTAAAATAAAATTCACCTATTTTCAACCCTCGACGGGGTGCTAGAAGTATGGGTGGTAACTAGCCACGGCCAAGGCTTCCCACCAGACCAGACCAGTGGCAATTCAGAAATTATAAATTCCCAAATTGCCTCCGCCGGGATTCGAACTAGAGACCTTCCAGTTATAAGACCACAGCGCTCACCACTGCGCCAGGGAGGTCATCAAGAACAAAGGGATTTTGCGGGATTTTGAAAATCTAACTCTACGAGAATGACTTAGCGCCTCATAGCAGGCATAAGCTTGTTTATAACAATACTTACGGATAATTAAATTTTATTATACGTAGGTAAATTAAAAGCTCGTAAGCTGACATTGTTTTGTTGATGTTCGCCGTTCAAAACAATGATGTTTTCCTAACTAGGTATTTGAGCAATAATTACCAATGATTTATAGTCGGAGTAAATAATAAATATCCGTCAAGGTATCTGTAATTTTCGTTTTCGGTGTGATTGGCAATTTTCCCGTAATTTCTCGCAGGTTGGGCTGTCAAGGCTGGCGTGGCAGTTTTCCTCGAGGTCAACGGCTCTCCTTTTCTATCCCTTAGTATAAGATTTAACTCGATTGATCGTATTCGTATTCGATGATATTAAATTGAACCATAGCGACATTGAATCAAATCAAAAACCAGCCCCCTGATACTGTAACTCAGTGCCTATCAAAAATGAAAGCCATTAGCCACTGACATATATTTTTTATCCATTGAAGGTTTACTATGAAATAATAAATGACATTTCTCTTCAAATCTTCAATGGATAAAAAATATATATCAGTGGCTTTCATTTTTTGATAGGCACTGAGTTACAGAATCAGGGGGCAGCTCAATCTCGTGTATGCATTCTTATACGTTTAAGTATATGGATACGCTCCAAATTAAAATCGGTTGTACTGAATTTGTGACTTTAAAACAATACAGTTAAGGTTCATTTTACTTTAACGTTAATGTCACCGAATACGAATACGGTCA
The DNA here is from genome assembly GCA_933228805.2 of Hipparchia semele. NCBI lineage: Eukaryota > Metazoa > Arthropoda > Insecta > Lepidoptera > Nymphalidae > Hipparchia > Hipparchia semele. The sequence goes on along the minus strand of OW121715.1, from coordinate 14,690,654 downwards.
ATCGAATTAAATCTTGTATTAACCCTACTGATCTGAGATTAATCGTTAAGTGTGAACTATACAGATTTTTTGTAAGGTAACGTCTATTGAAGCTGGAATGACTCGTGAAAATAGGAGTTGGTGGATTCAAAGAAATGCCGTTTCAGGTACCCGTACTTACCTAAGTTTTTAATTTTTTTTTTTACGACCGGTTTGAAAAGCAGATTTGGCTGAAATTTGGCACAGATTATAGTCTGGAATAAAACAGGCTACTTTTAATCCGGGAAATAAGAGAGTTCCCGGGGTAATAAAAAACCTTAACCCACGCGAACGACGTCGCGGGAATCAACTAGTTTTTAATATATCTGATTGAATACTACGTTATGCGCAAAACGCATTGCATTTTTCTGTAATTAGGTATGTGAAAGTCAGAGGGTATCTGGTGCAGTACTTAGCCCCCATTTAAACGCGTATCTGAAAAAAACATTACTCTTCCGTGAAATCCTATTTGAAATGTTGAAACCAAAATTTTTTAAATCCTCTTTCAACTGCTGTTCAACTTGTAGAAACTTTTAAAAAGCTTTCAGTACAAGTTTTAAAATAAAAAGTATTAAGGTATAAAATGACAAGTTTATTTTAAAGCTCTACTTTATCTCAAGCTGATCTTATCCCACTCAAAAGTCTAAGTTTTTCAAAACATCAAATGCATCATATTTACTTGTCTTTAAAAATATAATTAAATGCCTTGAGCTACTGCTAATTTAATTAGATCCTAAATTGGCATAGCTTTTAAGTATTTTGTAAATTAACACTAGGGCCCAAATGGTGTGAAATAAAGAGATAAATAAATTAATAAAAAAGCTTCAATTATTTGCTTTTGATTCAATAATTTCCAAAAGACGAACATGTTTTCGTCATGAAATCATTATTACAATGATGTTCAGTTGAAATTCCCCGTAAGCAGCTTATTCCCGTATTTATCGGCCAAATATCATCAAGCAACACATAATATGATGAAGGTCGACAGTGTACTCTGGTTCAAAAAAAAACTTCAGAATTTACTGGATTGTGACAATCAATAGGTAAATAAGGTCTGTATAGTGTTGATTAGAATCTCACTAGATTCTTAGAAAATTACAAAGGAATTCGTTTTTGGCAACAAATATACGTGTGAGTCCCAGATTCAATTCCTATCGAGGAAATTAGGCAATATTTGGTCTGGTAAGAGGCTTCGGCTGTGGCTATTAATTACATATCAACAAAGAGCAACAAAGACGTCCTGCCAAGCCAAGCCTTCCGGTACAATGCCAAATAAAATCCATTAAAGGCTTTAACTGAACTGCCATATTAGCTCGTTTTCATCTTAAACTGCATCGTCACTACCGCCAGGTGAAATCGCCATCAAATACTTATGCCCTCTTACCGTGCAGTTGCCGTCTCGCAAAAAAAAGAAAGTTACGTTTAGGATTAACACTCCGTGGTCCAATACAATGGCAGAGAGGTAATCCAAGTGTAGCTTCTCCCCATCAACGGGTGGTGCTGTATTGCTTTTTGGGTAAATATTCACAAATTTGCATTATAGTCTGCAATTTACATATTGTTTTATGTGCGTAACTTGAACAGTGTACACACAATTATTTCGGCAAGTTGGATATTTGTGTCGATTATCTCTGTTATTGATTTTAAGCTGTATTCAAAATGGTGGATGTTAATTTGATTGTTTTTAATATGTATTATTTTAAGCGTAATCTGCTTTTCGGAAAAATGTGTTGTATTTGTATTATGAGCAATGTTATTGCCAAATGCGGATTGGTAGGCTTCACACACTTTTGAAAACATTTTAAAGAACTCTCAAAAATGCGGGTTGCTTATAAATTACTTAAAACGCACGTAATTTCGAAAAGACAAAGATACGTGCTTGGCATCGAACCCTGGACCACCTGAAAAGCAGGGTGGAATCTTAAAAGCTAGGCTGTCAGTGCTACCTAATGTATAAAATATTACCTAATAAATATTATTATCAGAACCTTTAGTAGCAGTATAATTTACAAGTGCCATTTTATCTCTGCACCTAGTTTCCACTAGAATATTCATAATTCCCGAGCAAATAGAGCCAATTATCAGAACAATGGAGCTATGAATGAATTATTTCAGTTCTGGGCACTCCCGCCGCGCTCAACTTAGGTGCTGCGTTATAATTATATTTGTCCTAAGTCTTTGTTGTGTTAGGCAGATGATTAGAACTTGGATTCTATATTACACTACACCGACCGATTGTATATAGGTATATACTATATACAATCGGTCGCAGGTTCCAATAATAATGGGCAGGCAACATTTAGGCTGCTATTATTAAATTCATACTTAATTTATTTATTGTACGTATTATATATTTTTTTGTATATATATGAGAAGTATTAGGGAGTAAGGTTTATTAAATTTAAGCGATTTTTGAACTCTAACTTCCGAAAATTATCACTACGCGGCGAATAACTTGAGTTATTTACTCGGCACAGCAGTGAATAAATTTTTTCTTCTCACATTTTCGATAAAATCAGGATCGTTGTTGTTTTGTATGAAACTCTATAGATAATTTTTTTCCTCCATTGCAAGATAGTCTTGACTGCGATCTCACCTGGTGATAAGTGACGATGCAGTCTACCTCTAGTCGGTTTCTACACGCCATCGCGCCGGAACGCTAAATCGCTTGGGGGCACGTCTTTGATGGCAGGGTGGTAACTAGCCCCGGCCATTGGCCAAAGCCTCCCACCAGAAAAAAGTTTATGTTTAAACCTATTCGAAACACTTTGTAAAAGTTTATTTGAATAAAAATGTTTTCAATTATGTTATACTTGTATACAGACCCCGCCGGCCGTCATTCCAGCCGACAGAGTAATGACGTCATAATCCTGAAATACCTCCTCTTAGTTATTCATAGCCTCAGTGTTGCGGCCCTGTTCAAAAGCGAGGCTCCATCGATATTTGCCGAACCTAGTCTAACTTGTTTAATAATAATAACATCATGCACCTGGTATAGTAAAATATTAAATTTAATAAATCAAAAACCCGACTGCGTAAATAAACACTGACAAGGAAAGAACAAGTCCAGTAATCTAGAATACTGTTAAATAATAGGTATGACCTTAATACTCGGGACCCATTATTGGCATATAAAATTTGAACCGATCTAGATTTTTAATGGGTCCGTCATGCTATTTAATCAAAGCCTCAATAGCCCAACGGTTAAAGGTGCGGACTGAAAACTGAAAGGTCGCATGTTCGAACCCCACACGTTGCACTATTGTCGTACCCACTCCTAGCACAAGCGTTCCGCTTATTTGGAGGGGATAGGAGAATATGAGTCAACTTCAGCTTGGCTAATATTCTTTAATAAAAAATAAATCGTATTCTACTTCTCTACACTCTACTCTCAATATAGTTTGCCAACTTTCATTTTTTCTTTTTCACAATATGGCGTCTGGTGGTCGCCATATTTAATTTTGATTACTTTAATGTCTAAATCTCTGGCACTCTGGCTAAAACTCAAAAACGGATTGACCGATTTTAATATATTTTTTTAAAATTTCTAATAGGGGTGGTTTAAAAATAAAAAAGTTGGTAATTTTGTGAATTGAATCTCCACTTCGGATTACCTAATACCTACTTTTAATAGATGGTAGGAGGTAAAACCGCGGATGAATGCTAGTGTTTGATAGATATCGTTAATTTTGGCGGGTCTGTAATATTAATGACTCTGTGCGCGCCGTTGCGCTCTTCAGTCAAGTCCACAGAGTAATGACGTCATAATTCTGAAATACCTGCTATCAGTTATTCATGGCCTCCGTTTTACTGCCCTGTGTTGTATGGCGAGAAGTCTTAGATATTTATATTTAGTCTGATGTTTTATATTTTTATTATTATTTATTAAAAGTTTCCATAGAGAGTACATGAGGAATGAATTTTCCCCACGTGCGTTGCTTATGCCGCGCGTACTATAAAATCTAATTTATGTTCAAATCTCATTTGCTAATCTCTTGCTAGGAATGACCAAAACAATAAAATCATTACCTAGTAGGTACTAGGTACTGAGATTTACAACTACTTTTATACATTGATATTGTAAGTAAGAATTTTACAATCAAGTTAACGCACACTTTCCAGCCATGATCAGCCATTTTGACGTCAGAATGACTGACCACTTTCTCTGTTAATAATTAGGTACCAAATATTTAAAAAAAGGTATTAAATAGTTCTAAATAGGTACCTACTAAATGCTGGAGAAATTTAACGATGATTGGTCACGCTTACCATATTCCTGGTCAATCTACACGTCGTTCTGTTACACCCTGGCATCCTAAGCCGCTACATGGCTAACCGTTATAAAACCGTTAATTATATTAATTAAAATTAAGTTTAGTCAGTTTAATAAATATTCCAGTAAACTTTATATTTCCTTTTTTTTTAAATCCAAACGGATTCCCCGTGTAACAGTTCCATAGATTAAATTTTGTCACTTAATATTGTCTTACTTGGAATTTTAGTGACAAACTAAATAAACAATCTTACTTCCATGCTTTAGTACTACTTCCATAATACGCACAGTAAAGTTTATAAATGCCAATTTGTCCTCAACAGTCACTCCATAGTTGCCACCAAATTCAGTCAGTTTGCGGCGTCAAGTGTCTTTCAATACAAACTGACAGGCGAGGGGCAATTAATGAGCGAGACAGCTTTACCTGTGTGCGGAGTAACAGAGAGTGACAGATGATGCCCGCTCGGGTTACGATCCCCTGTCGATACTGCGTAATTTGACGTAGGGCTTAATAACGAAAACGTTCATTTATTCCTGGAATTTATATGCCTCGCAGTATTACTATTTTTGTTGTTTGTCATTTTTCTCTGTCATCTGTATTCCAGCTGTAAAGACCTATTTTCACATTTGTATTATAAATAGACTTTAATAATATTAATTTTTCATAGAAATTCATCTTTTTAGATTCGTAACGATTCGTGTGTGAAAATGTTGGTAGAATTTTTTTTTTAACAAAACCACGATCCAGAAACCGTCAGTGTATAGTATAAACAAACCGTTAAACTAGTGATTTAAACATGATTTAAAGCAATTTAAGATTTCATCAAGACGCACAGAGGATTCAGTGTCCAAAAACAGGCTATTGAGCATTTCTTAGGTGCCATAGAGAAGCTTCAGGTTCTTTACATGATGGCTGCTAGAGCGGCTAAAAACACCGGCTGAATTGATAGCCTCCTCCTTTGTGAAAGTCGGTTAAACATGACGTCACACTGGTACAACACAGATAAATAATTATATGTGTTAACAATAAAATAATAATTAATGCCTGACTTGTGTCGGTGCGGAGAAGCAAGACGCGAGGTAGCGGCCAACGTGCAGTGAAAGGGTAGTAAAGAAAAACTGTATGATAGCCAGAAAAAAGTCTGGCTTTAATGAACTTTAAATAAATATAAACATTTGAATACAACTAAGGGAAAAGCTTTCTTAGAGCGTTTATCCTCAGACCACTACACGACATTTATCAGTCACGATATGGTCACGATATATACTCACAACTGACAAGCTGCTATAAAAATATATAGAAACAGAATGGAGAATGGAGAATTGGCAATATAATACAACATATTTCAAATAAATAAAACCCGTGTAAATTCTATAAAATAAAAAATACAAAATTTATTTGCTTTAATAAGTCAAGGCTCTAACTATCGGTTTGGACTTTGGTTACACTATTCTTATTATACACGGTGACTTTTTTATCATCTTACAAAAGCTAACCAATATATGCCCATCCCAATTTGAGCTGTGCGTTGATAGATCAGTCAATCAATTAGTCAGTCAGTCAACTCTTCCTTTTATATATTTAGATTTTAAAATTATATGAATTAAGTATGAAGAATTTTTTGAATACTCCAGGACCGAATTAAATAGTTCGCTTTTTTCGTTTTTATTCACCTCACAGTCAGTCAGTTAGTCACCCTTTAGCTTTACAAATTCAAAAGATAGAAGAAGATTATGGCGCTTGGAATTTCTATATCTAATATGTTATTGAATTTTATCGCGTGTGTCGTGCGATGGCCCGTGGAAAACCGTCCTTAAACACACTTTGAGTGAAAATTCATCTATTTCCCGCTGATTCTCGGAGCGTTTAGCGAAACGTTTTTATTTCGTCAGGGAAGGCGAGTGGAAGCAACGTTGTAATGTAACGAAAGAGATTGGACCGGAAATTATTTTTAAAGAGCAACATTGTAACTGTCGTCTTGTCGTTTTATCGATGTTTTGTACCAAAGTATTATATTATAATATGTTAAAGCATAATAAAACAAGGAAATAAAGAAATGCCTTCAAGGCAAGAGTGAATATGGATCTTCTAGGCAAGCGCGCTCCAACCTAGACCTCATCAGTGCTCCCCAGTATTGATTGCCATCAAGCGCAAACCTATTTCGGATAAAAAAAAGTTACTACGCAACAGATACTATAGTGTATGCTAGCTTGTGCTTGCATACTATTTGAGGTTTAAACTACTTGTGTGTGTTTCACACCTAATTCATATAAATCTAGATTTCTTAAAATTCTCTTCGGTCTGCTCTATTCTAAAATAAATAAAAATTGGGATTTGAAAATTAGTTATTAATTATGTAGATAGAGTATAGAAGTATGCTTAATTTATGGTAGTTTATTCAAAATTTTCACGAAACACTGGCCTTTATTGTTATAATAATAGGAAATTTCGTAAGCCAATTATTTTAAAACAAGTTCGACAGGAGCGCTTTGTCAACTGTCAATACTTTACTCAATATTGAAATTCCTTGAACGTAAACTGTTTGATCGTGGTAACTGAGAACAACGTCAAAGGTTTCATAATAAGTTAAGTAAAATTTAACTTTCGCTATGACCTGACAGTTTAAACAGATTTTTGTTTTTGTCTAGTTTGGAGCGCGCTTGCCAGGAAATGCCTATTCACTCTTGCTTTGAAGTTACTCAAATTACAAATATGCCAGAAACATAGACGCCGGAAGTGCGTTCCACGTCTCAACCGCTACGACGAAAATCAAATGATTTCAACCACGTAAACCCTTACGCACCCGCCAACGCTCCTGATTTCTCGAAGTTCTGTGATAGAAAGATTTTGTTTTACTATCACTATCATCATCACCAACTACTACTAGAACAGAATAGAACAATTTTTATTCAAATAAACTTTTACAGAGTGCTTTCGAATCGTCAAATGAATGTACTGGAGTCTTCGATCACAGAGAGGGGTATATACTCTCAGAATGAGATTTAAACTGTAGTCCACCACTCTAGTGGTGATGGTGGTCAATTGTGTTAGGCAGCAACATGGATGATTATTTTTGTGAGCAAGCTCCGATAAGTGGCCAACTTTGCGAATTTGATTCTTACCTTTCCTTCGTATCAGGAAGATAACGTAAAGCTAGTCCTGCTATTATCTGATACCTAAGATCTAGGAGCCAACTGCGTTACTATCCCACAAACCCCTACCATATTTCGCTTTATGTAGGGTTAGTAGGGATTACTACCCCTACAAGAGGCGGAATACGACTCAGAAAGCACCCCCAACCACTATCTCTCTACCGCAAACATTTATGATGACGATCGCATTAACATTTGAAACATTCCTCCTAAACAGTAATTACGCTTAAACAAGCCATCCCGTTGAGAGCTCAATTGTTTTCACGTGAAAGTAAACACGTCTCGTCTTAGCTTTGACAGTTCGCGCCGCAAAACTCGGCGAATGAAACAGTTCAATATTTATTTAATAAATATTCGAGACGGCAATCAGACCGGGAGGCGACGGAGTGCCGCCGCTGATGTACCAACGCGAAACGTAAATGGATGTGGTTCTGTGATCGAGTCAAATTGACAACTATTTATTTCCAAGGTGCTGGAGTGGCGACCCCACGATGGGAAGCGCAGGCAGACCCCTACTAAGTGGACCGACGACATCAAGTAAATCGCAGGGAGCTTGATTCAGGCGGCTCAAGACCGACGCCTGTGGAAGTCCAAGCAAGAGAACTTTGTCCAGCAATGGACGTCTATCGTATGGACGATAGAGAAGAAGAAATTGCGTGACAATGTTTACCGCCTCCAACCAAGATAGTAATCGTACATCTCGCGAAGGGGGAGCGAAGTCAAATTAGCTGAATGCGAAATACTCGCTAAATCAACTTGGCGCTTTGACGTCTCCCGTCTGCTTCGACCTTTGCCAAATTTTCCTTTTCCGGGCCACGTACTTAATAAATAAATATATTTGTTTGCGTCCCTTTTGCATCGTTGCCATTTATGGACGAAGATTTTTCCAAATAGCTCGCCGATATTAAATATATAAATTGAATGAATTTATACATATATTTACCTCAGTCCCACTACTGGGTCATAGATCTCCTCTCTTTTCAGATCAGTTAACATTAAATTAGTTATTTATTTTTATTTGGTTAAAAAGGAAACCGAAACATGGTCGCTAACTATGGGCCTCATAAGAAGGCTCAGGATCACTCAGCGGGCGATGGAGAGAGCTATGCTCGGAGTATCCCTGCGAGATCAAATCAGAAATGAGGAGATCCGTAGGAGAACCAAAGTCACCGACATAGCTCAGCGACTCGCGAAACTGAAGTGGAAATGGGCGGGGCACATAGTTCGAAGAGCTGATGGTCGTTGGGGTCCCAAGGTGCTGGAGTGGCGACCCCGCATCGGGAAGCGCAGTGTTGGCAGACCCCCCACTAGGTGGACCGACGACATCAAACGAGTCGCAGGGAGTCGCTGGATTCAGGCGGCGCAAGACCGAGGTCTGTGGAGGTCCATGCAAGAGACTTATGTCCAGCAGTGGACGTCCATAAGTTGATGATGATGATGATGATGATGATGATGAAAAAGGAAAAGTTTTGGACTATTAATTACTTTAATTAATTACTTTTTCAAGCGGAAAAAATAAGAAATTAAAAATTACGCCTTTAGACTTTCAAGATGTCATTGCCAGCGAAGAAAACTTCCTTCATAGTTGTGGTTACAGTAAAAAATACAATTATTATTTTCTTGTCAACTGTACAGCATGACGTCATTTTTTAACGATCGACAACGGCCAACTTGACGTGGAAGGGTAATACTAATTACTTATAGAAATTCTAATGGAAACAGAAAAGAAACACGAATCGTTTCGTGTGCATCGGACGTGCAGCATAACTAACCTCAGACAAAATGGAAATGGAATCAGATTGGGTGAAATCCACAATTTCAACGCTCCGTTTCAGTTTTCGGTAACAAACATGTGCTTTTGTTATTTTTCCGTAATCAAAGCTAGATTTTCGAGCGATAAATACATTTTCCAATCTCCTTTGACCGCTTTGTTCAAGCCACTATTCACTTCACACTGTTTTACCGACACGGTGAGTTGAATCCCATATGCATTGGCTTTATTGTGCCGTTCAAAACTCTATTGCTATGCATATAAGGGTCATGGCTTAAAACTTTTCTCAAATTTTCTGTCGTGTAATAGGATCTCCAACTAATGAATTTTTGATGAACAAAGGACTGCCCGTTCGGTCTATTAAACAATATGTGGATAAACGAGATTGGGAAAAAGGTTTTTTATCGAATATACTTTGGGGAAAAGTTATGTTCCACGCTTATAAATAGGATAAACAAGGTAAATAATTTACCTACATAATACATTAAAGAAAAAATACAACAAAATGACTTTTTTATAGCATCGAGGTCTTAAAGATACGCAGGCGGTTAATGAGGTCGTTTATTTATAACTGGACTATGGTTTGTAGTTTTTTTAACTGAGCTTTCATAAAATCTCGTAGTTTTTAGGGTTCCGTACCCGAAGAGTAACCAACTGAACCCTATTACACTAAGCCTCCACTGTCCGACCGTGTATTTGTCAACGAGCTGTATCATATTATGATCCGTAATAGGCTTTCCAGACTTTCACAGAATGTATACTTCTATTAACGCTATAACAAAAAATAATAAAAATAAAAATAAATCAAAAATTAAAGGGGCCGCCTAATTGAAACGTAGTTTTTTTTTCGTTTTTTTGCTCGATCTTAATAATCGCTGTTAGGACGGTACGGAACCCTCCCTGTGCGAGTCCGACTCGCACTTGGCCGGTATTTATGACCCCAACATAGACCAGACCAATCTAGGGGTAGATTATATGTTTGGAATATCAAACCTATTCGCCATTTTAACCGCACAAATTAAAGCATTCGTCAGTAGAAACCTCCATTTTTTATGAATACACTTTAATTGGCTAACATTTTCTGATTCGAGTTTCAATACAAAATTGCATAGAAAACATTGCACTTCATACCTACAAGTGCCTCGGTAGGTACTCAAAATCCTTCCATCTACATGAAAAAGAATAAAAAGGTTAATAGTATAAAGTGCTTTAATAAATACAATATTGGAATTGGCTGAGCTTTGTACCTATCTAGGTAGCCTGTAAACTGTAAAATACAGCGGGTCTAATCTAGATGGTATATTCTGTAAGTTATTGGCTCTGCGCCACGCGTCCTAAATGCCGATATAGTTAAAATTCAATAGAGACCCACGAAATATGCGCAACCGTAGCTAGGGGTTATTCTGGAAGTGATATTGCAAGATTGCCTAGTAGTGATCGGTTCTATTTTGACTGTGTTTGATCTCAATCTGATCTCAATCTTCAATGAGCCAAACGTTTTCCAGTAAATTAAAATCGCAACATTGCAATGGACTGGACCGGTGCAGCGAATGGTTATCCATTCGCTGCACCGTTGCGTTTTTTTGCTGGTTGGTTTATACCAACCAGCAAAAAAATGAATGTCATCACATCCAGACGCAGTTTTGGTCGGCAAAAACTTCGTTGGTTGGAATGAGATAACCAAGAAGAAAAGCGTCTTGGTAGAAGAAGTTGGAAGTATAGTAGAGTATGTTTTATTTGATCTTTTTATTTTTGCTAGTAGGTAATTTGGTATGTTAATTGATAAATAATCAAGCTTTTTAATTTGTGATTTGCTTATCTTTGTATATCAAGTCAAATAAGTAAGCTATGTAAACATTATTCAGAGTGCCACCTCGCCAACAAACTGGCCCCCGAGTTTGGCGAGATAATATTATGTTAAGAACCTTTTTTGTATGATTAAGTAAATTAAAAATAAATATTCAGAACATAATTGTATCGTTTTTAACCGACTTCCAAAAAGGAGGAGGTTATCAATTCGGCCGGTATCTTTTTTTTTTTTTTTTTTTTTTTCTATGTATGCCCGCCGATTACTCCGAGGTTTCTGGACCGATTCACGAGATTTTTTTTTTAATCGACAGAGGAAGCTCGCGAAATGGTCCCATAAAAATTTTTACCTTCAACTCTTCAAGCCTGATGCTGCAGGGGGAATTCCCCCCTAAATTATGGGACCTTAGGAACCGTCGTTTATGAATTAGTATGCTTGGCCTAAGCATATACTAGATCATAGAGCTTCAGGTCCTACTCCTCAATCCTGATGCTGTAGGGTACTGCTCACCTAAATTATAGGGATTTAGGAACTGCTAATCATGAATTATTATTGTATGTAATAAGCATATACTACACCATCGAGGTGTAGGTTCTAGCTCCTGAATCCTGATGCTGCAGGGTACTGCCCACCTAAACTGTGCGGATTTAGGAACTTTCGCTTGCGAATCGATATTGTTAGTATCAAGCATATTCTACATCGTGGAACTCAAGGTCCTAGCTCTTCAATACTGATGCTGCAGGGGTACTGCCTACCTAAACTGTGAGGATTTAGGAACTGTCGTTTACGAATTGATATTGTTGGTACCGAGCATATACTACATCATAATGCTCAAGGTTCTAGCTCCTCAATCCTGATGCTGCAGAGTTGGAGGAATTACGAACTGATGCTTTCGAATTGATATTGTTGGTACCAACCATGGACTACATCATGGAGCTCATAGTCCTAACTCTTTTGTATTGTTAATAAGTACTGTAGGTACCAAGTATAGAACTACATTAGTACCATACCGTTGGAGGGAGGGGAGAAAGAGAGCACGAACAAGCTACACTAAAAAGCTTAAAATAAAAATTCTTTTCAAAAAACCGACTTCAAACGCCACTACAAAGTATAAAAATAATTTTATTTTGTACACGTTTGTTGAAGTCGGGCGGGCTTAACTAGAAACGATGAAATCGATGCGCGACGCTTACCTTGTGGTGACATATAAGAGACACGTTTATTGAAATCGGGCGAGCATCGCGTATCGGTTTCATCGTTTCTATTTAAGCCGCCCGACTTCAACAAACGTGTACAAAATAAAATTATTTTTATACTTTGTAGTGGCGTTTGAAGTCGGTTTTTTGAAAAGAATTTTTATTATATAGCTCTCCAGAATAGCGCCGGCCCGGTCATCAATATTCCTGGTGCAGTTTATGCAAAGCGCGGCCAGTTGAAGGCGCTCAAACTTTGTCGCCGTGATCAAGCTATTTAGTATATCCCTTTTGTGTTGTTCCTATGTAAATACCTGTAAAACGGGAATCCACGAGCTCGGCACATGATTCTATTGTATTCTGTTCTACAGTGTTTCCACTTTATTTGTGTCTCAGTTATGTCTTAAAATGAGTATCTTAATATTAATATTTAATTCGATGCCTTAACATGGGTAGCCTAAGTATGTCATGCTCACTTAAACATTTCCGTGGTGGTGTCGTGTGGTGCGGGTTGTTACGTTCCCTCAAATATGGTTGAGCGAGGCAATGGCTGGATCGTGCGTCATGCTCGTGAACGGGTGCCGCCAACGGGAATGGGTCTGCACTCTGCTTTGTGTCTGCCCATGTTAACATGTCTTTGGTTGCGGTGGGCGTACATTTTTGAAACTTCTGTGTGGAAACATTGTGTGCATAGCCTAGTTCTTTTTAACAATTGTAAAAAAAAAAAAATTTTTTTTTGAAAAGAGCAACTGCTGAGTTTCTTGCCGGCTCTTCTCAGCAGAATCTGCATTCCGAACCGGTGGTAGATTTTTGACGTTTCATAAGAGCTACAAGTTGGCCTACATGAAATAAATAAATTTTGATTTTGATTTTTTTGATTTCGGCTGCTTCATTTTGGATGAAATTATTATGGTTATGAAATTTAGAATAGAATAGAATATCGTTTATTCATTGACATAAAAAAGAAAAAGAAAAAAAAAGATACCAGCCGAATTGATAACCTCCTCCTTTTTGGAAGTCGGTTAATAAAATACAAATTAAATACGTACATCACTTAGACTTACACATATACGGAATTTCTTAAAATACATATAACTCAACTAGTATCTACTATGCATCATGCCAATGAAAGGGTCCTAGCTCAGCTCAATGCTGTGGATACAAATATGTAACCACAACGCTATTATTCTGCTAGGGCCCGACCGAGGGTAGTTCATGATTAATTAAATAAAAATATAATATAACATATACCTACAATTTAGTAACATGGAATTTTAATAAAAACTAGCTTTTGCCCCCGCGACTTCGTCCACGTGGAATTAGATTCCAATTTTTCCTGAATTTTCTTTGCTATAAACCTCACGGAGCCCGAGACCTTTCCAACGAATGCAAAACCGTGGAAATCGGTTCGTGCGTTCTGGAGTTATAGCGTCAGGAAGGAAAACCCGACTTATTTTTATATCGTAGATTTATAAAAATGATTTATGGAATGTAAAAATTAGATGTTAATCATGACGGTCAACTAAAATGTAATCGTGGCAGACCCAAGTGGCTTGTGTGGCTAATTTGCTAATTTTAATCATAAAAACTGACTTTAACTTAGACTTTTCTGGGTTTCGATGTGTCGTAATGTAAGTTCATTTAATCATGATTAAATAATCATCATTAGGTAGGTCATTTTTAAGAGAATAAACACGCTAATTGTGGTGAAAAGATGCCAATAGCTACGGTAAAGTAGGTACATGGTGAGGGTACATCGAAATTACCTAAACTGACATGCCATAAGTAACGTGGTGCGGAATAAGTAAAAACTCACATTTGTCAGAATACGCGCGAGTCTCGCGGGCCGCAATGAGCTCGCCCTGTGGGTTTGAACTCGTTTCCAATAGTCGAAGAGCTGGTGACTGAAAATCGTACCAGTATTATAAATGCGAAAATTTGGATTTATGGATGGATGGATGAATGTTTTTTACTCAATTACGCCGCAACGATTGAATTTGGCACAGAGATAGATTATAGTCTAGAATAACACATAGGCTACTTTTTTCCCCGGAAAATAAGAGAGTTCCCGCGGGAATCAAAAAACCTCAATCCACGCGAACGAAGTCGCGGGCATCAGCTAGTACAAACATAAAATTCATCATCATCGAAGCCTATTGGCTCTATATATCTATTGGCTATCTATTGATAGTCGTCCACTTCCGGAAAAATGATAAATCTCTAAACAACTATGACCACATAGACGTATTTCACTTATAGTAATGATTTCAGTGAGGATTCAAAGGTATATACGGGGCAAGAAACATGGTCTCACTTTGACCGGAAATATTTTAGTTATACCTAATGGTTATACTATGCACTTTAAGTGTAGAAAACGTGTAATACTAGGAAAAAACCATACAAAACCTTATTTTAATTCTAAAAGTGTATCCCTCCCTGTATATACCTGTATGTTGTGTATAAAAAAAAATACCTATGCTTGAACCAATTAATAAAGAATAGTTTTATTCTGTTTGCTTGTTACAATCTTCCTAAAGCTTCAATTAAGTACAGCTCAACGGATATAAAGAAAGGAAAAGAGCTGTTATGTAGGAAAGAAAAATAATTCCTATTCGAAACGAAAATGCTTAATTAGTCTATGGTCTGATTAAGTCTATGATTCAATTAAAGGTTTGGATCGCTGAATTTATAGTTATGGTCTCTTATGTTATGTTCTCAAAGCTTTTCAACAGTAACAAATTGGTAAAAATTCTTACACATGCTCCTCTCAGTCGTTAAGTTGGCGAGTTTTACGAGTTGTATGCCTTGCCGACCAGTTTGAAATATTTCGCCACATTTATCAGGGTATATTCCTGAAGCACAAACTTTCTTAAAGATAAATATGTACATCGTAATATACAACGGGCGGTCATCGTCTAGGGGTTAAAACTTCAACCTTCTTTTTGGGGGATCGGGGGTTCGAATCCCAAGCACGTCGTACCTCTAGCTTTTCGTATTACATCGCCGAGGAAAATGATCACTTAGGGTAAAGACATCGTCAGGAAATTGGCTATGAGTTGTTTATGTTCTCAGAAGTGTGTGAAGTCAACCAATCCGCAGTCAATCAGCTGTAGCAATTTTGTATTTTGGTCTAAGCCCTTAGAGTAATTTATATGTATTGCTCACTCTAAGAAGAAACACACGGATTGTGGGCCAGCCATGGGTTCAGACGATGATTACGATGAATATGGACCTAACGACCTCCCTCGTGCAGTGAGGAGCGCTGTGGTTTTATAACTTGGAGGTCTCGAGTTCGATTTCCGGCGGGGTCAATTTGGGAATTCATAATTTCCGAATTGTCTCTGGTCTAGTCTGGTGGGAAGCATTGGCCGTTGCTAGTTACCACCTTATCATCAAAGACGTCCAGCCAACCGATTTAGCGTTCCAGCACGATGTCGTATAGAAACAGATTAGGGGTATAGGTTAAATGTACCCTTCTATACCCCTTCCAAGTTGGCCCGCTAACATCTTAGACTGCATCGCCACTTACCATCAGGTGATATCGCATAACTTGTCATCGAATAAAAATAAATATACAACTACTTTCTGTAGAATAAAAAGTTTTGAGTAACATATCAAGGACTACAAGAGAACATCTTACGACAAAAGCACAGAAGACATAACGCTATTAGAAGCTATTCGCCAATCAATGTTTCAGCCACGTTTCAGCCAACATATTGACTGGTTGAATTTCGAGGCAGCGTGAACACGTACTCTGACCTCTCCATGGAACGCGGCACCATACGCTAAGAAGGTCAAAACAAAATGGGCAACACGTCCCTACGGATATATTACGAGGTTGAACGATGCCGGGTATAAATCAAACCGACAGCTATATGTGCTATATGGATTCCGATAATAAGCGATGACACCCGATCACACACAGAGTCGAGATTGGAACAATGCGGAAGCTGTGACATCCCCAATTTGTTTATGAATAGAGGGCTGTTGTGAGAATCAAAGGTTACCGATTGTCGATCGACTGTCGACATTCCCAGTCGCCAGTGAACGCTGTCAATGGATTATAATGCGTTTACAAATCATTGAATAATATATAATCATGTACGACAACTCAATGTTCCAAATATTTCTATTCACAACACAGATAGGCTTGCGCTTAACGACAATCAATTAGGAAAAGCACTGATGAGGTCTAGCTTGTAGCGCGCTTGCCTAGAAAATGCCTATTCACTCTTGTCATGAAGGTAGTCAAATTATACGCGGCCGGAAACACAGACGCTAGAAGTGCGTTCCACACCTAGGCGGTTCGTTTCAGAAACGTTGAGCTAAAACGTTAGATTTTTTCTTCTTCTTTATCAACTTATATCAAACGCTGGACAGTGGTCTCTAGTATGAACTTCTTCATGCCTCGGCCTTGCTTTGCCAGTATCCAGCAGCTCCCGCCTGCATTCGTCTAATATTCTTCGGTCAAGCATTATAGTAGTCCAACATCTTGTGACCTAAACGACATCGGTTCTTCTCAGTGATAAGCCATGACATTAGGTAAAAGGGACCTTGTACCTGCACAGTGGATAATTTATCGATCTACGAGTATGTGATTGTTTGAAATGAAGCGAGTCGAAGGAGATACATTGCCGCGCTATTGGTTCGGTAGGAAACCATTCGCTTCTCATGTTATAGAAAGCATAACAAGCAGATCTCTGGATGACGGCAGAGGATCTCATACTCTTAACCTTTACACATCATTGTGTAATTGAACCTACAAGTGCGAGGCCCGATAAAACCCTTGTTTTATACAAAATTGTCATCGATCCATGGCCTATTTTTGGACAAGCCCGTCAGCATCGAATATCGGGAAATACACAGATATAATTACTTTCCACTGTCCGGAGCCATTGTTTCTCTTTACGCTACAATCATTTCACATTTTCCATTGTTAATATTTTATTGTGATAATATTTATTGATCGAAGTCGACGTTTATTAAGAAATAAAATATAGATGATGAGGTAATTTTTTAGAAAAGAAAACTTAATAAAAAATTTTACCTTGGAAATCTTGCAATCTCGCCGAAACAAAACTACAGATCGACGTGATTTTTGCATGAATATACTTGAGGCATTGGAGAATGATTAGGCTACTTTTTATCCCGAAAAATCATCAAAGTTCCCACAGAATTAAAGAAACCCCAAACGGACAAAAACGCAGGAAATAGCTAGTTTATAATATTAGAAAGGATTCAACCAAACGGGACAACTCAAACGTTCCCGAAATCTGTCGACAGTTGGTAATCTCGTACGAGGTGTAAGGACGTGCATCAATCAGAACAGCGCAGCGCTGAGGCTATCGTTCATGCTAATACCTATATCCGACGGATTGTGTCACCGCGGGCGCCGAGGCTCCACCAGACACTGCACGCTCGTAACCTGCCATCGCTGCTGCGGCCGATTGATTTACTGCACGCACCAATCAATTGCGACCGCCACGATGATATTGTATCCGGTGGGTCGTTACACCTGCCTGACTAGTAGGTACAAATAAAGGCAGATTTACACAGCGTCAATCCGCCGTGTTAGAGTTGACAACAGTTAGGTACGTTTGGTACAAAATACTATCAGAGCCATTTCTCATATAAAAGCGATAGAGCAGATGATCCTAAAAGCGACAAGTTAGATAAAGATGATCATAAATGTAAATGGAATGGGTTGATCCCAGTCAGCCTCGTTCACCATCTGAGGCGACTGGGGTTCCGTGGCAGTTCGCTCGCGGCCAAGATGCAGAAAGCGGTGCTGCTAGACTCGGCTAGGATAGTCCGTCGGTTTCTCAGCCTGTCGCCCTGACCCAGCGTTGTTCTTGATACGGCAATTGCCGTAATATACGGCAATCAGGTCTCTTGGGCAACAAAAATACGTTATACGGCAGCTACTTGATTACCGTATTGAAATATATACGTACGGCAATTGACTAAAGTATACAAAAAAATTATTTCGTATAATGGAACGCACCAACTTGTGAACCATAGATCAACGAGTACTTTCGCCACAAATAAAGTAGAAGCGCCATGACCAGAAACGTCAAACGTTAACAGTATTCAAATAGATTCAACCTTATCCCTGAGAAATTAATGTCTAAAATCTTTAGTTCTTCATTCTAGTAGGTTCTTCAACTTTACTCGGGTATGTTGTAGGATATATGGGGAATCCCTGGAATAATTGTTACTGTGCACTATATAATATATTATTATAATAGGTAAACTATTGTGGTTCTGTCATTTAATCATTAATGCTTTGTTTTGCTCTATGTACGATCCAGTACCTAGTGTTCGTGGTCTCTGGTACGATCTATCAGTGAAAGCTAATTTACGAACATTTTTTAAGTTTTAATTGAAAATTAGTGCAATATTTGTAAACAACATGTATTTCATGTTTTTCTGAATAATTATATTTTGTACAAACGGCAATTTTCTTAATTTTCCCTAAAATTACGGCAATTTTAGAGTTAGAATACGGCAACTCTAAATTTGTCAGGAACAACACTGCCCTGACCCCCGGCCGTTTGGTCTCCCCTGCCGAGGCGTAATCCTCCGCCCGCTACAAGTATTTATTTGTGTAGAGTATATGTAAGTTTATTTATCTATATATATAAAATTCAAAGTCCTGACTGACTGACTGAGATATCAACGCACAGCCTAAACTACTGAAGTTAGAAACTTGAAATTTTTACAATTGGTTTCTTTTATGACGTAGGCGCACACTAAGAAAGGATTATTGGAAATTCCACCCCTTAGGGGTTTAAATAGGGGATGGAAGTTTGTATGAAAGTCCGTCATTTTTCAAGCTGTTTCCATCAAAGTTGGTATTAGAGCTTTCAGTTAAAAATAAAGAAGTATCTACGTGTGTCACAGTTTTTGAAAATTCCACCCCAAAATCTAATTCCACGCGTACAAAGTCGCGGGGGCAAAAGCTAGTTCGTATATATATTTATGTTTATTATATCTCTTTGGCTTTATATATATTTATTTTGTACGCGGGTGTGAGAGTAAATAAAATATGCGAAATAATTCATTTATTGCGTGATTGTGAGTTACAGTTAAGATGTTACAGATATGTCATTAGTCTAGGTACATGTCACAATCTGCCATTATTGGTACGAAACTGTCTGCCTTGATTGCCGCGGGAATTCTTTAATTTTCTGAAATAAAATATCTATAGCCTATGTGCTATTCTTTCGTATAAACTATTATAGTATACACCTTAACACAAATTTTTGTTTCCTCCGAGAATATACACACACACTCACGCATACATAAACTTTCGACTTGATAATATTAGTTGATTACTGTGATGAAAAATATGACATAGAAAAAAGAGATCACTATGTTAGTGTACAACTGATTTTTTTTAACTAGCTCCACAGATTTATTAGCTCCAACTGATGTGTATCGGTATAGGTGCCTACAACTACAATTCTGGTGTACTGCATATCTAAATCTGTATTGAAGCAGTGCATAAGGCGCTGCGACGCGGGCGACATGTTGATAGAGCGATAAATTGAGCGGCTCCATTGAGTGTCAGCGGCAGGACACGCGCTCCGTCTTGTCCCAGTCTTGTTGGCTGTGACGTATTGTGTAATGGCTGCCACCATCTCATTGCACCATATGCTATAAGCTCTATAAAAGCAGTGATAGCCTTTGGTTAGGACTTCGGCCTCCGGGGATCGGAGGTCGATCCCTCATATCTGACTTTTTTGGGACTATGTGCATTTGAAACAATTAAATCGATACCTCCTACGTAAGTTGTTGTATCTCCAAAACGCTTACACGATCAATACAATGGATTAGGCGATCATTTTAATAACGATACAACTTTATACATCTTGAAAGTATAATAAAGAATGCTGTTTTTAATTTTTTTTTTTAAACGAACACATCTAAATATATAAAAGGCAAAGGTGACTGACTGACTGACTGACTGACTGACTGACTGACTGATCTATCAACGCACAGCTCTAACCACTGGACCAATCGAGCTGAAATTTGGTATACAGGTAGCTGTTAGGACGTAGACATCCGCTAAGAAAGGATTTTGGAAAATTTCAACCCCAAGAGGGTTAAATAGGGGGTTAAAAAATCGAACCTAACGTGAGCGAAGCCGCGGGTTAAAGCTAGTAAAATATATAAAAACAAATGATAAATCCTAAAATGCCAATTTTGTGGGATACAACAACTTACGTTGGAGGTATCGAAATATCACTTGCTTTAACGGTGAAGGATAACATCGTGAGGAAACCTGCATGCTTGAGAGTTCTCCACAATGTTCTCAGAGATGTGTGAAGTCTATCAATCTGGACTGTGTGTGACTACGGCCTAAACTCTTCTCATTGTAACAATTTAATTACAAAAGAAATCAAGAAGATCAATTTTTCAAACTGTTACAGTCTCAAAAATGACAGTACGTTTCCCACTTCTTCAACATAGAGATTCATTGTAGGTAGGACTTTGAGTATGTGTAGGATGTACGCGTTGTAATTAATTTAATTATCCAGTATAAAAGGCCAAAGCAAACAATCACACAGCATGGCTAATTGCTTAACCAAGCCCGACGTGGGTTGACATTGCTTAATCAGCCAAATAATTTAATATTCACAGCCAGTAAATCCATTCAATCTATTGTGTATATTGTCAAGTGACCCTATTCAGTGTTACAAAGGTACAGATACAATACGTGACAACGCAGGCGTGCAGGTGACTTATAAGGCGATACGAAGGTGTCCCACCCTGCTTCGATTCCCCGCTCGGAGGAAAAAAAATTTTGTCCTCCTAGATTCCCCGTATGCGTCTCAATCTCAGGTCCCTACCCTACCTACCCTACAGGTTTCAATCTACCGATTGAGACCTGTAGGGCTACGAAGCGCACGAGAAAATTTTGTCTACACGTTTACTCGTAATCTTTATGTGAATCTCAACAGAGATTCGATAATATTCAATTTCATCTTAGCCGTACAGGATGCGTCTCCTGAATGGAAGTACACACTTATCGACGCATACGAGGATGCGTCCGTAGGCCGCGTCTACGTACGTAGGCGCTACGGCCATATACATACGTAGCCTACCCGCTACCGTGTTCACCCTTAACTCTTTTTCTCAGATCATTATACCTATTTAATGTATTAACCTCTGCAACGTGGTTGCCTGACAGAAATTGCTTATGCGATAAGGCTTTTTATTTAATTTTTAAGTTTATGTATTAGATTTTAAGTTAATGTTCAATGAAGTGTAATCATTCATTCATTTCTCGGTAATTAGTATAATCTCAAGATAATCAAGAATAAAAATAGATTTATTTCTTGATTGTAAGTATATGGTAAACAGGATGTTATAAAATTATGAGTAGTTACAATCAGCCATTGCCTAATGGCGTGCAATAATTCAATGCTAATATTATTATTACATCGCATACTAATTAGTTTTTATTAATAATATATTTATATTCAGAGAGATAAATAATTATAAAGAGATTTAATTAATATCCAACTGAAAATTAATTGCGCTCTCACTCAACACAAACACTTTAGCGTTTTGGTACGATGTTTAAACCGATTAGAGCTATCATACTCCTTCCAGCTGATGACCAGATGATATCGCAGTCAAGGAGTCACTTGTACAAGATTTAACTGCTGATGCTTGATATTATGTGTATTAGTGTAAATCTGTCATTAAATAATATTATGATCGAGACCAACTTCATAGGTGTAACATTTTGCGAATTGAACCCGTGTAAACGACATTCCTTCTTAACTCATTACGGCATATTTAAACTCTAGTTTTACATTTTAACAAGAAAACTTATACTCAGGGCCCAGCCCATCCACTTTGTATCCCACAATAATATTGCATGACATAGGGCTCGCAAAACTTGTGTTTCACTCGTATTAAAATGGAGCATTTCATTTATAGTTTGCAAGTAACAAGCCCACAAACACCCGGGGCGGGCGCTAACGACCTGGTTGTACAGCCTTTTGACACTATAAGTTCGCTGTTTGCCTCGCTACATGCCATACATTTAATACAGAATATCACCCGCAGCTTTATCCAAAGGCGGAATCCAGTTTTGTATCGTTTTGGTCTGCGTATCATGACCGAACTTGATCCAGCAATTATTTATAAATAACTAGTTTCTGCACGCGACTTCGTCTGCGAAGGTTTCTAAAACTCCTACGGGAACTCTCTACATTTCAGGGATAAGAAGTATCTTACATTTCTTTCCAAGTCCTCAACTATACTCATGCTGATCCAATGCTTTGCTGTGTGATTGAAGGTCCAACCATTTTTTTATTGTTTCGTGTTTGATTTATGTTCGCTGTCATATTATTTATTATTCTTGCCTTCTACGGCGATCTACGGCATTCTACGGCCTGCGTCGACATGGACACAAAATCAAAGCAATGAAATACTTACATTGCTATACCGATTATTCGAATCATCGGATCATGTTGGGCCAGTCCATCAACCGAGGTGATGTGAATCATCATGATTCATGATCGTTGCTGTACATTGTAGGTACTACATAGTTGGATAGGACTGATTGGCGTTTCACAGTTCTAACAGTGAACAATTAACAGATGAATTTAACGGTTATTATGGACTTCAATATACTGTTTCATTTTGGTATAAAATAAAAAAATATTACTGTATGTTTTCAGCATTAGCTTTATTTACATGGATTCACGGAATAGCTTATACCCGTGGGAAACTTTTTTCTTGACGGAATAAAAAGTGACTGTTTTTATCTCTGCAAAAAAACGACATTTCTTTGTGCAATCATTGCGCGAAAATCGGACAATACAACACATACTTTCGCATTTAGACATTTTTAATAACATCAACGACCCACATTTTATATTTTAAAAATAATGTAGTCAGAGAAGATTGTCCTTAAATTTTGAAGCACCCTAGAAAACTACTGAATTCAGAGACCTTGGCCGAAATTTTCACCGCTTTACCTTTATAAACACTGCGAAATTGTACATAAAATTTTCGCTTGCATCCAGCATAACACAGAATATAAACACGGTTCATTAAAACGGAAACTTTCAGTTTGTTTTGCATGCTGAAATTTAAAATACATTTGATTTAGACTGGGGAACTGGAGGGAGCAAACTACTAGCTGCAATATATGTATATGTATATAGAGGGCCTCGGGGCGTGCAGCGTACAATATACTAACGATCCAGTAGTTTTGTCAGCAATAGCTAAGCCTTTCTAAAACTTTCCTTTATTAAACTCAAAAATAATTATCAAAGCCTCAATAGCCCAATGGAGGAGGATGTTAGTCAACTTCAGCTTGGCTGGCATTCTTTAAAAAAAAAACTTTAAGCCGGGAAAACAAAGCACTGTCACTTATCGTGGGCAGTAACTAGTAATTAATGAAATCATAAGTAGACTATAGTAGGTATTTGCCTTGTTATAGTCCATTACGATGCTTTCTTGCTTGTAGGTTAAAAAGCGATTCATCTTGATATGCATACGGCGAAACGTCCAGGGTGTGCCTACATGAGTAATGTAGGAGAGAATAATAAATCTCGCGCGAAGTCACAGCGACGTCGACGAATATTGATGAGCTTGTAACGACAGCATAAAAAGAACAGGATACATAAAGAAAAATATTGGGAAATAAGAGTATCTTTGTAAATATCACTGTTTTCCCTCCGGTTCAGCATTCTCTGGTTTGTTTTCAACAAAGTTTGTCTGGTGGCTTTTGTTTCCAAATTAATACATCCATTCGTAATTCTACAATTATCCAACATCAACAACAAAAATAGAGACTTTCCTCTTGCTCCTATTTTAAGAATCTATGAGTAAAAATATATTTTCTGTTGACGCTACAACTTGCAGACAGTAAAGCAAGCTTTGCCTCCCACGACACAGATTATTTGGACTTCAAACCCTACATCCTTGAGTATGGCAAACATTATATTTGCCGGTAATTAAAGGTAAAAATATAAATAGTGACCTAAGCTTATGCCCGCAAACTTATCCGCGTATAGTCAAGTATAATCGTGTTCTGTGAGCTAGGTTAAAAAAAAAATTAGCTCTTGTTACTTTCCAGGTCGTCAACTATACCCATACACAAAATTACATCGGTCAATAGCTCTTTTGCGAGTGATTGGAGGATAATTCAACAAAGAAATAAACTTTCGTATTTCTAACATTAGTGAGGATATAAATCTCTGGGTGAAAATGTAACATTTTCTGTTGACGCTACAACTCGTGGGCGGTACTAGGCAGACGTTTCCGCTCGCGACACTGATTAGTACAACCTTACATCCTGGAGTGTGAGCAACGTGATATATGCCGGAAATAGGCTACAGAAACATAAAATATGCTAAAAAATATATTTGTGCAAATGTAATTCAACAAAAAAATAAAAAAAAATCATATTTCTAACATTAGTGAGGATATTAATCTATGTGTGTTAATTTAACATTTTTGTTAACGCTACAACTCGCGGGTGGTATTAGGCAGACATTTCCACTCGCGGCACTGATTTGTACGAATCGTAACCTTACATCTGGGAGCAAAAGCCACGGCCAACGTGTTCTTTGCCGGTAATTGGCTAGTGGCTACAGAAAACTAAAATATAGTGAAAATATATCGGTGAAAATGTAACATTTTCTGCAAACGCTACAACTCGCGAGCGGTATTAGGCAGACTTTTCCGCTCGCGACACTGATTAGTGCGACTCGATACCCTACATCCTGGAGCGTGAGCCACGTGATATTTGCCGGTAATTGGCTGCAGATAGATATGTATATTACGTCCTATTATTAAGAATTTATGAGTTATGACTTATAGCGAATAAAATGAAATTATGTGAACATGATACCCGGGATTTCAGAGTAAAATTTCGCGAAATGTAATTTACATTTAATGTAATTTCGTGTAAGTATGTATTTTAGATGTGAATGTAAGATCCTATTTCTCAGCCATACACCCGCAGCATGATATTACAAAATTTGGCGTAGTAAAGAAGGTTCATAAACACGACAAAATTAAAACAGGCAAACTACCTATACTAGTCTTAAAATATAATAAAAACCCCGACTGTTTTAAAAAATATCGATTAAAATTTTAAGCTAGTATATAGTCTGGATGATGCAAGAATTCCGACGATAGCCCATACATCCAAATCTGTTCAGGCATTTAGAAGTTATGATAGAATAAAGAAACACACACACTTGAACCTTGAAAACATTATATTCCTTTTTTTGGGTAGTCATTTAATAAAAAAATTCTCTCCGAACTACAGCATCCCCTGGTGATGTATTCATCAACCTTCCTTCCTTCCTCCCTTCCTTTCTAATTCCTTTAAAATATCTAAGAACCTAGCCTATACCTGTTTAATACAAAAATCGTAAAATAAGCAGCCTAGTAGTATAATGTCAGGAAAATGGTTAACCTCAATACGCAACAATCAATAAGCAACTACGTACTTTTTCTTTGGAACGGAGACGAGGGATTTTTTTTTTTGTTTTATTAAATCTGCAGGTCTATTTGGCTAGCTACCTTTACAAATAATTAATCCTTTTATCTCTTACCGTCTAGCAAAATCAAAGGCAGACCAAAGGCTCTCCACAGCACATTGCCCCAGTTTAGCCGTAGTAGCAGTAGTATAGCCTACAAGGGCTCTCGAAGGGCGGAGCATCCGAGAGTCATTGTTCTAGACTTACGGGAAAAACAGTCTTACTAATATTTTTTAGAGTTAACTATCGTGAGTAATTTTCATTACGACTGAATAAATAACACTAGGTATACATAGAACTTACGTCAATTCCCGTCGGACTTGTTTGGCGGATGGCTTTCTGCGACTTGCAGTAGTAGGTATAGGTATACACGGCGTTGTGTTAACACGCTAATGAGAAGGGGACGGAGAATTTTTCTCTCAATCCACTAACATCTACTGGATCCTCCAGTGGATCGATTAGCACTCAAGAGTTCCCTATGATCCACCATTGGTCCGAGTGGATCATGTAGCTGTTCAATGTCCATTTCGATCTCCTAAGATTGCAGTTTAGTGATAAAAAAGTTTGTTAATAGTATAATGGCCACTTAACTAAAGAGAAAATTACTATATTTCCTACGTGTAATATAGTAATATTCTATTGTCATTCAGAGGAATTGAATTGCATCCCTTTACCATCAATACTAATGAATAGATTTACGCACAGTTAATATTTACTTGAAAAATACGTGTACTTACTTGATGTGCTGAAACCCGCGACATCCTCGTTACTTCACAAGCTAAATCTTTTCTGAGAGAAACTAGACGTAAAATTTCCGATAGTCCTCAGGAGCAATGCCGGGTTGGATCAGCTAGCTTACAATATCAATACAACCTCGTTGATCACATTTTAGCACTGATTGGATTTATTTTATCGAATATACAAACTCAATATGATTGGTTGGGAATTTAAATTTAAATCAACTCTATTACCGAATATGTTCGAAATTGGGCGAGTCTAGGAATACCAGTGATACAGGTAGGCGTAATGTGGCCTTTGAGCCCATATAGCTCAAAGGCTATATTCGCTGTCGGTTGTAGCATATACCTAGGTAATATTCTGTAAAATAAATGTCCTCCCGAGCAAAGATCCCGACAGATGATGATGATGAGAAGATGTCCGACAGAGCCAGCGCGATTAGCTGCGCAGGACATATTATAGTGCACAAGAGAGTGCGTAAACACAGGTACACTCTCTATTCCCTCACTCTCATAGCCCGATGGGACGGAAAATCAGACACAACCGGGATCTCGTCATCCGCAGTCGAACTTGCTAACCAACAAGGCGAGGAGGTAGAGGCAACGAGGTAAAATATCCACCACGCCAACGTGAAAAAAATACTACCTTTTGCCCGCAACTTTGTTCGTGTGGAGCTAAATTTTTAAATATCCCGCGAGAACTCTCTATTTTTCTCTTTATAATATAATATCCATACGAAAAATCACATCGATCCATTGCTCCGTTGCTGCGTGATTGAAGGACAAACTAAGGAAATACCGTATTTATAATACTAGCACAGTGTACGTACAGTGATATTAGTTAGGATTGAGCGGCCGCTATTAACTAATGTAATAATGAAATAATAGGCTAAGAGCAATGATAAGACTAACTGTCGAACTATTAACGCTTAGAACATAAGTTTCTAACAAAGTTCGTCTCAGACGTAGGCTCAAATCAACCAATGAATGTATGAGTGGCATGTAAGTATTTTCTGTGCTGGTACTGGTAATTATGTTTTTGATCGTTATTCGTTTCATAGCATGGTAGTACGTCATTTTTGTAATAATTTTCTGCGAGCTCGTCGTACTAACGCTACTTACCGCGTAGGTAGTCGGCCTTTAATGGCTTATGACGCGTCGACTCCTGCGTTTCTAAGCTTTATAGTTCGATGGTATTCGAATTTTTGGGTTTGATGGCCAGCTTTTTAACCACCGTTCTCTAAAATTAATAGTTTATAGCCATGCGAAAATCGAATCGTTCTTTTACAACTCTAAAAGTCTACAACTGTAGAGCTAAAGAGTGACATAGGAATTTAGTGTTATACTCATTCTATACCACAAGCACAACTTAAGCTAAAACATAAACATGTTACCTATTATAAAGGAGGTGCATAAGGACATTATCTCTGAGAAGCATAAAGAGGTCCTACAAGATATTTTAATAAACCTAACTCCAAGAAGATATTTTCAGTAAACATAATAACTATAAGGTTGTAGGTAATATTATATTAGGTCACTAGCTCCTGCACTATTAACATGACTACGCCTATGTAATTACTAATTAGCAAATTACTCATCGACTTGTATCAAATTCATGCGTTCCAGTCAAAGGTTATCTGAATTATAAAGTTATTTTGATTTAAACGGATTAAATGCTTTAAACTAGTTTCTACCCGCGACCTCGTCCATTTTGACTTCCATAAAAGCCTTCGAAAGAGGCAACAGACAGACGGATTTTTACAAATGCGAAGCGGTAAGGTCCTGCGCTCAAGAATGGAGTCTAGGCATTTTATATCGATGAGCCTAGGTGAAAAATGTGTATTTTAATTATTTATAACTCAAGCACAGATTTATTCAGGCCCTTTAATTTACGTTCAGTCGTAATGGGAAAGGTTGAAAACTGAAAACTTTTATAAAGGGCGCTGATTTTGTTACCTGTCAAAAGGCTTTGATAAAAACCCTGAATTAATTTATAAATTTTCGCGAGGTCTTTCGACCTACATATTTGTATTGCTGAACGGTGTTATTGACCTGACAGATCCAGTTGAAGGACGAATAGAAAAAAAAAGGAGTATCGCAACAAAAAAAGAAAGCGGAGCTAGTCCAAAGTAACACTTTATTTATCATTCTATCTACTTCCAGCTGTATTTTTCGCAATATTGAAATTTTATGTTTTGTCAAATAAGCTTAGTTTCGTAGGTTGTTAGGTTAGTTGGTACACAAGCAAGGTTGCTTGAAGTAAAAACATGATTTCCTCAGGTTGAAGCTTACAAACTTCAGCTTTGGTAGTGTGTAATAAGCTGATAAGTCCTCAATGACCTAAATCCTAGATGGGACTCCCGGTGGACGGAACATTTCGGGATGTTAGTAGCCCACAAAACACCACCTCTATCAAAAGAATTATCTAAAATTGAACATAACATGAGCATTTGCAAATACACCTTTTTATTTTAATATAATTATTGACATCATCAAATAACTATCAATCGATTCTACATAGGTGTGTCCCCTACGAAGAAATGGACATACATAATAAAGGACGTGATATGGTAAAAACATGGTAAAAAGTAATTCATATGTCATAGGAAATAAAGCTGAGTGTTGAATTCTCGGCACCACTCCACAGCATTAGATAGATAAAAACTTTATTGCACACAAGAAAGATACAAAAATTAATAAAACTTAAAACTACGCATGCAATTAAGGGCCTTATTGCTACAAAGCAATCTCTACCAGGCAACCATTGGTGATAGGAATGAAATGATGTGTGAGGGTAGTATGGTGCAACATAAAGGTATATTATTTAAGCAATATACACTACATAATAAATTATTACAGCATTAGTGATCATTTAGTGAAAATACTTTTGATGTTTAATTTTGATGTTTAATTAAACTCAAAGGTTGATAAAAATGATTTTATAAAACAAGCAAATCAATAAACGAGACAAAGTAAATGTATTTGCTGTTTGCCTTTGCGAATGTACTGGTAGTGGTAACCTATGATAACGCTTATGCAGTGATTAACGCGCTGATTTGGATCAAATTCGGCTAATTTATAGTCGTATTACTGGCGTCCTTTGTCTTTGCTGCCACTGTGTACGGCACAAAAGCCTAATTAAATTAATTACCTGCATGATACATCTCAATGCATCTGTCAGTAACAGAACCACGTTTACTATACATATGATTTACGATGTGATGTGATGTGATGTGATGCGATGCGATGAGATGTGATGTGATGCGAAAGTTTGAGAGTTCGTGTCTATTTATAATCTATATTATAAATAGATGGGTGTTATATGTATTGCATTTTTGAAGCTTCACTGTGGAAGCACTTTATACATAGCTTAGTTTGGTTACTTATTGTACAATTATTTTATTTTTTGAAAAGAGCAACTGCTGAGTTTCTTGCCGGTTCTTCTCAGCAGAATCTGCTTTCCGAACCGGTGGTAGATTTATGACTTGTCAAAGGTGCTACAAGGTGCCTACATGAAATAAATAAATTTTGAATTTGAATTTGAATTTGTTACTCCTAAGCAAAAACGAATGAACCGATTTGGCTGAAATGAAGATAGCTCATATGCTACATTTTATCCCAGAAAATTAAAGAGTTCCCGCGGGAATCAAAAAACCTTAATGAACACGGACGAAGTCGCGGGCACCAGGTAGTAATAATAATAAGAACACTTTGCCCGTAGATAATCCATTGTATTCCTAAACAGCTGTTCAGACGTCACACACAGACCAACAACGACAGTTGTCTTGCCGATATAAAAGACTGCATTCACTGTAGTGGACCAAGCGAGATAGGTATGGTCAGCAGAAACATTCACCTTTTTAGCCAACAAAAAAAGGGAGGTTTTCAATTCGATACGTATGTATGTAATATTATTGGAACTAAAAAATATTCATCTGTTAGGGCTTCCAAACAAATACACAAAATTTTATAGATGTATGCATGTATGTTTGTTCACGCATTTCTATGAAACTACTAATCTAATTATTATGATTGATCATCTTTTATTTGCTTAGATTTACTTCAACGTAGTGAACGATTTTATGAAAACCTACACTAAAAGTTTGGGATTAGACGAAAATAAAATGTGACCGATTCTAATCTTGATTAAGTATTCAACTAGTTCTTCATAGAAACTTAGCCTAATAAATAATAGAAGTAGTATCATAATCTAATATATCAAAATGAATCGCTTAATGTGTTGGTAAGCGCATCACGCGTGAACGGCTGGACCGATTTCGCTAATTCTTTTTTTATTGTGTTTGTTATTGTTAGGAGAAGGTTCTTATGAAAGAAAAAATTAAGAAAATTGCGCGGAAAATTAGAAAATTTAAGAAATATTAACCACCATATTAAATTATTTCTAATGTAACCGCTTTTACAATTCAAACTTTTTTGATGTAACCTTATGGCGTTTGACATAACATTGACAGAATGCGTGCTGCCAATTTCGTCAAAGAGGATGTAAAAAAACTTAAGACAGGACAACGTCTGTCGGGTCCGCTAGTACTATATAAAGCAAACTTACAATGATAAAATAAATGCATTTTAATTGAATAAAAAACCTACAAAGCATAAGAAACACTAAGCTTATTGAACAATGAGTATATTGATATTCTTGCTCTTCTTTTTATTTTGCTAACCGTATACTTAATGGAAAAATAGAAGAGTGCACGCGGACTCAATAAGCGTTTTCTAGTAAAATCATAATGCGACCGTAGCTATAACGTATGGCCCAAATCACAAGAGTTGTAAAAATATTGAAGGAAATATTTATTAACTTAGCAGTGTTAAATATTGTATAATTCACTTAATTTTATATTTTTTTTTTGTTGCTTTTGGCATACATGCTTAAAATGTACTTATGTAACTTAGTTAATTTATGGCCTCTTTTTGACAATACTGTTCTTAAAATACAACATTCTTCTAAATATGATAATTATATTCTTGATAACATATAATAATAAATAAAATAATTATTTATGAAATTGGTAAAGCAATCAGCGGAAAAAAGCGTATATATGAGCGTATAAAACATTTACTTGATTTTTTTTAAGTTGTTTGAAATCTTTTAATTTTATTTTTTGTTTTAGTAAGTATAGAGTATGAACGTATTACTGATCTTAAGTACTCACCTCGAGATTAAATTTTTTTTAAATTTATTATTTGTCATTATTAGCCTACATAGAAGTAAAGGTACTTTTGTGACAACTGGCTTTACATTATTTATTACGGCTGGAACTGTGAACGATGGACAGCGCAGGCTTTATAATAAAGTCCTGTTTAGCACTCTTTAGGTTTAGAACTTTAAAAACCAGCGATTACAAATTGCGAGTCGGACTTGCATAAGAAAAAAATACACACTCTGTGAAAATTTCAACTGTTTCTTTTTTTTATCCGTTGACAAAATAGCCCTTTACTGCGATCTCACCTGATGGTAAGTGACTATGCAGTCTAAGATGGTAGCGGGCTGTCTTGGTACGGGTATGGCAGTGTAGATTCAACCCATACCTATAGATGTAAAGCCGGTATTTTACCAAAAATGCAAAACGGTATAATACGAAAAATACCGTATTTTTCGGTATTATTCCATTTCTCATGGTATTTTTCGTATTTAACGATTATCTTATGTTTTTCAATGTAGATACGTTTTGTTTGTAAAAAAATCAGCAAGGAATATAAAAACGTGGTTCTGCGTTTAATTTTATTTCATTAAAATGATTTATAAACAATTATAAATGTGTGTTTGAATGTTTATAAATAAACATTCAAACATAAATTATTAAAAAATCTTAGACTTAAAATTTAAATGATTTAATTATAATCATAGAGCGTGCGGGCTCACCACCACCACTCATCACCAATGATCACCACCACTCATCACCAATGATCACCACCCATCACCACCCACTCATCACCACCCATTCATCATCACTCATCCACACTCATCACCACCCACTCATCACCACTCATTACCACCACTCATCACCACCCGTCACCACCCACTCACCACCACTCATCACCACTCATCACCACCCACTCATCACCACCCACTCATCACCACCCACTCATCACCACCCACTCATCACCACCCACTCATCACCACTCATCACCACCCACTCATCACCACTCATCACCACCCATCACTACCCTTCACCACCACTCACCACCACTCATCACCGACCATCACCACCCATCACCATCCATCATCACCTACTTACCACCACTCACCACCACTCACCACCACTCACCACCACCCACTCATCACCACCCACTCATCACCACCCATCACCACCCATCACCACCCATTCACCACCACTCATCACCACTCACCACCACTCACCTACTCACTAGTTATTCATAATATACCTATTATACATTTTATTACATTGTATGACAAAGTACCTATTCATCCACCCACATCAGTACCAGCAACAAGCGGCGGGCCAATTCTTTATTATAATCTGATTAATGATCACCAAGCAATAAATATTCATTCAAAAACACGTCAAAAACAAAATTACAAAAAAATCTAACTATAATTTTGTATGAAAAAATAAAATACCAAAAATACCAAAAATACGGTAATCTATTGAATTATACCGGAAAAATTCATAGCTATTTGGTATTATACGGTATTTTTACATCTATACCCATACCCCCTAATCGGTTGCTACACGCCATCGTGCCGGAACGCTAAATCGCTTGGCGGCACGTTTTTGACCGTAAGGTGGTAACTAGCCAAGGCTAAAGCCGTGCCGTTCTATTACGGTTCATGAGATACAGACCGCTGACAGACGAATGGACAGACTGCGGAGCAATAATAGGGTCCGGTTGGCACCCTTTGGTTACGGAACCCTGAAAACGATGTAATCGCCTATAACAACTAAAAGTTTATAACTCACCCCACAATCACATCTCTGTGAAATATTTTATAATAAGTGGTGATATCTACTATAGTGCATAGATAAGGTCCGCCTTTCGACTTCTCTGCATGCTTACGTTTAGATCAGATAAAATTTAAAATAGATTTTAATATAAGGATTTAAAAAAATCTTTATAATAAGGGAATCAACATCTAGGTCAGATAAAATTTAAAATGGATTAAAACATACTTAGGGATTAAAAAAATTAAATGAATTAATTCTTATAACAAGGGTATCAAAGTTAACATGTATTAACAAGCTGAAAATGATTTACAAGAACTTACATTAAATATGAAACTTTTATATTCGGCCAGCGTAGCATAGCAGTAGATAAACATATACCCTACACAAATACACTAGTTGAACCCGCAACTTCGCTCGTGTGAATTAAGGTTTTTTAATTCTCGCGGGAACTCTCTTATTCTCCGGGATAAAATGTGTTATTCCAGACTATAATAATCTATCTCTGTGCTCAGCCAAATCGGTTCAGTCGTTGCGGCGTGATTGAGTAACAAACATTCATCCATCCATCCATACATCCAAACTTTTGCATTTATAATGCATATTTATAGTATTAATCATTGTTTTAGCTCAATTATTAATTAGAATAACATGCCAAAAAAAGTTTACAACAAAAAAAAACAAGAGAAAATATTTTCAAATTTTACTAGAAGGAAATGTTATGATAGAGCTTCTATAGGTGTTTTTACTATGGAATCCAATTGTGCGTTTTACGCTTTTTAAAGTAAAAGCAACACCATTACGTTTCATCGTTTTTCTCGGGCGCCATAATTGATTTTGTTTTAGCGAAACGGGATACCCTACGCCGCTATTTCGTCCTCATCTATAGAGCTTGGCCAGGTACTTTTATCGATATCGGTAAAATTATTTATTTCACGTAGGCCAAATTTTAAAACTTATGACAAGTAGAGAATCTACCACCAATTTGGAAAGCTGATTCTGCTGAGAAGAACCGGCAAGAAACTCAACAGTTGCTGTTTACAAACAGAAAATGCAATATGTAGCAAATCTTTCTTGTGGACAGTTGAAGCAAAGCCTAACTTAAACAATCATGAGTATTACAGCCGATTTTTGAATTAATTTTATGTGACAAATAAACACAAATTTGACAAATTTCCTGTAGGTACGAAATTTGACAAGTTTCCTCTTCAAAAGGTCGTCCGTCTGTCCGTCTGCCCGTCTGTCTGTGCTGTAAATCGCGATCTAATAAATTAAATTTTCTAAATCTGTGACTTTAGAAATAACACCAAAAATTATGGATTCTATTATTATTCCGTTTTTATGTACCTTGGGCGTGGGCCCAAATGTAGATTTGAAGCAAGAATAATATCCGAGGGAAAGTTCCCGTATACTTTGAAAACTATAGTTACATGAAACATCATACATCGTATTCATCACATCACTATTTGAAAAATACAAACACAAATAAAGCTACAAAAAATAAGATGGATAGCGCGGTGTACAGTCCATTTTCATAATATTTTTTATAAGTTCAGTTCATTAGTTTGGTTCATAAGGTACTTTAATACGAAATAGGTCTTATGCTATTTCTGGAGAAAGCTTCATTATCTAGTTTTTGTTACATAAAGTTTTAAAATGAATTTAGATAGCAAATATTTTTTTAATAAAGAGTATTAGCCAAGCTGAATTTCGAATAATATTCTCCTCTCCCCTCCATATAAGTGAAACACAAGCGTTTTAGGAGCTGGAACCTACGAATAAATATGATTTATTCGTAGTCTGGAACACACAGTTTTGCACTATTGTGCAACACTGAAAGATCGACTTTCAGTTTTTATTCGGAACCTATAAATGCTAGGCTATTAACGTTTGAAAGTGTTTAAAAATATGTGTATATAAGCATCCTACTATCCTAACTTCCTATGAGAACTAATATCATAAATGCGAAAGTTTGTGAGGTTGGATGGATGTTTGTTACCCTTTCACGCAAACGCTATTGAACGGATTTTGATGAAACTTCACAATGTATAGTGAATAGCTTATATACTCGTACATCAGTATAGCATATAGATTATATGTTATCCCGGACAATTAAAGAACTCCGCGGGAATCAAAACCCCTGAAGTCTGACTGGCGAACTGACGAAGTCGCCGGCATCAGCTAGTAATAAATATTTTTTATAAGAATTCTATTGAGTATACTTGAATCGCAAAACGAGAACAATACAATTTGTTATACGTGCAAATCGAATGCATTGTAAAAAGTTCCCTCTGAAGTCTGATAAGATGTGGAATATAAGTTGTTTTCGAATCGAATGCAATAGGAATTGAGTTTCCCCGAAGGCACGTACGTTATGTTTTCAATTCTATGCAAGGCTTTCCGCACTATAGAGTTATGTCGCGTTCCTTTAAGAGGAGTGTACACTCTCCTAGCATATACAATTAGACAAAAAAGTTTAAAAACTGTAGCCTCACTACGGCAAGTTGGATGTAACATATGTCAAATTGATTTTGTTTATATATTTAATCACACTAATATTATATAGGCGAAAGTGTGTTTGTGTGTGTATGTTTGTTACTCTTTCACGCAAAAATAAAGGACGGATTTGGCTGAAACAGCTCATACCCGGGGTTAACACATAGGCTACATTTTAGCCCGGAAAATGAAAGAGCACCCGGGCCATAATAACGTATTGACACCTGATTCATAAAAATCGGGGTAGCAGTTTGGAACATCCGTAAATAATCACATATACATAGACTAGCTTTTGCTAAAGTTACGTTGAATTCGATTTTTCAAACCCCTATTTTACTCCTTCAGGGGTTGAATTTAAAAAAATCCTTTCTTAGCGGTAGTACACCGTGCCTTAAACATCTAGTTAAACAAGGAAACCTTTATTTTTGAGATTTGTATTCTGACATTAAAACCCTTCATACCATAATATGATTCCTTAGATTCTAGAATCGTAATCGGAGCTTTGGAATATGAATTTTGTGTAAAAACTTTTACACGACGTGATAAACTAAATCCACTTATTGACTAAATCCACTCCGACTTTTTATTCCAGAAAATCGCGCTTCTTTAGATTTTATTCAACAGTAAACAGTGTATATACAAACTTGCACATTTGTAAATCTTTTCACAAATGTGCAGAACAGACACATTGTGTAGACGTGCCATTACTCGATAAAACAGCAATATAAAGCCGTTCTTACATTGAATTTGTTTGGGAATTTCGACGAAGCTCCACTTCTACAAGGGGCGAACTTATTTCAATAATAATATAAGTTATAACTAGAATATAAGTACATTTTATGCAACCAACTAGTTAAAAAACTTCCACCAATTGACAAACTAACATTATATTGTTTAGGAAATCATGTAAACTAGACTTCAATAGTTTATCAGTTTAATGTCGCAAAAATATTTTTCCAAACTAGATTCAGAAGAACTTTTTTCAGTTCGAATGCCTTTATTCAGTTCACCTGAGAAACAAATTACTCGCTCAAAACACTTTCGATCAACGTTTCTGGAACGAACTGCTAAGGTTTGGAACGCTTTTCCGGCGTTCGTGTTCCTGCCACGTATACCTATATTATAATACGAGTAAAATATGAGCTTCAAGGGAAGAGTGCTTTAGAAGCCGGGGGTTGGAAGAGGAACACATTCAAGAGTCAAGAAGAGACTCAAAAATATGTAGAGAAAGTAAAGTCAGGACTCTGACCTTCCAACCTCTAACTCTAGGTATTACCTAATTGTCACTAAACATGGTCGTGTCTCTAAATGAAAGAAAATAAAAGACATCAGGATACTTGTATTATTTATTCTCAAATACCAAAAAGAATACATTCTGCAAAGTATTTTATGAATAGAACACACAGCAGATAGATAACGAGAGAAGTTTTTTTAACAAATTGTAACAAAAGTTATAATTTGTTAGTGATGTTGTACAACTTCATGCAACAAAATATTTTGCTTACAGCATGATTAAAAAAATTATAATTTTTGTTGTATAACATCATCCGAGCGATAGCGGGATGTTAGCGGGAGGGTGTGGGTCCCAAAGTGATGATTACAGAATGTTATACAACGAGTTGAACCAGTTTGGGAGCGTTTATAACATATAACATTCTCAAATCTGCAAAATGTTACACACTGTTGTAACGTTATATACAAACATACTTACATACACAGTGTATATTTGTTTAGAAACACTAATAGATTATCATATGTGAATATTTTACAATGCCAATAACGAAAAGAAGCGAAAGTAGGTAGCTGATGTATGGTAGAGACATCTATTTTTTGGAACATGCCTTATACACAGACGTAGATGTTTAGAACGTTATTTTGAGGTGTTTTCCTACTCATTATATAAAATACGTAGAGCGAAATTTTCAAAAGTCTAACATACGTGAGAATAAAAAATCAATGTCAGTATGCCCAAGGCGAAACATCGTTAACGTGAACTATCGGAAGCTTTCAGCCCTAATGACACGGAACCAGGGCTGCAACACGTCGACATTTATTTATTTTTCGTTACAATTATTATTAAATCACTAGGTCTTGGCCATGAATTCTTTCGCATGGAATCCTAGGTTGTTCATCAGGTTAGGTTAGTTTTTCGTTTCGCTAACAAACCAATAAATAAATATACTTTCACAGATACTTTTTTTAACGAAGGAATAAACACACAATGGAGGACATAATGTTCACCAATTTTTCTTTTTGCGGGTTCTGTAATATAACTACAAGGACTCCTTATAGTTTCGCCAAGTGCATCCGTCTGTCAGTTTGTACACAGTATATCACAGTATTATATTGGTACTAAAGAGCTGTAATTTGTCAAGCCTATACAATACATATTAATTACGCCGACAAAGTTGTAAAACAAAATCATAAAAAATTTTTGGCTGCATTTTCATTTACCATCAGGTGTGTTCGCAGTCAAGCGCTAGTCTATACTTATATTTTAAAAAAATTATGATCATTCATTCATTTTTAGTCTGTTAACAACTTAACATCGTGTATAAGGCCCCAAAAACTATTCTTAGACATATACAGCACAAGCTAGTCTTGGTTACTGGGGCAATGGGATCTTAATTATCTTATCAAAGCTGATATAAAAATCAGCCTTCAAAATACTCGTCAGTATAAGTTAAGAGACGGCTCGTGCCAGCCATAATATAATTCATATCAGTGATCCAGTTACCGTGCTCGTATTTGTGTTAAAGCCAATACAATCAATTTCCTAACTAGGCCATCTGAACTACAACATTTTCAAAGTAGGTACAACAAGTGAAAGTCAATAATTGACCTGAAGCAATTTTGCAAAATCGTTAACGTACTGTATCGGGAGCTTTCAGCCCTAATGATACGGAACTGCAGGGTTGGCATTGATGGAGTGAACTAAATAAATATTATGGTACAGTAGGAACACTTTTATAAGATGCATCGACAATATTCGTTAGCATATCAAGAAATGGATTTATATTACCAATGAAATACGGATGTTGATACGCTTAGGTTTTGAAATTAAATAAACAAAGTACACCACCATACGGAATAACTGTGTCATCAATCAGCAGGCAATAGAGCTATTTGCGAGATGTTTCTCTATGTGATCATAAATAAAAAATTTCGTAGAAGAATCAGAGAATACATTAATAACATACCTAATAGATCTACGAGTTTTAAAACTTAAGTGAAAATGGGTCGAGAAAGTTCTCGAAAATTTACATTTAAAAATCACCGGTTTCTTCTTCTTCCTCAAACTGCCGGACAAGGGGCTCTTGCATGAACTCGGTCTTGCACCGCCTGTATCCAGCGGCTTCCTGTGACACGTTCTATGTCATTGGTCCACCTGTGGGGGTCTGCCTAAACTGTGCCTTCCAGTACAGGGTTGCATGTCCAGCACTTTGGGCCCCAACGACCATCAGTTTTTCGAATTATGTTCCACTTCCACTTCACGACTCGCTTAGTTATGTCGGTAACGTTGCATCAGTCTTGTTTAGTACATGTACGGAGTACTAAGAATAAGGAATTCCCGACACTGAACGACAACGAACTATTTCGTATGCTTAATCTTTCTTTAGTAAAACCACATGAGTAAAGATGGTATAACGCCCATTCGGTTTGAAACGAACTGAAAACAAGGTATCAGAAAATTATCATATAATAAAATTTATAGTACATCGGTGATCGTTAATTTAGTAATTTGTTCCCTGTGGACCTATTTAGCCTGTGATTTTATCGCTTGACATGGAACTACTATACCAATAGTACTAGAAGTGTCGAACTTGTACAATCTTCTGGATGTAACAGTACGGAGCGCTCCTTTTAGCGACCGAGCAAGAACACTTTGCACTTTCACCAATTTGCATAAATATTAATTTTATCCATCTAACAGCCCTGCACACAGTTGGCTTCGTTTACGCAGCGACAGTTTGGAAAACACTCAGACTTCGCTCCCCGCCTTGTTATAAAACTCTTTGACGAACACTGTCTATACACTTTACATGCACTCTCCGCCACTGCACATAAGGGTTAAATTGCAATAATGCTTCACATACGCTTCGCAAAATAAAACTCTAGCAAATATAGTTTATGAAAATAAAATAGACTCTATTCAAGTTACATTAGAGTTATAATTCCAATGACATAGGCTGTGGTAAACTTTACAGTCGACTTCATAGTGGCATCTAAACTAAATGTCAAAGTAGGAACAGTATTCGCCTCTTCACTTTATTATTATGTTAAGTACGAATTTACTAGATAATTTCTATATAATACTACTATGTATACTTCAATATTATATTATGTAACCATATATTTTATGTAAAACTCTTCTGTTTGTCAATCTATTACAGTGTTAGTGAGTGATTCACTATTTTCTATTGAAGAGTTTCCAATCTTTTTCATCATGAAATCGAAAGCTATATTAAAGAGAATGAACTTCGCACTCTAAATCTAGTAGTAAGTATAGATTTAGATGCTGTATTAAAATCTCTGAAACTTTTTTTTAGTACCCGAAAAGTAACCAACTCTATAAGCCTCTGCTATCCGTCCGTCTGTCTGTCAGCGAGCCGTATCTCATGATGATAGATAGACAGACAAATAGGCGTGTGCCTATAATGTATAAAAAAAAAAAATTGAAATTTTCAGAGAATATGTATTTCTGTTGCCGCTATAACAGCAAATGATAAAAATTATAAAAGAGGGCTCCCCTACTAGAGTGTTTTTTCAGCGTTTTTTGGTACGGAACCCTTCGTGTGTGAGTCCGACTCGCATTTGACCGATTATATTTTAATATAGACTAGCGCAATCTCACCTGGTGGTAAGTCTAAGGTTGAAATCTAGTATAGACCCCACTCTCACTCAGCTCAGACTCAAGAGTGTTAAAAGTTATAAAACGAGACAGATATATGTCAGAGCATATTTGTGTCTCGTTTTAACCTCTATCTTGAGTCTGAGCTGAGTCAAAGCACGCTCTATAGATGTCAGCATAAATGAAGATGTAGTCTTGAGATGGAGCGCGCTTGTCTAGAAGATGCCTATAGATCACTCGCAGACTTTTTTTTATTCGACGACACGATCTCACGTAATGGTAAGCGACGATGCAGTCTAAGATGGTAGCGGGCTAACTTGGAAGGGGTATGGCAGTGTACATTCAACCTATACCCCTAATCGGTTTCTACACGCCATCGTGCCGGAACGCTAAACTCGGCGGCACGTCTTCGAAGGTAGGGTAGTAACTAGCCACGGCCAAAGCCTCCCATCAGACAAAACAGACAACAGACGCGAATAAAAAGGTGTTTTAATGTAGAAAAAAATCATATTAGTTCAGAGAAGTTCAAATCTGTACCCCTCACACAACAAGCGCACTCGATGAGCTGAATGTTATCATCAATCTGGGACGTGCTGGCCCGGAGCGGCGGAATCTGATAACTGTATCGGCACGCTCCCTCTTACCTCTTAACTGATGAACTAGTTGAACAGGAAACAAAAATGGGTATGAGGACAATACGACAATAATGAAGAAAATCCTTACTTTAGTATAATTATATCTCACTAATATTACAAATGCGAAAGTGTGTTCGTTTGTTGGTTTATTGGTTTGTTGTTTATTTTGTTGGTTTATTGGTTTGTAGATTTCGCAAGGAAAGGGTAGAATTATTTTGCTACTAGATGATGCCCGCGACTTCGTCCGCGCGGATAAAGGTTTTTTGATTCCCGCGGGAACTCTTTAATTTTCCGGGATAAAAAGTAGCCTATGTCACTCTCCGGCCCGTAAATTACCCCTATGCAAAAAATCACAGCAAGCCGTTGCTCTGTTGCTGCGTGATTAAAGGACAAACCAACAAACCAACAAACCAACAAACCAACAAACCAACAAACACACTTTCGCATTTATAATATTAGTAGGGATAATCCGCCAACAGAAAAAATCTGTATGGTCAAACATGCAGTTACAAGCTGAGCACCGCTTACCTCCCCAATAGGGTTGCCAGACGTCCCGTATTTCCCGGGACATCCCGTATTTTAGGCATAGTTTAAAAAGTCCCGGCGGGACTGACTCTGTCCCGTATTTGAACCGTACGTCTTGTTGTGTTGTGAATTGTTTTTCGTTATGAAATCAATCTACGTATTCACACACGCAACGTTCG
This sequence comes from Hipparchia semele, assembly GCA_933228805.2. Lineage (NCBI taxonomy): Eukaryota > Metazoa > Arthropoda > Insecta > Lepidoptera > Nymphalidae > Hipparchia > Hipparchia semele. The sequence goes on along the minus strand of OW121715.1, from coordinate 14,648,569 downwards.
TAATACATACTCGTCTCGCTACTAACTTGCACTCGCAGCCCGCATCGACCAATGACAGTGTTAGTGTCAGAATGATAATGTTAAAACTGACTCGATCCTCGGAAAAATATAAAAAATAATAAAAAATGAAAATAAAAAATTTATTTGTCCCGGGTAAAAAACTGAAATCCCGTATTTTTTTGCCCATTTAACCATTTGTCCCTTATAGGCTGAAAAAAAATCTGGCAACCCTACTCCCCAACCAAGCAAAAAAGCATAGTTCCCAAGCAAGCAATGCCACCACCACACAAGAAGCAAAGTTCCCAAGCAAGCAATGCCACCACCACGAGTGGTGGTGCAAGTGAGTACTTGTACATAGATACAAAGAATACAATTTTTGTATGAGCATGAAATTAAATTACAACCGACATTAATTCAATAACAGGTTGCCGGTGTTTATTTGTTTAACTTTATTTGTTTGCAAATAAAACACGGCGTTTAATTCGTAACTTCGTGTTGGTTTTGGCAGTTCAATATTTGCATTAAACGATGTCTGATTTTCATCAAACAGCACAAATACATTATGAAGCTTATGTAATTACAACAAGAATTCGTGCTGTTTAAAATTAATAAATTTATCGTTATTTAGCTTAGTGCACACTGGCGAGCGTGTTATGAATGAGGTATCGTTAAAATCCTTAGCTTATTCTGAGTGACATAGGCTAGTAAAAGTTAAAAAATAGATGATGGGGTGACCATGGTCCCGCATTAAAGACTAAAGTTGAAAAAAAAAATTGAAAATAAGATTATGCAAGTATATAATCATCATCTAGAAAATGATGAGTAAATTCCAAAAATATATAACACTATAGTTCAATATCCACTGATTCACAAAAAAATATTATGAAATAATATAGGTATGAATAAGATTCCAAAGGTAATGACATAATAATATGGTATTTAAGTTTTTAGTTCGTTTTTTAGCTGGCAGTCGTGTTTTTAAATTTTTTTTAATTATAGCTTGTTAAACGTACCTGCATCTGACGCATGTTAGCGAGTTTAAATGCAAATGTAAAAATAGTTGTTTGAGAGCTATTGTTGTCTGGTATGTTAAGTATTTTTTCAGCTGTTGTTGTGTATATTTTGTTTTACTGTTCATTTGCGATAAATAAATAATTTAGAAAACACGGCGCAGATTTGGGTATTTTACTAATTTTTCTTTATATATGTATATTACTTAAAATGAAGGTTTGTAATATTATAGCACAATGTCATTTTTGTTTTTTCAATATCTTAACCAGTCCATAAAATACAGAGCTTTTAAGTTTAGCTTTTTTTTTAGAAAAAGAGAGCGCTATTGCAACCTGAAGTCATGTTTCAGTAGCTATAAAGCTACTCTCCATACAAAATTTCCTTTTAGAAAGAGACGAATACAGTCGCAGTAAAACAGCTTATAAATTATTTGTTTTTTGACCAATCTATTTTCTGTTTTTGCTAATGTTATTCTTACATGTTACATTTTCGATTGTAATGAATGAATAGCCACATTTTGACAACAGTCCCAAACGAGAAGTACTCCATGCACTACACTGTACGCTTATTTTTCGCATCGCAAAATATAGTTTCATTCGAAACTCACTCGCTCGTCAGTGTGTCAAGGCCTTTACGAATGTGAAAAAATTATAAACTCCATAATATATTATATAAAACATAAATATTTAATACACAACAAAATACAAAATGAAATTCATAAAAATGTTTACATCAATTATTGGATTTATAGCAGGTGCTCACGGCTTTACATTATGTATTTCCATAGGCATGCTGGTACAGAAATACGCGGTTGGCTGGAAAAATTCAAATTACCGTGAATAAAAATGTAGTATCGATGCTATTTTTGGATTTATTTTAGAACACAGCGTATAATATAGGTAATTACAAGATTGGTTCTAGTCGTGTGGGAGGAAGAAAGAAAATAATCATTTTGTCGGCATGTTGCCTACCTATTTTGAACATAATTTATTTCTTACCGATCTATTTATTAAATAGGGGATTTTCCAAAATGAGGAAAATACAGGTCTGCTCTAGTTTTAAGTGTGCATTCAACGACCTCCCTGGTGCAGTGGTGAGTGCTGTGGTCTTACAACTGGGAGATCTCGGGTTCGATTCCGGGCGGGGGCGATTTGGGAATTTATATTTTCTGAATTGTCTCTGGTCTGGTCTGGTGGGAGCTTTGTCCGTGGCCAGTTACCACCCTACCGTCAAAGACGTGCGCCAAGCGATATAGCGTTTAAACACAATAACGTAGCAACAGATTAGGGGTAGGTAATTATGGGTTGAATGTACACTACCAAACCCCTTTCAAGTTAGCCCGCTACCATCTTAGACTGCATCGTCACTTACCATCAGGTGGTATCGCAGTCAAAGACTATCTTGTCATCGAATAAAAAAGTCAACGATGCGTGCCCGCAATCAAACCCTGGACCCCCGAAAATGAGGCAGAAGTCTTAACCACTAGGATATCACTAACTATTACAATTCCAAACCTATAAATGAACTACTTAATGTTAACTTCCAGCCTACGTCAGCGTGGAACGGAATGTAACAGTACTCCGCGCGCCACGTGTACAGTGTGGGAGTGACAAATCCCCTTCGAGCGTGGTGTACGCGGGGTACGCCCGGATAGAAACCTATCCCTGGCTAGGCACGCTTTGTTATACTACGAGTAAGCACCTACATCAAAATTCCAGTACACACACAGAACATAAAATACAGTGTTCCCACTTAATTAGGTACAATATGGGGTTATTCAATGGGCGAACCAATAAGTTCCTAAAACCTAAAAGTCGGCAACGCATTGGTGGTGCCTCTGGTACTACAAGTGTTCATGGGCGGCCGTAATCACTTTACATCAGTTGACCCGCCAGCTCGTTTGCCCGCTATTCATATAAAAAAATATATATTATTGTAATACTAGCTGATGCCCCCGACACGTTTAGTTTCACGCGGGACTCTTTAGGTAACTTGCCGGGATAAAATATTTGCCTATATGTTTATCCTTGATATGAGCTATCTCCATTTTAAATTTCAGGCAAATCGATTCATTTGTTGTGGTGAGAAGGAATAACAAATTACATGCATCCTCACAAACTTCCACGTTTATAATATTACTAGCTGATATCCGCGACTTCGTACGGGTTTTTTGTAGTCCCGCGGGAACTCTCTTATTTCCCGGGATAAAAAGTAGCCCATATGCTATTCCAGACTATAATCTATCTCTGTGTAATATCTATTTCAGCCAAATCGGTTCAGGGGTTGCGACGTAATTGAGTAGCAAACATCCAAAATTTCGCGTTTATAATATTAACAGGATAATAGGGTTAATAGGATGTAACATAGGATTCAGTCAGATAGAGGTCAGTGAAACGAATGCTAATTTTGTTGGCCAGATGATAGACGCTATTCCACATCGGTCGTTTTGGTGACGAGCCAGATTGCGATCGGTTCGGCGATGGATATCGACAGACTGCCCAAAATCGATATCAGGTAACACACTTTTTCTCTATCAGTTTACAGTTATGAGGTCACAGTTATGAGGTCACAGTTTTGACGACCTCTCTGGCGCAGTGGTGAGCGCTGTGGTCTTTTAACTGGGAGGTCTAATAACGGGTTCGATTCCCGGCGGGGGCAATTTGGGAATTTATAAATTTTGAATTGTCTCTGGTCTGGTCTGGTGGGAGGCTTTGGCCGTGGCTTATAGTTACCACCATACTCGTGAAAGACGTGCCGCCAAGCGATTTCGCGTTCCGGCACGATGGCGTATAGAAACCGATTAGAGGTATGGATTGAATTTACACTGCTATACTACTTCCAAGTTATTATATCCTACATTAGCGCTTAGACTACATCGTCAGTTACCATCAGGTGAGATCGCAGTCATGGGCTATCTAAAAAAAGTTCTTAAACTTTTTTCCTTATTTAAATTTTTTTTATAAATGGTCCAGGACAAATTCCCGGGTAATGTTGGGCGCCAACTGCACAGGCAAGGGTATCGGTGTTAGAGACTACACCTACCACCCGGATTTCACTAAAGCCACGTACAGTACACTCGCTCTTATACAACTGGAGACAAGATACTGGATGAGAGGTGATTCTTTTGGGCTATTTATTTATTTACTAGCTAATACCCGCGACTAAGTTCGCGTGGATTGAGGTTTTTAAATTCCCATACCAAAAACCATCTTAGACTGCATCGTCACTTACAACCAGATGAGATCGCAGTCAAAGACTATCTCGTCATTGAATAATAAAATTTAATATTTCCAATCCATTTCACCGAAACTGCTCCAGCATTGATAAATAACTGCATAAAAGGTGTTCATTGAAAATATATTAATGTGTCCAACGAGTTTCCCCGTCGAAAGCTGAACGGCCGTGGACATAATAAAGTTATTTACAACTCGATGTGTTTTAATTTACAGATTTAACGCCGATATGCCCGCCGCCCGCGCCGAGGGACGTCAGAAAACCGCGTTTTTTCGCGGTGACCCAATCCAGCGGTAACTTTACAGCATTTTAAAAGGACAACTGTAAATCCAAGTACCTACGAAAACCACAATATAAATTACAGCAAAATTCCTTTATTGTTAACGATTGACTGATTGACTGACTGACTGACTGACTGATCTATCAACGCATAGCTCAAACCACCGAATGGATCAGGCTGAAAGGCATGCAGATAGGTATTATAACGTAGGGATCCGCTAAGAAAGAATTTTTGAAAATTCAACCCCTAGGGTGATAAAATAGGCGTTTGAAAAATCGAACTTAGCGTAAGCGAAGCTGTGGGAATAAGCTCGTTATATATAACTTACTAGCTGATGCCCGCGGCTTCGCTCGCGTCAATTTAATTTTTCACAATCCCGCAGCGATCTCTTTGATTTTTCCGGCATAAAAAATAGCCTATGTCACTCTCCCGGTTCTCTACTATAATACCCGTGCAAAAAATCTTTGTTTTGGCGTGATTGAAGGACAAACCAATAAACCAACAAACAAACGCACTTTCGCATTAATAATTTTAGTAAGGATTTCGAAAGAAAAAGATATTTCAATGCAATTCAAACAACAAGTTAAAACAAAATTAATATGTGTGTGTATGAGGTTATTACACAAGATTGTAATAAATTATAATGTTGTTATTCATATTTTGTTCTTAACATTTTGATTTGCTGTGTTTCTAGTTTTCTCAGTAGAATATTTTGCGTCCCCAACTGATGATAGTCTTGACTCATGAATAATGATAAGAATCAAAGGTTAGCCGATACGAATTGAGTCCTCCGAGATATTATATCAATCGATTAAACCTTGACTACAGCTCTTATTTTCAGATTGCACAAATTCCCTTATAAAAATACACAAAATGTCTTACTTTGACCAAGAACAATGCAAAATGTATTACAGAAGATCAGAGGTATGTATTGCTTCATAAACCTAATAATGTACTCCCGATCGAATCCAGTCACAGCTGCCAATCTTCCGTAGATTAAGCCATCTGCGCGGGAGATATTATAATGCACAAGAGTGTGCGCCAACAGAGGTGCACTCTATATTCCTTCACTCTCATGGGATGGGATGGAATGGAAATCCGACACATTACATACATTTGATATAAGTAGTGAGTACACACATAAATGTGTGTTATTTTTAACCGTCAAAGCCAAAAAGGAATGGTTATGATTTTAGCAGTCTATGTATCGATGTGTATATGGACAGCATATAGCAAATAAAATACTGAGCCGATTTTGGTGAATGATGTGTCAATCGATTCCTTATGACGGTCTGGATGATAGGCTACATATTATATATACTTCCAATTTTCCGAAGTCAGGTTACAGTTTATAAACTTTTATCCTTGTGGTTAATGTCCTTGACGCCAGAAGAGCTGAGCAAATGATGGACAAGTTTATTTTTCAGCTGGACATGGAAAAGATGTGGCCGACAAACACAATTTGCGCAAAAGCACAAACCGGTCTCGAATGTGTCTGGCAGAACGGGGCCGTGTTGGTGATGAGGCAAGATAACAGGTGGCATTTGGTACGATCTAACATTTTCCTACTCTTATCTATACTCTTATAATAAAGAGAGAGCGCGAATTTTGTGAGTTTGTATGTATGTCCGGAGCAAACTTTGGAACCACCGCACCTATTTCAAAAATTCTTTCATCATTTCAAAGGTACATTATTCCAGATGGTTATAGGCTATATATTATTCAAATAAATGTATTATGGCTAGATATTATGTGCAAATCTGTTAAAGAAGTCGGAAAAATTTTTGACTCTTAAACGTTTTCAGGGCGTGCGCTGGGTCATATACTGTTATTGCACAAAAATGATGTATGGGTGAACTGTTCCTCTTAAAGAGTTCTAAAAAAAAGTCCGCGACAGCATATGTCTATTTTCTAAGGATAACTTATAGTAACCATTTCTCTCTTTCAAATTTTGATTAAAAATAATGAATTATTTTCGATACTTTTTTAACGGATGTGATGTCAATCTTTATCTAAATAAATATGTTTATTATCTTAAGTATCTAATTTAGAACATATTTGCCCTTTACACTATACAATTTAAATTAATATCTTAGGAGTTATAGGAAAATTAATATTTTCGCGCGACAAAATAATAAAATGGAGCCGGCCGGCGCTCGGCGCGGCTGTGCACTGTGGCGGGTTTCGGCGCGGGAGGTTCCAGTGGTTCCTGTGGTGATCTTATTAACAATCGTCTCCTATATGAAGCTCTGTGCGATCAGTCCCGTAAAAACATATACTTATTTAGTTTTTCAACCCGGACGAAGTCGGCGCGGGCTTCTAGTCATTAATATGCACAAAAATCTTTAAGCAACTTACTGGCACAATATGAAAGACATACTACTAATCCTACTAATATTATAAATGTGAAAGTTTGGATGTATGGATAAATGGATGGATCGATGGATGGATGGATGTTTGTAACTCAATCACGCCGCAACAACTGAACCAACTTGGCTAGGCACAGAGACCCCTTAGGGATTGAATTTTCAAAAACTCTTTCTTAACGGATACCTACATAATAATGGCCAATCTGCATGCCAAACAGCCCAATTCATCCAATGGTTAGTCAGTATTTAGTCAGTCATTCAGTCACCTTTTCCTGTAATTTATTTGGATTAACAAATCATAGTACAGCTTCGCTGGTCCGACCACGGGTGTTCTAACCTCCTAACGAGGTCCCTCAAGGATTTTGATGTCGCAGATAGGTTTCGGCATCTATGGGCCGGGTTGCAGCGCTCCGGCCCGGTTCCTGGACTACGCGGCGTACCGGCCCTGGGTGCGTAGCAGCGTGGCCAGGATTGGCATGCCCACTGTCACCAGGCTTGCGGACAACCATCTAATTTTGAGAAGGAGTGAGCACTTTCAAATTATATACTCTTCTTCTTCTTAATCAACTGATAGACGTCCACTGCTGGGCATAGGTCTCTTGCATGGACCTCCACACGCCTCGGTCTCGCGCCGCCTGAATCCAGCGGCTCCCTGCAACTCGTTTGATGTCGTCGGTCCACCTAATGAGGGTCTGCCAACACTGCGCTTCCCATATATATACATTTATCTTCTACTTCTTTCTTATGATAGACGTCATAGGTCTATTGTATCTACGGACCTCCACATGCATCGGTTTTGTGTTGCCTATATCCAGCGGCTCCCTACGACTCCACTCAATTAGGGCTTACCCTAACTAGGCTGACCAACGACATCTTCAACAGAAAACAGTCGTAGGTTGTAATACTTTTATCTAGCGCTTCAACAGACAATGTCTTCGGTGGCACCTACTAGGCTACAAACAAGACACATCAAAAATACTCAACAGTCAGGAAAAAAAGCGTACATCTATAGCACCATGGTATATCTATATTCAATTTTTGAATTTTTTTTAAATAAATGAAATTTGATTGAACTGATAATAATTTACTTACAGGTCTCAAAAACGTTCAAAGGTTTGGTCCTTGTGATCCCGAGGAAGTGAGGTCCGAGCTGTTCACTGATCGCACCGTTATACATAAGAGACCGACCGTGAAGAAGCAGCGAGTTTCGTACAATGTAATTATGAAGCTATTTACTATGCCTTGAAACTTGCTACTCATCTAAAATCAGACTGCCTCTGAGGTCCCAATTTCGATACCCAACTCCTCAGCAACTTATAGCAGATATAGCGTGTTTGGGCTCATTAGAATGACCTGAATAATTAGCTGTTAGAAAGAAGATGATCGAGGATCGAGGAGAAGGATCTGATAATGGAGGAGAAAACTGGGTAACCGGATGTCAAGTATATCGTGCACAGTCCGCCAATAAATTCACATGCTGGGAGTATCTTAAATTTTCCATTAACACTTATTCTGTCAAGATATTCTCAGAGTCGGAATTCATACACATTCATAGTCGGAATACGGTATGTAATCCTGTCCTAACGGTGTCCTAACGGTGTGTAATCCGTGTGCCTCAGTGAGCAGTCGTTCTTGTGCCGGTTTTAGCCTGTTTTCGTCAGAATTCCGTTCCATTGGGACAATGACAGCAAGGGAATAGTGAATGGACCTGTGTCCGAAACTGGCCGCCGTGGCTGAATTCTGTCGGGAAGACACGACTTGGGCAAACCAAACCAAACTTGCTTGCTTTTAGTATACAACGACCTTATTTTCCTGTAAACCGCGTAACTAGAAAAATCTGTATCCTGCCACTACACCATTAAGTTTATTGTTCCTTGTGTATTTTCCGGAATACACAAGGAACAATAAATTTACGCTAAGTAGCTTCTATCCAAAATATAAGTAGACAAGGTTAACCTGAATGGCTGATGTGCAATAAAATTGGCACAACAAACGAATAGAGAGTAATATACTGTTTAATCAGCTGAAAATACGAAATTAGAAGTACAGTAGTAAACCTGAGTAAGTGAGAACTGGGTAAGCGAGAAAACTCTATTAATGAGAGTATTTGCCAGGTCCCGTCATTTTGCCCTCCTAAAACCTCTATAAGTGAGAAACAAAAACCTGTATAAGTGACAAAAACCTGTATATCTAACCTCATCTACTCATCATCATAACGGTATACTTAATCTAATCTTGAGCAAAAGACCAAAGAGAAAATGAAGAAAATTTTCTCTATTCCTATTACAGTTTACGATTTTCTCCAACCTCGAATACTCCTGCATCGCGTTCAGGTCCTACGTACCCAAAACATTAATATGGTCGAAGAAACCCAAACCATACATCCGCCTTACGCGAATGTGTTTGACTCCGAGGAAGATTTGCTACACCACCAGGCACCTACAAATCGACTTCGCTATCGAAATCTACTTTCACGAAACTGTGGTGTACCGCGTCATGGTGTATGGGAGAGAGATCAGGATCATCGACGGGAAGAAGTTGATGAGTCATATAAATAAGAAGAAACCATATGTACAGATACAAGAAGGACGGAACTATTTCGATAGTTTGACAAATAATACAGCTGGAAAGTAGTGGCATTAAAATAGTTACCGATGTTCATTATCATAATATATTAATTCTATCTACTCACATGTATTGTACTTAAAATTAGTACAACGACAAAAAATGTAATATTTGCTTATGAATGTTTTAGGTTTCTTATCCATACATATTTTAAAATTTGTATTTTATACCTTCAGATACTTAAATACCTACTCAATAAAATAAATAATTTATACCAACGAAGGCGTCCAAGCCGATCTTTTAAGCAGAATTTTCTTCTGATTTTCACGAACATTTCATCCAGATTGGCGAGAAAAAAGTGCTTAAACTTAACTAGGTTGAATAAAACGTAGACTACTTTGGCTTTGCCGCTGAAAAGCTATTCTGCTTATAATAGGGATGGTTGATTTTATCGATAATTAAACTTAAAACATTTAAAAGCTTCGATAATAGATTCGTATTAACATAATATTATTAAGCTTTTTGAAGTTGAAATGATGTTCTCCTTACAATGACAGATTCTATCATCATCATTTGCATAATTTAATACTAACAAAAATTATAATATTATATCATTTTTATTAGTAGTAATTTTGTACTCAAAAATAATTTTCTTGTACATATTTACCTACTTTAATAAACTAAAGGATAAATATTAAAATGGGAATAATTTGAAACCATAATTACCAAACTTTTTACAGTTTTTGATATTTTCTGACCTGGTTCTATCAAATCACACAAAGAGCTAAGTTTGATCTTATGAGTATCAGCCCTGGCTAGTGGCTGTAGACGTGCTTTCTATTGACCATTCTGGAATGATGCTTGGTAGAAACTTCTTCGTAGAAATTTATCCCCTATCCATCGTAGTCATCTGCTCGTCACTTACTACAAGCTACTTGTCAATGAAAAAAAAAATTGTTAGATGCCCTCAAATTTTATCGACAAAATAAAAATTTCATGGAGTCCCTACATCCTTGTGTCAAAGGTTAAACCTGAAGTGAGGACATTTCCAATAGATTAGTTCCATTCTCAAACGGTTCCGGTTCAGCTCTTAAAGATTCCAACAAATAATAATTACCGAGGTAATGGTGGAGCCGTTTAACGCCTCCGGTGCAGATTTTACGCTCTATGCACTTTTCGTTTGGATGTATTAAAATGAAAGAGATTAGAATTAAAATTGAACTTTATTTTTATAGTGTGGTTGCTTCGCTAGATAGATGGACATATAATATGTATTTTTATTTGTATTTTTTTTTTATTCGTTGACAAGATAGTCCTTGACTGCGATCTCACCTGATGGTGAGTGACGATGCGGTCTAAGATGGTAGCGGGCTAACTTGGGACGGGTATGACAGTGTTGGTTCAATCCATACCAAAAGATTATATTACATTATTATACATTATGACAAAAACTCGTGTCAGTTAAGCAATGCTCGAATACGAGTGCCGATGCTCGCATCTGAGAAACTTTCCTTGCGTAACTGAGCCATCACTCTCACTCCTGTTGAAAGCTTTACAAAAACAATACAACAATTGGCATTCCATAAAATTAAAGGATGAAAAATCTTCGCCTGGAAGAGGCTTTACACGAAACAGTTGCTGTACCGAGCCATAATTCCCAGTACAGAACGATGATAAAACAACATCGATCGCGCCTAGCGGCGGCGGGAGGTGGCTGTAACTGTAAAATATCTGTATTGGGGCTGTCGGACACCCTGGAACCGATAAGCCAGATTAATGTCACCGCGCCATGGAACTTTCATACTTTCATACAATATGTTTCTACCTCGTCCAAAGTTAAAACTCTAAAAGTATACCTAGGATATAACTCTAAAGGCGTACTTTAATTTTTGTTGAAATTTCGAGAGCTCCGAAATAAAATTGTTAATTGATAAAGTGATAAAAGTTTATCAGTCAACAAACTTTTCAATTCATTACGCATGGCAGCGATCTTTACAGAAAATAAGTTATGAAAAAGTATTAAGAAAAGACTCCCATACTAGGTGTCGTGTATGCGAGTACATGCTTCGATCTGACATCGTGAAATTCTTTAGTCATTCAAGAGGCGGTAAGCAATTCTTTAAAAAGCCAGCAAAACTTTGGTATTTCCTGTTGTGCAACAAATGTTCATTGTACTCGATTTAATAAATAATGTTATTTCTGTTTAAATTGTACCTAGTTTAATCATCATACTTCACAACCTTATTCCTCCTACTCCGTTCTACCACAGATCTGTGAGAATTCATGAGTGTTGACATCCTCTTCTATATAATTGGAATTCAACCTACTCGCAAGAAACGTTTTAGTTCAACGTTTCTGAAACGAAACGCTAAAGTGTGTTTCCTGCCCCGAATAAAATATGAGCACCTTCAAGGCAAGAGTGACGAGGTGTCTTCTACCTAGACCTCATCAGTGTTTTCCATCACTGATTTTATCGTCAAGCGAAAGCCTATCTAGCAAGAATTAAAAAAAAAAACAATAAAAAAATTTGCGAATTTTTTCGTTCCGTTAGATTTGTTCCAGGGAAACGTTAGTAAGCTCAAGTATTGCCGATGTGGATCGAACGTATCCGAGTAGCACAGGAATAGCAGTAACCAGGTGTAATTGTGAAATATCTGTATACACTGCGGACCCGATAAGCCTGATTAATGTCGACACATTGGGGGATCGAATCCTTATTTATCGTATCGCTTTTGACTTATTTTAAAAACAAGACGATCGTAGTTGAATATAAGGTGAATTTTGTAAAGATCATCAGAGGCAACTGGCCAGCATAGTGGAGGTGGACTATGACCTCCTAAACTCTGAGAGGGTACCCGTACTCATTGAGCCTACAATTAGTTAAAATGACAATGTTATAATCATGCAGTGGTTGGTTCGACCTACAATATATACACCTTCGTAGAGCTTCGTCATGAAGCTACTAGATTTCAAATGGGTATGAGTGACAAAGATGACGCTCTATGTAATAGACAGAATCCAAGCAGTTAGCTCAATGGAAACCCCCGTTTAGTAAACATACTGTTATTTGCCCGAACTGGCATAATTCACTTCACAAGACGACGATGGGTAGTGTCAATTTTAATCAACATAATAACTTGCCATGGCCCGAGAGAGCGTGGAAAATTTTAAGGAAGTGCTTGATAAATTGAAAGTTAGTGTTGTATTGCCTCTACCTTCCTGAGCAAGGCTAACATACAAGCAATTTCGTTTGTTCGTGATGAATATACAAATCCACCACAGAACGCATCAGATACCATTTTCTAAAAAAAAATTGTACGGGAACCCACTGCTTTGGATAATACTTCGGATAAAACTAAACCATAACTTTAAAAATTCATAGCACCTTGTGTTTGAATCCTAAAACTTAGACAAACTTTTGAGATGGCTAGGCTCATGTGGTTTTTCTTCGGAGTATGCCCTGGATAGGTTCCAAACTAGTCACGTATACTCTGACATAAACCCACATGAGTCTAGTCGTTTTAAAAGTCTCCAATAATAAATAAATATGAGTCACGATAATTTAAAAAGGAACATCTTGTAGTTATGCCTCAAATTCTTAAAACTCGAACCCTACGACAAATTCCATCAGTCTAATGTGACGTCACTCAGTGAGTTGAGACTGAGATACAATTCTGTAGCATTAAAAATTCTGAGCCTAGGTTTATACCAGGTACCAATATTTTCAAGCACCCTCCCAAAATTCCCGACTCTCTCTCCAGCTTCTACTACAAGCGGCTATCTCAATTACATTAAGCCAAAACATCTCCGTTTTGGTCCAGTTACGGCGGATGATGTAGGGTCCATTTTTGTTAATAATTGAGGACAATAAATTGCTGTCTTCTGGGCTGAAATAATTGGACCCTAAGGGGTAGAAGCGGGTACATAGTTACAAGGTACATATTTTATTCTGTGGTAAATGTTGTTCAAGGTAAATTCAGGGACAATAAATGTTTATTTTTTATTTATTTTTTTTTTATATTTTTAGCGAGCAAACGAGCAGGCGGGTCACCTGATGTTAAGTGATTACCGCCGCCCATGAACACTCGTAGCACCAGAGGCACCACCAATGCGTTGCCGGCCTTTCAGGAATTTGTTGGTCCGCCCCTTGAATAACCCCATGTTGTAATTCAGTGGAAACACCGTCGCAGGAAGTTGGTTCCACAGTTTCAAAGTACGTGGAAAAAAGGATCTGGAACATCGGATGGTCGAAGTGCTCCAGGCACCCAGGTGGTGAGGGTGAAATTGTTTTCGGTGGCGAGCGGTGCGGTTGTAGAAGAGAGACGGTGGAATAAGGTCAAATAGTTCTTCAGAACACTCCCCATTATATAGCCGATAGAATACGCAGAGAGAGCTAACATCTCTGCGGTGCTCCAGGCTTTCCAGCGGGTTGGTTAATTTGGGATTGCCCACAAGCCGAACTGCCCGTTTTTGAATCCGGTCAAATGGAAGGAGTTGGTATTGGGGTGCTCCAGCCCAAAGGTTAGAGCAGTACTCCATATGCGGGCGGACTTGAGCTTTATATTTCTTTTACGCGTAAAATATATCCATACCAAATAAATAATTTAACAGCACAAAAAAGTATACCTACTTTATCTAAAGGTAGCATTTATCAGGAATTAGAACCAATTTAATTTTCAGAACGCTAGAATTCAACAAGTGGAAATACGTGCAGGCAATATTTCTTCTACTTTACTCTCCATACCCATGAAAAATAACACGTCAATCCATTGCTCCGTTGCTGCGTGATTGAAGGACAAATCAACTTATTAGTCTTTATGGACCAGCCAATATTGTGTGGCTACACGTCTAAACTAACTCGTGAAAATATTGACCAAGCCCAAAGAGGCCCAAGATTGGACGGTCCATTAGACTAAGTAACGCATCTACAATATACCTACCATACTTCGATATATCAAATGAACGCTTTGCGTTCAACCCCGGTTTTCCTTTAATCGAAAATGTGGTCGCCTCTACAATATCCAACATTAGGTAGGTCGTGTTAAGTAATCAGAATAGCACCAAACAATGCCTAGCCTGCCTTTGTGCTCACCAGTTCTATATCTTACTCCTTCGCTATTGTTATGCAGTTACGGCATGTTGGACCGAAGATTTTGGTGTCTATATTCTGTACCTTTTCGACGTAATATCTTCATCTAATTTAATAATATACATCAACCAATTAACGTCCGCTGCTGGACATAATATGTCTCCTGTATGGACCTCCGCATCCGCCCTGCTACGTCTGCATCAACAGAATGAATGCGTAGAAAAAACAAATATAGCAACAATAACCAAACGATTAAAAGATACGGACTGAACCCGTTGCACTGTTGTCGTACCCACTCCTAACACAAGCTTTCCGCTTATTTGTAGGAGAGATGAGAATATTAGTCAAGTTCAGCTTGGCTACAATTTTGCTAAAATATGGGACCGTTTTAGTCCCTTAGGTACAAGTACCTTTCTCTGACATATAGTGTTATGCTCGTGCTAGCTTTGATCCCGGCTATGTTCTTTGTGTACCACGGAATTCCGTAGAGCATCGTTCTAGCATTCACCCGGTTCTAGCAACGTAGAGACTAGAGAGAGGTTTACAATTCAGGCAATTCAAGTGTTTAAGCAAGATTTGATTGCACAAAACATCGGGCCTTGTATTGCAATCTGCAATATCTCGATTGTCGAGTTGCACTGAAACCAGATTAAATTCTGAGTAGAGCGTTTCACAATTAGAACCTACTTGCCTGCTAACTGATGTCCACGAGTTCTACTATTGGTAATTTGGGTCACGACCTTTAGCCACGAGAATACGAATTACGATACAGAGAGGAAAGGATAAAAAGAAATAGGAAAATAAAATAAAAAGAGACTATTTGCTACACTGAAGTGTAGGTACCTACCGCAAATCTCCAAATAGGTATATTTTCTTTTAAAAAAACGATTCTCCTAATGACCCAAAGGAATTCGATATCCGCTCGCTAAAATTATCAATTTCAACTTTCCGTCGCTAAATTGGTTCAAATGCCACTTTATTCCACGCCCAATGTTATCGGAAAGACGCTTATTACTCCGGACATAAAGCTCGATAACTCGGCAAAATTAAATTGGTACCAACACTGAGTACGGTGCAGCGTTCCGGACCCGACGAATTTGTACGATTCTGTCCCATTTTCACCTGGCCGTTGTCACCTCCGCTCC
The DNA here is from genome assembly GCA_933228805.2 of Hipparchia semele. NCBI lineage: Eukaryota > Metazoa > Arthropoda > Insecta > Lepidoptera > Nymphalidae > Hipparchia > Hipparchia semele. The sequence continues at coordinate 14,632,876 of OW121715.1, read as the reverse complement.
GTACGTTCATTTATAATTCATTCACTCTCTCACGACCGAGTCGACATCCGAGTTTAAACCCCATCGGAGGATACGTCTATAATGCTACTAAATTGTAAATGACCATTCCCGACTTTGATAACTTCGAATTTGGAGGTGTTTAAATTATTCATCTTAAATTGGCTGCGTGCCATACGGCTGAGGTTTCATGAATAATTTAGCGTTTGGAAGCGCTAAAGGCGCTGCTTGATAACGTTTAATTTTATTTCCTCGTGATTTTGCTAGCTATTTTGTGGGTGTAGGTATTTACTGGCGAGACGAGACGGAACGAGCGGGTGTTAGCGGTAAAACAATTTTAAGCTCGCCGTTCCCGCTATGCCTTGAGCAAAGTCAAACTTCATATCACTTATGAGTTTCTGCGAGGCATCGTACTAAAGCTCTAATAATATATTGCTTGGTAATAACAGCTTAGCTGGTTGAGTTGTAACAATTCTACTCGTACTTATAATATAGGTAGAAGACGCGAACAAAAAGTCATTGCTATTATACCTAATTAAAAAAAACCTGTCTCCTTTAGCATCTCGACTTAGTAGAGAAAAGGTCATTTTCAAAAGCTATCATAAATCTATACGTATGTCGGTATGTACGTAGGTAAGTATACGTATGTACCTACACTTACAAGTTAAAAAAATCATTGATGTAGGTATTAATTTTATTTTGATTATAAGTATTTGATTTGAACCTATACTGTAACTAAATAAATACTATAATATCAACACTATGAAACTTCTCCATCGGCTTCTTTACTATACATTAACCCTGAACGAATACCAGCCAAAATTGGCCATCCTTACTAATACGTATTATAAATTCTAAAGTGTTTTTGTTCATTGGTTTGTCCTTTAATCACGCAGAAACGGAGCAACGGATCGACATGATTTTTTACATGGGTAGTTACATTTAGGGACCTGGAGAGCCAATAAGCCACTTTTTATCCCGGAAAATTTTCCCTACGGGATTTTAAAAACTAAATCCACGCGGACGAAGGCGCGAGCATCAGCTATAGTCCAAAATAAAAGGCTGAGGTTACTCGAAAAAAAAATAGTGACATTTAAAATGCGTCGCGAGAAACCACGAGAAACCCTATTCTAAAAACACAGACGCAAAAACAACACACGCGGAATTCGTCCGGATTCAATACATTCCCGGTGCGGGCGCTCCAGGGCCGTAATTTGAAAGGGCTGCTCTAAACAACGAGCCGCGCCGTTGCAACAGCACAATCACCGGCATTCCCACTCACAATTGCCGGTATAACTGAGAGGCGATTCAATTATTTCGTTCCGAACGTTTCGAATTTACTTCTATCCTTGTTAAAGCTAGTTACCTGCTTCTAAAGCTACAATGAGAAATTGCTTAATTTATTTAATACTAGTTGATGCCCGCGGCTTCGCTCGCGTGGATTTAGTTTTTAGAAACCCCGCGAGAACTCTCTGATTTTCCGGGATAAAAAGTAGCCTAAATGTCACTCTCCCGGTCCTCAATTATACCCACTCTGCTTGTTTTCTGGTGGGCAAACCATTCTCGTTACGTTAAGGGTAAACCCTTAACGTGACGAGAAAGTAATCGTCTAAGTATACGTAAGTATTTTTAAGTACGTACAAGTAATTAAGTTAAGGGAACCTAAAAAATAGAAAAAATGATATGCGAAAAACTTGTATGTTTAAAAGCGTACCTGAATAAAGCACGCCACTTACGCGAGAAGCTCGGTTAGGAAGAGCAAAATTGAAAACGTACCTACATGATAATTGAGACGGTTCTCAGTAACGTCGCTAATGGACTTTAATTGTGCCATAGTGAAGTAAGTCGTCGCCCCAGTTCAACAAGGTTCTATCTAGCATTTTGTCAATTTTCGAGGTTTTTGGTTACGCTGGTAGAATATTTTTTTGTGCTTCTTTCTGTAAAAAAATCTTTCAAAAATTCTCATTCTGTAATGAGATATTATCAAAACAACTAAGTTCTATCTGCATTTTGCCTGATTTTGAGAGTCACAAGGTTCTAAGTGAAAATTGTATGGCAGATAGTACTTTGTTTTCCAATTGTGGGCAATAACTTGTAGTGGTCATACTAATTAAATTTTAAAGTAAACATTATTTATATGTATAAAAATTGAAATTTGATGTCTGACCAAGCTATGCGAAAAATAACTGCGCAAAAGTACTTGATATTAACAAAATTATTAATATAATATAATTAAAAATTTCGTTATTTTTGTGTCACGATTTATTTGTTTACGAATTTTTACCCCAATCTTACTATTTAAAGAGCCAATGAGTAAAAATGCTTTTAAAATAGGGCTACTCCAATATCCTTAAAGCATTAAAAAATAAATCGGCCATATTGTTTCACCAGACGAAGATGTTAAATGTTTATTAGTATTTCTATTAAACCATATTTGCTAACGAGTGTATTCATAGTGTAATTAAAAGTATTCATTAGCGTCTTATTATAGTAAATTACCGAGTTATAAGCTAAAATAAAATAAAATATGTGTTACATTTGTGTTATTGTAACACATATTTTTGTGTTACGTATCACATAAAATCTGTAAAGCCTCATTCATAATGGTAATAAAACTGAATTGTTGAAAATAATAATGTTTTTATGTGTGATTCTAAGTACAGCAAAAGCTCCTTATTCACGCTTCCTTCATTCGCGTTTTCACTATTTGCGGATAAAAAAAATGTGACCCATTTCCTATATTCACGGCTGAAAATTTCTTTATTCGCGGATCTAATCGATACATCGGAACATACATATTAATAAAAAGGATTCCAATAGTTATCTAACCCAATATCCTCTGTAAACGCGTCGTCAAATGTACTAATAAAAAGTAAAATAGACTTTATTACAACTATGCCTAAAGTATGTTGTTAAATGATATTGTCGCTGTATTGGTTCGGCCTTTGACAGAAGCTGCCTTCGCCACGGTTGGTGTTGAAGGAGCTTTTAAAAACTGCCAAGCAAGAAAAAATTACAAAATTCTATAAACCATTGCCTAAGCCTGAAGATAATAATTAATAAATATGGTCAAAAACTTCAATTAAATTAAATTTTTTTTCATATTCACATTCTTCAAAATTCTAATCAATTTTATAAAATATCTGACATTATTAATTACCATTTTGAAACAAACTTTACGCAAAAAATGTGCTTTTTTTGGGTTACATTTGCGTAATGACAACACAAAATGTTGTTGTGTTACTTTTGTGATATAATTGACAATTTTGGTGGCCTTGCCCACTTATTTAAACCTTACTTTTTATTTCTAGTGATACAATTCAGTCGTATTCATACAAAAAATATTAATAATTGGGGTTCTATGTGAAAAAGCTAATTTTGGAGAGAGAATTTTGGATGTAACAAGGTTCTAACTGTTTTGAAAATATGATAAGAAAACTATATTATTACATAATTAAAATGAAATAAGGAATTTTAACATATTTTAAATACGGTAAAACTAAAATTATAATGCAATTGTTTATCATTAGAGAAATACAAATTTTTAAACCTTTGATTAGCCATTACCAAAACCTGTCGTTGATGCACTTAGAACCCTGTTGAACTGGGGCGACGAAGTGCTGTTGTTTTACCATCTTTTTCTTCTCAATGGTTCACTCAGGACAAGAGAGTGGTAGCATGAACTTACGCATATTGCATACATCATCCAATGATCCAATCAGCTATCATCTGTCACCTTGTTTCTGGATCGTCGTACCCCTTCCCGCCACTGATCTCTATAATTAATCTATGATTAACACTGAATTTGCTGACTCTACACAAATTGACATCCAAGTGTCTTTGGAGGTAATAATGTAGGGATGCAGCAGGTGCCAAAAAGTATATACTATCAGTAGTTGTCAACTGGTGCCCTCACTAATTTTAGTTCCTTGAACACTCGTAACTGTTTACAGTGCCAAAATGGCGTCAGTCAAGTAGGTCAAAAAAAAGGATGACAGTAGCCTGTCCAGTGGAATCATAGATAAAGGTCAGTGAGTGCACATCATCCAATCAGCTAGGTACGTCACTCGTCATCAGTCTCCTTGTTTCCGGGTCGTCCCATCACTTCCCGCGCTATGTTGCTCGGGCTGTACTTGGTACGGTTGGTAGCATTGTGGGGACACTACCATGGTCACTCGGGCTAAAGGTCGTAGCCGATTTACACGACTCCGCTCCTACCCAACCAAAGTATGAGCATTCAAATATGGACTTAATATCGTGCTCTGGAGGTGCACTTTACAGTAACAATCGTGTAAATCGGCTACGACCTTAAATCTGTCCATCGGTAGGTACGTGAACAATTATTTGAATGATGATGAACAAGAGACCGTGGCATGTGGAAGTACTTGGAAAAGAGCTATGTCCAGTATACTATCGGTGAGAAGAGAAAAGATCCGTGAACTGCTGCTTGGAAGAACACAGCGCGCGGCGCCCTGCCAGAGGTCTCACAATAATTATTATACATAAACAGATCTTAATTCTTATGGTACGCACTGGTTGAGGACAGTACAGAATATGTAGTTACATAAACATTTGTGGAGGTAGGTACCTATAATACATGTATTGTGTACAACAGAAAGTGAATTTAGTCATTTGTATAAAACAACAACAGAACAATCCAATGCAGCTTGAATGCTATTGTACCAATATTCCAATTTGAAATTGGCTGTATCGCCGAGTGCCGATTCAATTATTTCGTTCCGAAACAGAATACGAGTAGATACATACATAGACGTACTCTTCATTCTACAACTAGGTAAATTCCTACACATAGACGATAGGTTAAACTTTTAATGTAAGTAATTCAATCTAGCGCGCCCCCTAGAATAAATTGATGGTAAGTAAGATTCATTAAGAATCATTAAAACGAGGTAAGTACCTACATTGAAAACTCTATGAGTTTCCATCGGTTTCATCTTATTCCATCAATCTATTCTAGGGGGGCCCGATAGATTGAAGTAAGTACATAAACATTTATGGTAACTTTTTTGAAAATACTTGATAATTGGTAAAAAAAAACTCACACCTACCTATTACTGGAACGCTTAAACGCTTAGATACTCGTGAGTCGTGCCGCTAAACGATTTAAAGCGTTCCGTCCATGTTCCGTCTAGTAGTCCAGACCAGACCAGAATTTCTTTCTATATATCTACTTTCTTTTTGGTGAAAGAGTTATAGGTGGATATTTATTTGTAGGGACGAGTTTAACATTTTAGGTGTACCTAAATATTCCATTCCATTCCATTGCTGAAAGACCAGTATCTCTTACTTTACTAAGGCTCAAGAGTTAAAACGAAACTTCGTGTTAGGTTGACGAAATATTTTTGTGTCCCATTTTGACTCTATCTCACTAAACTTAACGTTTTAAATCTGATCAAAATTCAAAAAAGTTGAACATAAGAATTTTTGGCATCTAGGTAAGTACCTCAACATTACTAACTTATTTATATTAGAAAATCGAAATCTCATAAGGTAGGAATCTTTTTCTAAATATAAAAAGAAAAGGTGACTGTCTGACTGACTGATCTATTAACGCACAGCTCAAACAAAAAAACCTAAAAGTAAAATAAAGATTTGTATAATGAAACTTAACGTGAGCGAAGCCGCGTGCATGTTATTATTTGGTAGTAACAAATAAATTCAAGGTCAAAACCAAAGTTCAAACAAATTCAAATTCCGTGTTTCTTCCAAGTTACCTACCAACATTGACAACTGATTCTACCGGAAACACAATTGGAGGTCAGTGACCGGAAATCTGCCACGATTTCACATTTGACGTATCAAAAGAGCTCATACAAAACAACTTCTTTATAACTATTTTATAAAACCTACATATTATAAAGTAAAAATAAAAAAATCGTACCTAGGTACTATTACCTAAATATCGTGTAAATATCATTGCTCTTCGAATATCACAAAAAGAAAATTGTTAGTTACTCAAATTCCGGCGGATGCTTCATTGTTGTCACTTGTCAGATTTGACGTGTCTCTCAGTTTATCAGTTGCGATAATTCAGTAATAATGTTCTGTGAATTTTCGCGCTGTAGAAGTTATATTTTTTATGTCTTGTATTCTATTTAAAAAAAAATAGTAAAGTAATGAAAAAAATACATTTTGCACTTTACAGCAAGTAAAAAAATAAGAAGTGAATTTTTTACGACTATTATTATTTTTACAGGTAAGTTTAAGGTAGTTACTTTTACTGGTAAATTAAAAACAAATTATTATGACTATAAAGTTAAAAAAAACTTGTTATTTCCAATCCTATGCTCCGATAACATTAATTGTAACGAGTGCCCCTCATTGGCGTATTGTTTTTCATTTTTAATTCGCATGAAGGTTAACAATTACATCAATAATAAACTTTTTGTTGTTAGATAACTTTAATAAGTAAAATACTTAAAGAATACTAAAATACTGGTATTCCTGCATCACATAAATAATTTATTTACTTACTTATCAAGAATATACAGGAAGTAATATTTTTTGATTCTGAATGAAGTAAAATTCTGACAATATTACTTACTCAAATAAACAGGATCATTCCCTGGGTGGTAATTATTCCTCATTCCTAAAGGCCATGTACTGTTTCCAATAATAACTTAATGGTAGGGATTTCCTTGGGAACTATCTCAACCCTGTAGGTACCCAGATCCTTCCTCACAAGAGGCATTTAAAGAAAATCTCACTTATAAATCTCTTTGCCTTTTCCATCAACACAACACTGAAAATGAAACAATATTTAGCCATTTATTTACTTACTTGGTACACCTAAAAGCTATTATTTTGAAAAAGGAACTTAGAGTACAGGATTTAGACTTTTAACTGATGAGTTTATTGATGGCTCTTCTTGGTAAAATCTGCTTTATGAACGGAGGTGGAATCCTAACTTGCCATATGAGGAATCTGAATTAGGTATAACGGTTATGACAATAATGGGGATTTGCAGCTTAACATACTCCCTCTGGACATCATCTGGACTTCCGGTCTGTCATCAATCCGATTTCCAACTTGGATCAGCCATCTTTAACCAGTCTAATTAACTGAAATGCACTTCAGACAACATCTCTACATCCCTCACATAAAATGATATAATTTGACAGTGAGTTTTCATGATTCGCAGAGTACTTGCCACTAGCACTCTACTGAGAGAAATGGAGGATTTCACCTCTTTGCTGCAAGTGTCCCCCGTCCTAACCAATGAGCTGATCAGTGAAGCCCTTACAGAATGGTTCAAGATGCCTATGACTTTTACTCACTGGGAGGTAAGTTATTTTCAGCTTAATTCAAAATAATAAAGTACAACCAAGAAGAAAAACTTGTTATTACTAATTCTTATAGACATTGAGGAGTTTAGCTTCAACAGAATCTGCTTTCTGAAACTGAGGCAGAGTCTTGACTAAAGCCTATATGAATTTTTTTTTATATATAAATATTTTTAAGATTTCCATTTCTGTGCAGTCTGCAGACCCATTAGGGTTATCTCACATGGGGTGTTACAGTGACCTTGATACACCACTGCTGCCTGCACCCTATACAGAAAAATCCATGTGTTGTGACACTAATGCCTGTGACATTGCCACCTAACATCTTTGACTTATTTATCCTAATGTTTAACTATATTGGATTGTATGTACCTACATATGCATTTTTAAAACTTAATTGCGGAAACACTGTATACATAGCATTGTAAAAAATATGATCTTTTTTTTGAAAAGAGCAACTGCTGAGTTTCTTGCTGGCTCTTCTCAGCAGAATCTGCATTCCGAACCGGTAGTAGATTTATGACGTGTCATAAGAGCTACAAGTTGGCCTACATGTCAAAAATAAATTTTGATTTTTTGATACAAATACATAGGTACTTGACTCAATCTGATAACAGTATCATTACGTTTATGAGTATCACAGTAATTTCAATGCTAGGTAAGCGTCATTCATTATTATCATTAGATAAGTATTATTCAAAGATAATATTAAGATAGATATTTAAGATAGGTAGGATACCTATGAATACTAGGTGCCTACTTAAAACAAACGTAAATTCATATGTACTTTACATTAACAATTATATCAAATGTGTTTAATTAAAAAAAAAATTATTAGCTTTGTATTAATCAACATAATACCAACTTTTTTAAGTTGTCGAAAGATAGCACTTCGCTTTTGGAGTTCTAAGATTGATTGAGTACATAGTTACTGTGTAATTTTAATTTGACATTCCAGTATGTTGGAGGCACTGGAAAGGGCGACTCTTATTTGAGCGAAGTAATACGAATCAAAATCTACGGAAAGTCCAATGGCACATCTAAATACATCCAAGTTATCCTCAAAAACATCCCCAAAAACGTCTGCAGACGTCTGACGTACAGAAGCGAAGAATTCTTCAAAAACGAGATCAATTTCTACCAGAAAGTCATTCCAAAATTACTAGAATTCCAGTCGAGTAAAAACGTCACAGACCCTTTCACCGGATTTACTAAATTATTCCTAGCATACAGCGATGGTCTGAATGACGTCATATGCCTTGAAGACGTGAGCGTCGAAGGCTTTGGCCACCCTTTGCGTCAGGAAGGCATAGACATCGAACACTGCAAGGTTACTATGAAAACGCTGGCCCAATATCACGCACTGTCGTTCGCTATAAAGGACCAACAACCTGAATTGCTGAACAGGATAAGCGATGCCATTTTCGAAACTTACTATGACCCTCGGCTTTGGGACTGGTACAAAAGATTTTGGAAAAGGATTTGTCATATTGCAGTAGATGCGGTGGAAAAGGAGTTTCCAAATTCGGTATATTTAGAGAAAGTCAAACAATTCGCCGTGCCAGAGAGGTACGAAGATATGGTCAGGGCTGTGCGGGATAAGACCAATGGGGTTATGTCGCATGGCGACTGTTGGACGAATAATTTCCTGTACAAATATGAAGGTATTGTTTTGAACATTTATATTGAAAATTCTTGTATTAGGCGGGGAGCCACCAATCCTGAAAGCTCCGTGATCACGGATTCTAATATTTTCAATAAAAAATAAAAGTTAACGTTTAGACGAACAAGATTTGCTTGGTCGGCGTGGATTTGATTGGCCGGAAATATTTTAATTAAATTATTTATTATTAAATTTCCATAATTTTTTTCCGTCATCACGGATTTTGATCAGCATTCTAAATATATTTATTATTTAACAAAATTCACTGTTGAATATTTAAAAAAAAAAACAATTTTTTTTTTTTGGATTTATAATTATGTAAAATTGAAATGTATAACGTAAAAAAAAGGATGTAACGCGTGTATTAAAAAAAAAAAGGTTTGCGTGATAATGGACAAATTTTACCCCTTATCACACCATTCAAATAGGTATGCGTGACTTTTTCGGCTAAAAATCATTGGTCGGCCGGATTTTTTCTTGTTGAACTTAAATTTACACAAAATTCTATATAAGATTGATCAAAATGCGTGATGACGGAAAAAAATTATGGAAATTTAATAATAAATAATTTAATTAAAATATTTCCGGCCAATCAAATCCACGCCGACCAAGCAATTCTTGTTCGTCTAAACGTTAACTTTTATTTTTTATTAAAAATATTAGAATCCGTGTTCACGGAGCTTTCAGGATTGGTGGCTCCCGGACTATATATCCCTTTATATCTAAATTTTGTTTCTTACGCAAAGCCACTTAATATTACCACAATAAAAAGTAACTTAGATTACTCCATATACTTTAGTATATGCTTCATCAGCATATGACGTCACTTTGTCGATGGTACGTGAGTAAATTAGGCGGGTGTGGGAGAAGAGAGGGGAATCATCGGCCAACTTACTGCGCGCGGTTAGTACCTCTAGGCTCTAGTTACCTGTGAAAGTCCAGTCAAAATTAGTTCAGCCTTTCCAGAGATGGCATAGACAAAAATTATACAAACATAACTCGGGTTAGGGTGTTGAAATTGTCGTGCGAGTTGATTAAGAGGCAAGCTATTTCGACAGATGGACACTTGATTTTTATCTATGTACATAGTTGTATAATAATTGTATTTTCTTTCATTCTCTCCAGGCACTCGTCCCGTGGTCGCGAAGATAATCGACTTCCAGCTGACTCGATGCGCGAGTCCCGTTTTAGATGTCGTGTTCTTCATTTACGCTTGCACCGACCAGGTATTTTTACTTTTATTTTGCTGTACTAATAATAAAATTATAAATTAAATTACATAATTCACTTTTAAAAAATTAGTGCATGTATCCGATGTGTAGAAGTTGTACATGTTTCTGTCTTGTGATTTCCAAAAACTTTATCCCGACAAATCAAAGTTCCCGTGGGATTTTAAAAGATAAATCTAATCGGACGAAGTCCTAGGCATCAGCTAGTCTGTCATAATCATTATTTATGTATAGCCGCCATTTTGGCTACCTTCAGCTTCGACCATTTAGCCGGGACGAGGCTTTACGCAGATTTAGTACTGAATATATTCTGCCACTTTCTGCGGGAGGTGAGGTAATCACGTACAGCACACATTTACTCACTTCCGCACACTCTTGTAAAAACTTAATGTCTCAATGAACGCACACTAACTCAAAAGTTGACACGTACGTTTGTACATGTACTTCGGCAGAGGGGAATGCGTGCGCTTGCCAAGTCCTGGCTAAGTGTTCGAATACCTTCAGAAAAATTTAAAGTTATGTAAAAATTTTTAGGTATTGCGAGAAAAGTATTATGATGATCTGCTGAAGTATTACTACGAGGTGCTGGCTGAGCAGATCAGGCAGTTGGGCAGCGACCCCGGGCAGCTGTACTCCTGGCAGACCTTCATGCAGGAAGTGAAGAAATACTCCTACTTCGGACTGGCTTTCAGCTTCGAGTCCACGCCGTTTATAGTGCTAGCTCCTGAAGACGCAGTTTCCATGGAAATGGAGGTATTTTGTTTGGTTCAATGCATGGTGCGGCATAGACAATAGACGATGATGGTGCGGGTGACAATACGAACATTCCATAACTTTCGTCTATTTGCAGTTGCACCCTAAAATAAATCACAGTCTTAAAGTACAGAATCAGTAACTACCTATAACTGTAAAGTCTGTAGTATATGCCGCACCATACTACACCGCACAGAGTATGCATTATTAGATATCTCTCGCTGTGATGAACGATGACTCACAATGAACAAACTAGATGTCGCCACGCGCAGTATTCAACTACGCTAACAGAAGTTTTCTCTAATGCCCAAAAATTGACAAGTGCCAAATTATCATTATCGTAAGCGACATTTTTACATACATTGCGTTTTTTATTACATGCAATATTTTGAACTATATATACTAGCATGGCGACACTTCCCGGGAATATATCATTTTTTTTTTTCAGTTTAAAATATCTTTTGTAGTAAAGCACTCAATTTATGTGAAATTATTTACCATTAATCGTCAAAACTGAGAACCTCCTTTTTTGAAGTTCGTCAATTTTTACAGGGCGATAAAAAAATGAACATTGAAGACTTTTGGCAAATACCACCGTTTAAGACCAAGGAAGGCCGCTTAAGGGAGGCAAACAATATCGTGCACTGTGTGGACCGGGGCTACATATAATAACAACTCTTCTAAATTACGGGCACTTCACTGGAGATATTATAGGGCACAAGTGTGATCGCAAACACAGGAGCGCTCACTATTCCCTTACTCTCAAAGAAGTCAGACGGGTTACCGATAGATGCTCACTGAGCTACGTCGAAAACTCTAGTTCGAATATGTCTAGTATCTAGTATCTAGTATCGCCCGCCATAACATAACAGAATTATATAGTATTTATTTTAACTTTATTATTTCGTGAAGGAATAGTATTTATTATGTGATATTGTTAAAACCTAATAATTTTATCTGTAAATAAAACACTTGTTTAAAAAACAACAACATTTTATTTATGAATATTGTTTACATTACGAAAAACGTCGTAAGTGTCAGTTACATCGCATCGCAGGGCATTCTTTCGAACATCAAATGTTTACGAGCTCTACAATACATACAGCAAACGTGTATCTAAAACTGTTTTAAAATATAACGGAAATTACAGATGAACTGCCAATGCAGACTTTAGAGTTTAACCGCCTCTTTCACATGGCGCGGTTTGTAGGGCAGCTGGGGATTCCCCTTCATGAATTTACCCCATATATTACACTGTTGCAGGTTTCTATATGTATATGACGTGGCTAATTGGGTAGGTATTTCGCTGTTTTGTCAAAATGTAGATATTCATAAATTACAATCGAATAATTAATTAAATTACAATCGAATTTAATGTAAGTATCTAATTCAATCTAGCGGGCCCCCCTAGAATAAATTGATGGAATAAGATTCATTAAGAATCATTAAAACTAGGTACATTGAAAACTCTTTGAGTTTCCACCAGTTTCATTGAACGAGCGAAGCGAGTTCTCTGAGTCAACTAGGGCGCTTGCCTACTAGACAGAGAAGTGTGTCCGTCTAAATGTCTGTCAGAGCCCTATAACTTCTGAATTACTGAATATTAGAACGTGAAACTTGGTTGAAAATTCAGTTATATCCTGTACTTGAACAACAAATACTAAAATTAGATAAATGTTATAAAGAAACGAAATTATTTAATTTTAATGCGCCATCTATTAGCATTATTGTGAAGCTAATAGCTTCACTATAATGCTAATAGATGGCGCTGTGTCAGTAAAACAGTTTTATGTCAACTATTTTTTTTTTATTGCGTCTAATGTTAAAAGTTAATTATTACAATATATAATTAAAACTTTTGGGAATTATGGGATATCGCGAGGTCTCAGTTCGGGGCGAACCACTAGTCTTATTCCATCAATCTATTCTAGGGGGCTCGATAGATTGAAGTAAGTAGTTAGGTACATAAACATTTATGGTAACTTTTTTTGAAAATACTTGATAATTGGTAAAAAAACTGATGCCTATTACTGGAACGCTAAATCGCTTACAATACTCGTACCGCCAAAGCGTTCCGTCTAGTGCTCCAGACTAGACCAGAATTTCTTTAATTCTCTCTTTTTGGTGGAAGTTATAGGTAGATATTTATTTGTATAAGGAGTTTAACATTTTAGGTGTAATTATTCCATTCCACTCCATTGCTGAAAAACAAGTATCTTTTACTTTACTAAGGCTCAAGAGTTAAAACAAGACTATGTGAGGGTGACGAAATATTTGTGTCCCATTTTGACTCTGTCTCACGAACTTACCGTTTTAAATTTGGAATCTAAGTAAGTATCTCAACAATATTACTAACTTATGTCAGCAAATAGAAACCTCATAAGATAGAAATCTTTTTCTAAATATTTAAAAAAGGTGACTGTGTGATCTATCAACGCACAGCTCAAACAAAAAAAACTCAAAGTAAAATAGAGATTTGTATAATGAAACTTAACATGAGCGAAGCCGCGTGCATATTCTATTTGCTAGTAATACAAACCAATTCAAATTCCGTGTTACTTCCAAGTTACCTATTGACAACTGATTCTACCGGAAACACAATTGGAGGTCAGTGACCGGAAATTTGCCACGATGTCACAATTGACGTATCAAAAGAGCTCATACCGTAGACAGAGAAGGCAATAGACCAAGGTACTGTGTAACCGCGACTGAAATAGAGATAACATGACGTAACGATGACGTCACATGACAAGTTCGAGTTTAATGTTGCCACAATAACTGCACTCCCCTAGTACCCCAAATTAGATGGAAAATTCTTCCCAGGATTTTTAAATAAAACGACAAAACAGATGCTGAACTGTTTTATTTTTTAAATAACATACCTACACATATAAGGTTGTCTGGGAGAGACATACCTATTAGGGTAAGCTTCTATTTTTTACATATATCTTAATATTGTGTGCAATAAAGAATTTATTATTCTTTATTGCACACAATATTAACTTCAACCACCACTTAAAAGTATAAAATAATTTTAGTTTGTACACGTAAGTCGGTTTTTTAAAAATATTTTTTTTTATACTAAAGTTTTTTAATGTACTTTCATAGGACCAATTCACTAGATAATTATTTGCTCCTTAAAAAAAATATTGAAATGCCGAATAGAAATTTAGCATATGTGAGTCACTTTGAAAAAAGATGTATGTAACACAAAGGAAAATTTTTTTTCGTTACTAGTAAGAATGTTACACAAAATAATTTGTAATGAACAGTTAAAATTTTCCTTCGATCGAGTAATGCTATTGAATTAAAAGCAACAAAAATTGTATATATAGTCATCAAAATCATCATTAATGAAATTAACAGTATATTCCTTTTTTCAGGCAGTCGTATAAAACTGCAACTCTTCATAGTTTAAGTTAATAATTATTTAAAAAAAAACATTAAAAGTCTGCCTCTAGCTATTTAAAAATGGCTTTAAAAATTAAGAACTTTGTAAATAAAATAATTCTTAAGATCGCCAACAGTTCTCGACTGGTTGTTGGACATTCGAACGAAACTTCAGGATGATTCAGAACAGTAACCGACACTATCTAACTGAATACACTTTAATCATCGCCGACATATATTATATTCTAGTATCCATCATCTTTCTTTTCTTTTCTCATAATATTCATTTCTTCCATCACGACTTTATTTTGTTTCAACAAAAATTTAAAAAAAAATTGAAAAAGTAGCCAAAGTAACCCGCCGTTACGGTATGTCAGAGGACATTACTAAAAAAAACCTATCTCCGTGCCAAATTTCAGCCATATCGTTTTAGTGTGGCGTATTGACTATTGAGTAACAAACATCCATATGTTTGTTACTCAATCACGCCACACTAAACCGATATGGCTGAAATTTGGATGTATGTATGGATGGCCCTACATACATTCAAACTTTCACATTTATAATATAAGTAGGATAGGGAAAATCGGGACATTGTATAGGTACCTAAAGCTGGCAACACACATAGATACTAAATTTTCTTATTAACTGTCAGTTTGTTTCGCACAAAAGTGTGTCGACCTTGAAAAAAACTGGTTACACGATGAGGGACAAAAAATTGGGTAGCTGCGTCTCTGTTTATCACATTAATAACTTTATTTCTGCTCTCTTTTTAGTGTGAGTGAGAAAGAAATCGTCACTGGCTCTATGTCTTCTCTCTCTACGGCTCATACAAAACAACATCTTTATAACTATTTTATAAAACCTATTACATATTATTATAAAGTAAAAATAAAAAAATCGTTCCTAGGTACTACTACCTAATATCATTGCTCTTCGAATATCATAAAAAGAAAATTGTTAGTTAGGTACTCAACTTCCGGCGGATGCTTCATTGTTGTCAGATTTGACGTGACGTGTAACAAGTGTTCGTGGTCTCTGACGTGTAATCCAATGAAAAGTCACAAAACTGGTCACAAAAAGTTACTAATAATTTGAAGTTCAGTTGCGATTATTTTTCGCGCTGTAGAAGTTATAATATATTTTGTGGCTTGTATTTTATTTTAAAAAAATAGTAAAGTAATGAAAAAAATACATTTTACACTTTACAGCAAGTAAAAAAATAAGAAGTTAATTTTTTACGACTATTACTATTATTTTTACGGGTAAGTTAGGTTGGAAAATTAAAAACAAATTATTATGATTTTATAGTTATTTATTATTATTTTTGGTATTCCTGCATCACATAAATAATTTATTTACTTATCAAGAATATACAGGAAGTAGTATTTTTTGATTCTGAATGAAGTAAAATTCTGACAATATTACTTGCTCAAATAAACAGGATCATTCCCTGGGTGGTAATTATTCCTCATTGCTGAAGGCCATGTACTGTTTCCAATAATAACTTAATGGTAG
Organism: Hipparchia semele; assembly: GCA_933228805.2. Lineage (NCBI taxonomy): Eukaryota > Metazoa > Arthropoda > Insecta > Lepidoptera > Nymphalidae > Hipparchia > Hipparchia semele. Next base: position 14,617,022 of record OW121715.1, on the reverse strand, counting down.
GAATTTCCTTGGGAACTATCTCACCCCTGTAGGTACCCAGATCCTTCCTCACAAGAGGCATTTAAAGAAAATCTCGCTTATAAATCTCTTTGCCTTTTCCATCAACACCACACTGAAAATGAAACAATCTTTAGCCATTTATTTACTTACTTGGTACACCTAAAAACTTAGAGTACAGGATTTAGACTTTTAAATGATGAGTTTATTGATGTATCTTGGCAAAATCTGCTTTACAAACGGAGGTGGAATCCTAACTTGCCATATGAGGAATCTGAATTAGGTATAACGATTATTACAATAATGGGGATTTGCTGCTTAACATACTCCCTCTGGACATCATCTGGGCTTCCGGTCTGTCATCAATCCGTTTTCCAACTTGGATCAGCCATCTTTAACCAGTCTAATTAACTGAAATGCACTCCAGACAACATCTCTACATCCCTCACATAAAAATGATACTTATAATTTGACAGTGAGTTTTCATGATTCGCAGAGTACTTGCCAGTAAGACTCTACTGAGAGAAATGGAGGATTTCACCTCTTTGCTGCAAGTGTCCCCCGTCCTAACCAATGAGCTGATCAGTGAAGCCCTTACAGAATGGTTCAAGATGCCTATGACTTTTACTCACTGGGAGGTAAGTTCATTTTCAGCTTGATTCAAAATAATAAGGTATAACCAAGAAGAGAAACTTATGACATGCTCGCAGATACCCGCAACTTTGTTTGCGTGGATTAAGGTTTTTTGTTCCCGTGGGAACTCTATTATTTCCTGGGATAAAAAGTAGCCTATGTCTTATTCTAGACTATAATCTATCTCCAAATTTCAACCAAATTGGTTCAGTCGTTGCAACATAATTGAGTAACAAACATAAAAACTTTCACATAAATAAAAATAATAGGAAATAGGATAATAGGATTGATGAGTTTCTTGCCAGCTCTATTCAGCAGAATCTGCTTTCTGAACCTGAGGCAGTCTTGACTAAAGATTTGAGAGCCACAAGTTAGCCTATATGAAATAATTTTTTTTATATAAGTAAGTACTAAAAAAATCAACCAGATTTTCATTTCTGTGCAATCTGCAGACAAATAAGGGTTATCTCACATGGGGTATTACAGTGACTTTGATACACCACTGCTACCTGCGTCCTATACAGAAAAATCCATGTGTTGTGACTCTAATGCCTGTGGCATTGCCACCTAACATCTTTGACTTATTTATCCTAATGTTTAACTATAGTTAAATATATAGGTACATATGCATTTTTAAAACGTAATTGCGGAAACACTGTATACATAGCATTGTAAAAAAATGATCTTTTTTTTTGAAAAGAGCAACTGCTGAGTTTCTTGCTGGCTCTTCTCAGGAGAATCTGCATTCCGAACCGGTAGTAGATTTATGACGTGTCATAACAGCTACAAGTTGGCCTACCTGTCATAAATAAATTTTGATTTTTTTATACAAATACATAGGTACTTGACTCAATCTGATAACAGTATCATTATGTTTATGGGTACCATAGTAATGTCAATGCTATGTAAGCGTCACTCATTTTTATCATTAGATAAGTATTATTCAAAGATAAGATTTAAGTTGATAGGTAGGATACCTATGAATACTAGGTACCTACTTAAAAAAATGTAAAGGCATATTATGTACTTTACACTAACAATTATATCAAATGTATTTAATTTGCTTAAAATATTTAAGTATTAGCTTTGTATTAATTAACGTAATACCTACTTTTTAAGTTGTCGAAAGATAGCACTTCGCTTTTAGAGAGAGTACTTCTAAGATTAGATTGATTGAGTACATAGTTACTGTGTAATTTTAATTTGACATTCCAGTATGTTGGAGGCGCTGGAAAGGGCGACTCTTATATGAGCGAAGTAATACGAATCAAAATCTACGGAAAGTCCAATGGCACATCTAAACACATCCAAGTTTTCCTCAAGAACATCCCCAAAAACGTCTGCAGACGTCTGACGTTCAGAAGCGAAGAATTCTTCAAAAACGAGATCTATTTCTACCAGAAAGTTGTTCCAAAATTACTAGAATTCCAGTCGAGTAAAAACGTCACAGACCCTTTCACCGGATTTACTAAATTATTCCTAGCATACAGCGATGGTCTGAATGACGTCATATGCCTTGAAGACGTGAGCGTCGAAGGCTTTGGCCACGCTTTGCGCCAGGAAGGCATAGACGTCGAACATTGCAAGGTTACTATGAAAACGCTGGCCCAATATCACGCACTGTCGTTCGCTATAAAGGACCAACAACCTGAATTGCTGAACAGGATAAGCGATGCCATTTTCGAAACTCACTATGACCCTCGGGTGTGGGACTGGTACAAAAGATTTTGGAAAAGGATTTGTCATATTGCAGTGGATGCGGTGGAAAAGGAGTATCCAAATTCGGTATATTTAGAGAAAGTCAAGCAATTTGCTGTGCCAGAGAGGTACATGGATATTGTCAGGGCTGTGCGGGATAAGACCAACGGCGTTATGTGTCATGGTGACTGTTGGACGAATAATTTCCTGTACAAATATGAAGGTATTGTTTTGGACATTTATATTAAAAACCCTGTCACCAGGGTCTTGTATCACTCTTCACTCTTATATTATAAAGGCGAAGGTTTGTTTGTGTGTGTGTGTATGTATGTTTGTTACTTCTTCACGCCACAACGAATGGACCGATTTGGCTGAAATTTTGAATGGAGATAGCTTACACCTAGGATTAACACATAGGCTACATTTTATCCCCGAAAATTAAAGTTCCCGCGGGAATATAAAAACCCTAATCCACGCGAAGTTGCGGGCATCATCTTGTCTAGTATCCCTTATATCTAAATTTTGTTTCTTCCGCAAAGCCACTTAATATTACCACAATAAAAAGTAACTCAGATTACTCCATATACTTTAGTATAATGCTTTCATCAGCATATGACGTCATCGTCATGACGTCACTTTGTCGATGATACGTGAGTAAATTAGGCGAGTGTGGGAGAAGAGAGGGGAATCATCGGCAAACTTTCTGCGCGCGGTTAGTACCTGTATGCTCTAGTTGCCTGTGAAAGTCCAGTCAAAATTAGTTCAGACTTTCCCGCATAGTTTTAATTATTTATTGTAATAATTAACTTTTAACATTAGACGCAATAAAAAATAATAATAGTTGACGCAAAACTGTTTTACCATGGTTTTACCGATACTAAATACAGCGCCATCTATTAGCATTATTGTGAAGCTATAGAATTTATTAGCATTAAAAACTAAATAATTTCGTTTCTTTATAATATTTATCTAATTGCATTATTGTGAAGCTATAGAATTTATTAGCATTAAAAACTAAATAATTTCGTTTCTTTATAATATTTATCTAATTTTAGTATTTTTTGTTCAAGTGCAGGATATAACTGAATTTCCAACCAAGTTTCAGGTTCTAATATGTAGTAATTTTTGAAATATGGCTCAAATTAAATGTCCACTTTGAAAGCCAATGTCAATTGTCAATTTTAAGGGAAAAATTAAAAAAAATATATATTTTTGTACACTGTTCAAAGTCGTCTTTAAAAAGATATATCGCAAGACTATTTAACGCAACAAAAAAAATTTTACTTCACACACACTTCTATGAGAACCCCCCTGAAATAAACCTTTTTATATTTTCTTTATTCTCTCCAGGCACTCGTCCCGTGGTCGCGAAGTTAATCGACTTCCAGCTGACTCGATGCGCGAGTCCCGTTTTAGATATCGTGTTCTTCATTTACGCTTGCACCGACCAGGTATTTTTATTTTATTTTATTTTATTTTACAGGAAAACTTACAGCTTATTAGAAAAATAAGAACTAGTTAATAAATACAAAAGAACAATTAAAGCTAATTACAAGTTTTCACAGATAGAAATTACATATGAGAAAGAAAAAAAAACACTCAACTGGGAGAAGGAAAAATAAAAAGAAATACAGGGGGAACAAAAACCGAAAAAATTGTAAAGAATAATCAATCAATCAATAAAAACTATACAATGTGGGGTAAAAAAAAGCAATGTGGGGTAAAAAAAAAAGCAACTACTTTACTGTACTAATAATAAGATTATAAATTAAATTACATAATTTGCTTTTATAAAGTGAGTGCATGTAGTTGTACATGTTTCTTTCTTGTGGTTTCCAAAAACGACACTGATAATATGGGCAGCTGTAATGCTGCCTCCTTTTATTCCTTTGTTTGTATGGGCTACTTTTTACAACCCATATTCTCACAATACTTATAATGCGTTCGTTTGTCCTCCAATCACGTGATTTCTTGCATGGGTATGTTGAGAACCTGGAGAGCGACAGGCTACTTTTATCCCGACAAATCAGAGTTCCCGTGGGATTTTAAAAGGTAAATCCAATCGGACGAAGTCCTAGGCATCAGCTAGTCTGTCATAATCATTATTTACGTCCCCCAAATATGGTTGAGTGAAGCAATGGCTGGATCATGCGTCATGCTCGTGAACGGGTGCCACCAACGGGAATGGGTCTGCTTTGTCTGCCCATCTTGACATGCATTGGATTGTGTGTACCTACGTATGCATTTTTGAAGCTTCATTATGGAAGCACTGTGTACATAGCATAGTTTTGTTACCTGTTGTATTTTTTTTTTAATGAGCAACTGCTGAGTTTCTTACCGGCTCTTCTCAGCAGAATCTGCATTCCGAACCGGTGGTAGATTTATGACGTGTCATAAGAGCTACAAGTTGGTCTACATGAAATAAATAAATTTTGAATTTGAATTTATGTATAGCCGTCATTTTGGCTAACTTTAGAAAAATTTGAAGCAGTGTAAAAATTTTTAGGTTTTGCGAGAAAAGTATTATGATGAACTGCTGAAGTATTACTACGAGGTGCTGGCTGAGCAGATCAGGCAGTTGGGCAGTGACCCCGGAAAGGTGTACTCCTGGCAGACCTTCATGGAGGAAGTGAAGAAATATTCCTACTTCGGGCTGGCTTTCAGCTTTGAGTCCACGCCGCTTATAGTACTAGCTCCTGAAGACGCAGTTTCCATGGATATAGAGGTATTATATTTGGTTCACTTCAGTCATTTACACTAATACAATAAAATATCTAATACTAAACTTATTCTAAGATTAATGCTCGCCAAATGTATTGACCACTTAAAAGTAAACAACAAACTTTCGTTACATAAAAAAATTAAAGCGCGTACCATCTTAGGCTGCATCTTCACTTACCATCAGGTGAGATCGCAGTCGAGCGCTAGTCTATATATTTAAAAAAAAAGTACATAATCAGTAACTACCTATAACGGTAAAGTCTGCCTATGCCGCACCATACTACACCGCACAGAGTGTGCATTATTAGATGTCACCCGCTGTGACTAACGATGACTCACAATGAACAAACTAGATGTCGCCACGCGTAGTTTTCGACTACGCTAACAGAAGTTTTCTCTAATGCTCAAAAATTGGCAAGTGCCAAATTATCATTATTGTAAGCGACATTTTTACATAAATTGCAACAGTTTTTTATTACAAACAATATTTTTAACTATAAAGGACTAGCATGTCGACACTTCCCGGGAATATATCATATTCCCTTCGAATATAAGTTTTTTTTTCTTCAGTTTAAAATATCTTTTAATAAAGCACTCAATTTAAGTAAAAGTATCGCTTACGATAAATCGGCGGTCATGACTCGTTATACGAAATTATTTACCATTAATCGTCAAAACTGAGAACCTCCTTTTTTGAAGTTTGTTAATTTCGTTTTATTTTTACAGGGCGATAAAAAAATGGACATCGAAGACTTTTGGAAATTACCACCGTTTACGACCAAGGAAGGCCGGCTAAGGGAGGCCAACAATATCGTGCACTGTGTGGACCGGGGCTACATATAATAACAACTCTTCTAAATTACGGGCACTTCACCGGAGATATTATAGGGCACAAGTGTGTTCGCAAACACTCCCTCGCTCACTATTCCCTTACTCTCAAAGAAGTCAGACGAGTTACCGATAGATGCTCACTGAGCTATGTCGAAAACTCTAGTTCGAGTATGTCTTTTTCCATCGCCCGCTATAACATAATAGAATTATAAATAAATGAATAAGCCTTTATTTACTGAACAACATGAGTTTGATAACAGATTGTACTTAACTACTAGTTATATATGTACTTATAGATAACCACAAAAACAGAAGTACTATACGCTTGTGCCTTGCCTTTTACAATATATTATTACCTCTTTTATAAATAAGTCTAAGAGTAAGTATACCTTTGTTTTATTAATTTAATTTTGACATTTTAATAATAATTTTTTATAAATATTTTTTCGGAACAAATTAAAATACCATAGACTTTTAACCTATTCCAGTTTTTCAAAATTTAATAATAATGGATAGACTAAGAAAAATATAAATACAATTTGGTTTTAAATCCTTAATTAGGTTGTTATATTATTTCTAACCAAACTTCCCATTTTAATTCTCAGAAAATACACGTATAATATTTAAAATTAGATTTATCTAGGTATTTTAAGTTAGTAAATAATGTTTTTATTTTGTAGCATTAATGTTACCCAAGTACATACTTAGTTGTATTATTTTAAATGTGAATATCATTTTCTTGAATGTATTCTAAAAATTAGTTCTAAAGTTTATTAAATACTACCTAATACCTACTTTTAAGATGAACAACATTTTTTGTAACACTACTTATGTTTATAGTATTAAAGGATAGTATAAAACAAAACATAACAAGCTAATTTTTCAAAATAAATACTTAAAATACTCTATTGCTAATTGCTAATTTGTTTGTGTGTTTGTTCAGCGCACCCTTAAAGGTGTAAGGCCTCCTCCAAGTGCTTTGCTATTTTCTAAACTCACAAAAGATTCTCATATGAATCAACCAGCTTTTTGCACTGAAGGGTTATGGTCTAACCTCTCACGGGGACCAGCCGGATTGAGAGGTGGAGAGGTGGTCTTATACAATATTTCTTAAAATTTTTGTTAAGTATACTAATACAGTGCATCTGCAAAAAGACATAACATTTATTTATTTATTTATTTATTTATTAGGTATACTAACAATATACATATTATTATACATTCAAAAACAAACATACAAAAACATTGAAACATTGACTGATATGCATATCAATAACAAGCATACACAGCATTCATACAAAAAAAAAGAGGCACCAGATAGACTAGGTCTTAAAAACAAAATTTCTAAATAAGTGAGCAAACAATATTGTAAAATTATTATAGGTAAAATAGATTACATACATAAATACACATACATAAAACATAACATATTCATACAATAACATAAAATATTCTTATTATTAATTTAGTTCTTGGTCTTGTTTCTATGCTTTTTTGTAGTTTTCCTGTTGTTTTTTAAATGTTGATTGCTTATCAGTTCTTGAGAAGACAAGGATAGGTTACTTTTATTGTATGGTATTCTAGTTTCAGTTTCACTAGAAGAATTAATTAATAGTATTTATTAAGAATAGAATTATATAGTATTTATTTTTACTTTCTTTATTATTTAGTGAAGAAATAGTATTTATTATGTGATATTGTTAAAACCTAATAATTTTATCTATAAATAAAACACTTGTTTAAAAAACATCAACATTTTATTTATGAATATTGTTTACATTACGAACAAGTGTAAATTGAAAATTTAAAACACCCCCGACATGTGAATTTCAGCTGATCAGGTCATGGTTATCCTACCATATACTTTCAATATCATTGAAGTAACACGGTACCAAATTTCGAATCGATAAGACATAATTATGGAAGGTAGTCAGATCCCCTCATCAACTATTAAAGAGCTGATGATCTTCAAACGGCTGATCAGGTCATGGTTACCTTCCCATATACTTTCAATATCATTGAAGTAACACGGTACCAAATTTCGAATCGATAGGACATATGGAAGGTAGTCAGATCCCCTCATCAACTAGAAAAGAGCTGATAATCTTCAAACGGCTGAACAGATTTTCATGAAACATGGCTAAGAACACTCGGGATAAAATTATCTATGACACAAAAAAAACTAAACGAAAATCGGTTCATGAGTTTGGGAGCCACGATACCACAGACAGATACACAGACACGTTAAATTATAACACCCCTCTTTGCGTCGGGGGTTAAAAACTTCGTAAGTGTCAGTTGCATCGCATCGCAGGGGATTCTTTCGATCATCAAACAATTTGTACAAGCTCTACAATGCAAACAGCAAACGTGTATCTAAAACTGTTTTGAAATATAACGGAAATTACAGATGAACTGCCAATGCAGACTTTAGAGTTTAACCGCCTCTTTCACATGACGCGGTTTGTAGGGCAGCTGGGGATTCCCCTTCATGAATTTACCCCATATATTACACTGTCTCAGGTTTCTATATGTATATGATGTGGCTAATTGGGAAGGTATTTCGCTGTTTTGTCAAAATGTAGATCGGTACCTATTCATAAATTACAATAGAAAATGTAACATGTAAGAATAACATTTGTAAAAACAAAAAATAAATCGGTCAAGAAACAAATAAGTTATAAACAGTTTTACTGCGGTTGTATCCGTCTTTTTCTAAAACGAAATTTTGTTTGGAGAGGGTATGGAGCTACTGAATCGTGACCTCATATTGCAATAGCGCTCTCTTATCTGACAGGAAACTTAAAAGCTCTATATTTTCGAGACTAGTTAAGATATTAAACAAAGGAAAATGACCTTTATATATCCAATGGTATCCGTATTCATATCTAATTGTATTGTACACAACGTAAAGAAAATAAACTAAATTGAAAGGTCTAAGTCTCGTGCTATCCCTACTATAATGCTCCCTGACGAGAATGATAGCATAGCACTAGATTTAATTTAGAAACACACACATGGTACGGTTTGTAGGAGAGCCGGGGAATCCCCCTTTATGGCCTGCAGCATAGACAATAGAACTATGCCATATACACTATACACTGTCGCAGGTTTATGTAGAACTAACTGTTGCCCGCGACTTCGTCCGCGTCAATTTCTGTTATTATGATCGCGATTAAGAAGTTTTTAAAAGACAATATTTTAAATATGGATAATTATCCCCGTTTTTGCAACATTTTTCACTGATGCTTCGCTCCTATTGGTCGCAGCGTGATGTTATAAAGCCTAAAGCCTTCCTCGATAAATGGACTATTCAACACAAAAAGAATTTTTCAATTCGAACCAGTAACTACTGGTTCGAATTGAAAAATTCTTGATTAGAGTTTGTTTGTTTGAACGCGCTAATCTCAGGAACTCCTGAGATTAGCGCGTTCAAACAAACAAACTCTTCTGCTTTATAATATTGGTAATAAATGAATGTACCCTGTAGTCGCAAGGTGGCACAGTCTAAACAAGTAATATACAGTTATCCTTTTCGCTTCTTGACCGTGGTGGTGGTGGTCGTTGTGGGCGGCGTGTAGCGCGGCATGGGGTTGGGCTCGCCCGTCATGTACGGAACTAACATCTGTGGGTACTCCGTGGTCTCGTTGGGCGGCGACAAATGCACCCCTCCTGCTACCCAGGGCGGAGTCTTCGGCATCTCGTTCTCTGTGAATATACCACCATCATCACCTCAGAGAAGGATTTAAGCTCATAGCTGCTCAAGCTGACCCAATGCGAATTGCTATAGTTTAAAATTTAAATCGAATCTAATTCTATGCTTTAAAACATAACCTTGTGATGACACTGACGGCGCGGGCATGGTAATGTGACCACCGGGGGGCTGATCCTGTAACTCAGTGCCTATCAACGACGATAGGCATTTTTTATCCATTGAAGGTTTGAAGAGAAACGTCATTTACTATTTTCATAGTAAACCTTCAATGGATAAAAAATATATGTCAGTGGCTTTCATTTTTTGATAGGCACTGAGTTACAGAATCAGGGGGCAGAGGTCAAAACACATTCTGAGAAGTGGTAATGTGTGTAAGCGCATTGTTGCTATAGCTTGATAGGTACATTTCTGTGTGAACACCAGTGAGGAAGGCACTCACCCTTTCTGACTCTCAGGATAATGTTGGGGACATTGGGGTCGGGTGACGGTGTGGTGAGATGAACACCAGCAGTCAACAATGAGGCACTCACTCCCTCTGATCTTACTGGTGGTGACATAAGGGTCTGGCGGCGTGTTGAGGTGAACACTGGTCAGCCTTAAAGCACTCACCCCCTATGATCTCACTGGCGCTGGTGGTGACATCGAGCTCGGTCAGCATGTTGAGATGAACACCAGTAGAGGCACTCACCCCCTCTGATCTTCCTGGCGGTGGTAGTGGAGTTGAAGTCGGGCGGCGGCGTGGTGGACCACACGTCGTACTCCGGCACCCACATCGACTCGTCCAAGGGCTCGAACCCGAACAGCGTTTGATGCGCCGGTCCTCTGTACTCCACTTCTTTTGGAAAAAAGTCCTAAAAAGTCATTTTTATATAATAAAATAAAATGTTCCTCGTACATTACGTAGAGAATCTGCCTCATTTCAGAGCGGAAATGTAGCCATCTATACATATAATAAAATTGTAGAAAAGTGGTGTCTGTACAATGGAAATATATAAAAAAAAAGTAGCAGGGGTTGTTATTATATCGATGCCGAACCCGAAATTGTAATTAATTTTTTTTTTGTCTGTTTGTCTGTTTGTCTGTGTGTTTGTGCACGCTAATATCAGAAACGGCTTAATCGATTTAGATACGGTTTTCACTAATATATTGTAGTAAGCTTCACTTAACATTTAGTGTTTATTTCATGTCAATTGGTTCATAAATAAAAAAGTTATGTCAATTTAAAGAATCACGGCGAACATTTTTAACGTACAGAGTACGTACTACACGCCTCGCGCCTGAGCGTCGACGGTATATGTAATTCAAAATATGCTGCCCGAAAAGTCACTATTCCACGCGAACGAAGTCGCGGGCACAGCTGGTATAAAATATATATAAAGTGAAAATTGTTTAAGCGTGGTGCGGAGTTTTAAGTCGAATATGCTACAGTATGACCTATGACGAACTTTAACCACCTTGGACATTTTGTCTGGTGGGAATCCACCCGTCAAAGACTTGCCGCCAAGCCATTTAGCGTACTGAGATGATGGCTTGCAGAAACCAATTACAGGTATGGGTTAAATAAAAAACTCCCATACCCCCTTCAAAGTAGTCTGCTACCAGCTCCGACTGCATTGTCAGTTACCATCAGTGACGATTTTTTTTTGTTTCTTGTCAAGAAAAAAAATTGAATGCAAGCACACGAGCCGTCTGGATAGGTACCTACTTATCTCAAACTAGTTTCAGTTTTGAATAGTTTAGAGCTTCCTGTCTCAAAGAGGTTTCACTTAATTTTTGTGTTTGTGTCAGAGTGGCAGTAAAATGATCTAATACTTCTTACCTCGTAATAGGTGCCCTCTTCCCACTTCCACTCTTGGATGTCGAGGAGGGTCATGTTCTTCTTCCAGCCCCACGCAAACATCTCGAAGCGGCACGTCTCAGAGAACATGAGGTACACGGATATTTCGAACACGGACCCTGAAATAGGCTTACAGTAGTGGAACCATGCTACCCTCTTATTTATTTTATTTTGATACAACGGCAGTAAAATTTGCGGTTTCATAATCAGTCGTGGCAGAAAACTAAGGGCCCTGCGGAGTCGCGGCGCGTTGCACGTAGCGTGGTGCGTTGCGTCGCGCTTTTGACTCAAACATTACAAACATTATGCCCAAGTATGAGAGCGTTCTTGCGGAAGCCTTTGCCGTACGCGTCGCACTACGCATCGCGCCGCTTGTCCATAAAAGAGACCTTAGTTTTTTGCCGCGACTGATTTTGATACCGCAAATTTTCACAAATGATGTACAAACCTTGTTTACAATTGATCATAGTAGGCGCAAAGGAACAGCGGTTAATCGCGCTCGTTTGTTTGGTTAGTGTTAGACAGAAAAAAAATCGGGATGTTCTCTGAAATCCGAACTTTGGTCTTTGACATGTGGTTATACAAATTCCTTAAAAGTCGGCAACGCATTGGTGGCGCTTCAGGTCAACCGTCTTCTTGCTATGTAATCAGCTGAACAGGGAGTGCGATACGTGCCTTTGTACTTGTAGCAGGGCACGCCGAAGCCCCGGCGCTCGCACTGGTGGCGCATGCGCATCTCGGACGTGGCGGACGCGTTTATCAGCTCCAGCGTCAGACACGAGAACTCCACGTTCTCGTAGATCGACAGCTGGACAGGGAGTGAGTAGCAAATGAAGGCCCTAGCCGCTGGCTCGTATATTACGAGATAACTCTAATGACAGCATAATTATACTAGTATCTAGTCACAAGCGAGTTGCGAAGCTGAAATGAAAATGGGTGGGACACATGGTTCGAAAAACTGATGATTATTTGGATGTTAAGGTACTGAAGTGGCGAACCGGCATCAAAAACGCAGTGTTAGCTGATCCCCCCTCCCCACAAAACATACACCGGTGGACACCCTATGTCAAGGCTTGTGGAAGTCCGTGCAAGAGACCTTTGTTCAACAGTGGACGTTTATTAGTCGACAAAAAAGAAAAAAACAGGCTTGCAGATTGATCAGGCCGAGAACAATGTGTTTATAAAGTGGAGAGGAGAGTAGAGAGAATACTCACATTGTAGGTGAGGAACTGGTACTGCGTGTTGTCAGTTCGCAGCACGATCATCTCGCGGAACACGAGGTTGATCTTCTCTCCTTCGTCGCAGTTGCCGAATTTCTGGAAGGCGTGGCTGCCGGCTGGAGCGGCAAAGTAAAATCGCCGGCTTGAACATTTCTCATTGAATTTTTTCTTTTAAGTATCCTATTCTTATACTGTTACCAAATGCCGCGTAATTTTTTAAATGGATGGCTTTTTTCATGACCTTTTTTATAAATAGAAAAAATCTCTTAAACACGTTATGATCAATAAGAATAACGGCTTCGCTGTGAATAGTTATTTTAAAGCATTTAAAATCCTCCGTGAATGCATAATAAAATCCAGTAAAATCTTATATCAAATATCCCCGCACAAAAAACAACATCCATTTTCAAATGCTGAGTGTACTTACTTCGCATAACATACTTCTGCTTGGATATCTTGGAGATGCTGATGCGGCGGAACTTGGCGAGGCTGGACTCCACCCAGGGGTAGTAGCTCATCATGTCCAGGTAGCGCGACGGCGCCCCGCAGCCCGGCCCGCGCACCGACATGCCGAGCTGACATGGCGTCAATGGGGAATTGCACGTTAAAGAATTGCACGTTAGAGAACCTGCTACACTGAGAATAAAGAAGAACTCCCTTTTTTTTGACAATGGGGGAAGGGAATCTTCTTAAGGAAATAAAATCTAGTTTACCTACTAAAACCCCCTCGATGGCAATCCTCAGCTCATATAAGAAGGCTCTAAGATCTCTTCAGAACAAATACCGGTGCTTCTCCAGCGCGACGCTCATTGGGCTCGTCCCGGAGGAAATAGCCCACAGAATTTGTGTACGTCAAAAGGTTAGGCTGCCTGTGCCACAGCAATCTTCTCAGGGTCGTGTACGAGATGGAAAAGTGGACGGCTGGAGCCCCCACTTCACCCGCTGCGTCTCTAGGACCCGGGACTATTGGACCGACGGATTGGCCCAGCAGGATCGGGTCGATCTCGAACTCTCGAAAAAAAGAGTTCCCTAAAACGTTCCTTATGAGCACCGAGACCTCGTTCAGAGTCGCAGTAAACACTGTTGAATTTTTCTGACAAGAAATGCTTAGTCGCACTATGAAGTTGAGGAATTGGCGGTAATACAACCCCGTTCCTTGGAAGTATTGACATGTTCTGAACTGCTTAAAGTCGGTTGGACACTGCGTAGTGCATCCGAACCTCGGACCTAGGCATGTTCGAGCAAATAAAACTTATTTTCATCTTTTTTCAAATTAAACTCAAACTCAAAATTAGTTACACACCAACTGCCAGCGCCCCCAAATGTCGCGCACGACGAGTGCGGCGCCCGCGTCCCACACGCACACGCGCTCCTCCAGCGACACCGCGCACGCCACGTGCGGGGGACGCATCTTTTTTGCGTACAACTGCATCAAAAACAATTCAATTAATATTAATAATGTCGGACAAGAGTAGATAATACAGCATTGTAAAGCCGATATCTCCTGAGGATGCTCCGGTGTCGGGGCGAAACGTGCGTCGAGAGTAGTGTAAAATTCTTGTGTGGTAGTGCATGTGAGTGCTGGTGGCATTGCTTGCTTGGGAACTTTGCTTTCTTGTTTGGTTGGGGAGGTAAGCGGTGCTAGCTTGTAAATGCATGTTTAACCATACAGATTTTTTTCTAAACCTACTAAATATTTCAGAAACGTTTGGTGTCCTTAGTGTAGCTTATTGCTATACAGTATACACATACTACAAGTCCTAATATCCTTACTTAATATTGTAAATGCGAAAGTATGTTTTGATCTATGCAACGGATCGACTTGATTTTTTGTATGGACTAGACTTTATTGAAGACCTAGGGTGACATATGCCAGTGTTTAATCTGAAAAACAAACGAGTCCCGCGGGATTTTCAAATCCACGCGAATTTAGTGGCGGGCAATAGATGAAATTATGAAATAGCGGTTTCATAATTTTACTACGAAGAAGACGTTACAGATGTTGATAGCTTGTACGGACTCACGTTGGCGCGGAGATAGAACTCTCGACACAAGCCCGGCGGCACGTGGGTCACAGGTACCACTTGTTTTTGTAGCACGTTATAATCTGAAAATTAAGGGAGGGACGCCCTGTTTCGACAGCATAACATATTCGATTGTGTTGTTTAGCCACTTTGACCAAAGTCGTTAAATGGGTAGGTTTGGACTTTGAACGTCCAATGGCAAGTTAAGCCAAGCCCGATGATTATCCCAAGAACGGTTCTTTGATTTTTCGGAGGTTTTCGTTTAGGCAATTAAATATAACTTGCTTTAACGGTGAAAGAAAACATCGTGTGGAAACAGAAATGCCTGAGAGTTCCAGAATGTTCTTAAAGGTGTGTGATGTCTGCCAATTAGCACTTGGGCAGCGTGGTGGACTTCCATAGCCTAAACCCTTCTGATTTGAAGAGGAGACCCTTTCCCAGTAGTTTCCCAGATCGGTGAAGGGTTGAGATGATGATGTTACAAGCATAATATTTTTGCAGATTGTCACTTACCATCACCTTCTTTGAATTTGACAACGTAAAATTCTGGATTTCTCAATCTTTGTGGCGGAGGACACAGCGGTCTTATCTTCACTGAAATATTTATCAAAATAAAAAGACTTAAACAAATACGATACTAAAGATAAATAATGAACCTTTGAAAACTGAGGACTCCACAGTATTCTTGGGATTAACCCTGGATTCAAAGCTACAATGGGGCACCCATATAGCAACGCTTGCTGGCAAACTTAGCTCTGCTGCTTACGCTGTTAGGAAGATTCGACAGTTGACTGACATAGAAACTGCAAAAATTGTTTATTTTGCATATTTCCATAGTATTATGTCATACGGAATCTTACTGTGGGGTAAGGCAGCCGATATTGGAAAAATTTTTGTATTGCAGAAGAGGGCAATCCGCGCAATCTATAATTTGAGACCGCGGGATTCCCTTCGAGAAAGATTTAAAGAGATAGGCATTCTTACAGTAGCTTCACAATATATTTACAACAACATAATATTTGTCAGACAAAACATTTTGTCTGACAAAAAAAGCATATTATACAATCGAAGACTACATAAATGATAAAAAAGCGTGGATATAATTCGCTCCAGCGATTCATGAGACAGTGATAACTATCCTATGTAACATGAATTTATTGTATTCTGTTCTACGGTGTTTCCACTTTATATGTGTCTCAGTCATGTCTCAAAATGAATAGTTTAATATTAATACTCAATTCGATGCCTCAACATGGGTAGCCTGAGTAGTCATGCTCTCTTTAAACATTTCTGTGGTGGTGTCGTGTGGTGCGGGTTGTTACGTTCCCTCAAATATGGTTGAGCGAAGCAATGGCTGGATCATGCGTCATGCTCGTGAACGGGTGCCACCAACGGGAATGGGTCTGCTCTGACTGCCCGTCTTGACATGCGTTGGATTGATGTACCTACGTATGCATTTTTGCATTTTTGAAGCTTTATTGTGGAAGCACTGTATACATAGCATAGCTTTCATTAACTATTGTAAAAATTTTATTATTTTTTTTTGAAAAGAGCAACCGCCGAGTTTCTTGCTGGCTCTTCTCGGCAGGAAAGGCATTCCGAACCAGTGGTAGATTCATTGACGATTCAAAAGTGCTTGTAAAAGTTTATTTGAATAAAAAATATTTCTATTTCTATTTCTATTTCTACGGAACATTTTTTATTGTGAATGCTAAAACTAACCATTTCAGGGCCTAACCACTGAACCGATTTTGACGTGGCAGAGTTAGTTTACATCCCGAAAACGGGCTAGGGCATTTTCATCCCGTAAAATCAAAGATTTCGCATGGGGTTTTAAAATCTAAATCCATGCATTATCCATAAGCGGAAAAAATTTCCGAGCTAGTAATTAAATGATCGAAAGTTATTAACCTTTTGTAGCTCTCTGACTGCGAGACCTTTGAGTAGGTATCTTTTAATTTAGTTTTTACTTCTTAATTTTATTTATGGAGTTTAAATGATTTTAATTTTATAGTTTAGATACTGTTCACGCCGCTCACACAATTACACATTAATATATTTCCATAAGTCCTGTCCTGTCCCTTTCCCTCAACTCAGGACAAAAAGAGACCGCGTCAAGAAAAGGAAGACCAACGCCTACGCCTAGTATGCCCGCTAATGTCAACGCCGCAACACGTAATTTTTGCGTGCTCAGAACAATTACCGCCCCCTTATTAAAAATTTTGTTATATGGTGTTATGGTGTGTGAACCAGTGCTGTCGAAGGCGAGAGGAGACTGCAGGTGAGTCCTGAGTTTCCCCCCACGTTCACCAATTTTCACACCATATTCCTTGGTCCTTCTCCCTCGGATATCTCTTAATCCTCTCCTGGATATCCCGCTATATAAGTATATTTCTCCATTCCGCAAAAATCCGCATACATTCCGCTATATTTCACGCACAATTCATTACATACACCTACATACATCCACCGCCATATTTCGAGTTGTCAGTCAGCATAGCATCCATACGCGTTTTGCGCCGCCATATTGTGTCGAGTTACGCCCCTCACATTCACTAAGTAAAAATGACTGACAAAAACGATTTTCAAATTGAAATCCGCCTCCTAGAAGCTAAACAACAGAGTTATTATAAGCATGTACAAAAATTATACGATCAAACGAGCAATCTATCTAGTGATTCAGTCCTTAAACAATTTCTCATTAAAGTCAAAATGTTAGATACGTGGCGACAAGAATTCATTTCTGCTACGGAACAGTTAAATTTAATGAATTTGAAAGCTAACCCAAAGGCCCTAATTAATTTTGATACGTTAGCATCATTCGATGAATTGTATTCTCATATAAAATCAGTTGAAACAGACACCTTAGCCAAATTAGCAAAAAGTAATACGCAAAATTTAGATTTACTTAAAAAACTGCCTGCTTTGGAGCTAAGAAGTTTCGACGGCACTCCAAACACATGGACAGCGTTTTACGAGAACTTTAGCTCGCTAATACACAACAATTCAAAATTATCTAACGCCGAGAAGGTGCAATACCTTCTAGGCAAGCTATCGGGTAAAGCGTTGTTGGTTTGTTCGGGTATTCAGCCTGTTGCCGCTAATTACGATCTAATTTGGAACGCATTAATTGAAAAATATGAAGATAAAAGAACTTTGGCTTCAATGTATCTCGATCAAATTCTATCTTTTAAAGGCAGTCAAACGTCCACGCAAAGTTCTCTTGATTTGTTTATTGAACAATTTTGTTCCGCACAAGCCGCTTTGAAACGTCTAGAAATCGATGACTTAGCTGATTTTATATTTACTCATCTGGCGTTAACTAAGCTAGACAAAGAAACTGTAACGTTATTCGAACAAGCGCACCGCAGCGAAAAAATGCCTTCTTTCGATTCGATTGTTCAGTTCGTAAAAGAACAAAGTAAAATTTATATGTTACGCAATACCTCGTCTTCAAACCCTCCAAAACAAAACAATAAGTGTAACTCGCCGCAAACTAAACGTAATATACCCACACGCTCATTTCACGTTAATGATAACAACGACACAAAGTCTAATAATTCATCCGCAAATTCCGTTTCATCATTAGATAAAAATCCTCCGAAATGTCCGTATTGCAAAGATATCCATCCACTGTTCAGATGCGATAAATTTTTAGAACGCGATCCTACCTTTAGGAATCAATTTGTCCGAAACAATAGCCTCTGTGTAAATTGTATGGGCTTTCATTCAATAAAAAATTGCAGATCGAAAATCAGATGTTTCTGTGGAAAGTCTCACCATTCAAAATTACACATGTACGCGGGAATCGAACCCGCGACCCAACGTTCGGCGTCTACTCCTAGCCACTCCGCCGCTAGTGACACTCGCGTCTTATCGCAAAAACCGGTTGCGCCCGAGCACGCCCCGCCTCCTCCGTCAACGCTATGTTTGACGAATGACATCGCGCTTCAATCTCGCACACAATTGCATTCAAATAATGCAACTACTATTTTATTACCTAGCGCAGTAGTTTATGTCTATAATAATCTAGGAGAACGCTTTACGATGAGAGTACTCCTAGACAGCGGTTCTATGTGTCACATCGTAACTAAATCATTTTGCGATCGCTTAAACTTAAAAATTAATGCTGTGACGTCATCCTTACAAGGCATCGGCCTTTCAGAACATCAAGTTCAAGGTCAGGCACGCATCACACTTCAGTCGCGCTTTGACGAGCGCTGCAGATATACTATTGATGCACGCGTAATTAATACGATTTCGGACAAAATTCCAAACGATTTTATAAATGTAAATAATTTAAATCATTTAAAGAATTTACCTCTCGCTGATGAAGAATATTATGTACCTACAGATATTGATTGCTTGATTGGCAACGAATTATTCCCGTTTCTTTTAGGGAATCGCAAAGTTACATCTCCCGATTCGTCCGTAGTCGGTGTACAAACGACCCTCGGCTACGTACTTATGGGAAAGGCAGATTGCCTCGCGCCTACGCATTTGAAAGAAAAATCTTTTCTCGCTTATAACTCTAAAACTACTGAATCGAATTTAGAGGAAATTACGCAACGCTTTTGGGAATTAGAGTCCGTTCCCAATAAAAAACATATTAGTTCCGATGATTCCGCTTGTGAACGTATCTTTTTAGACACGTTCTCCCGCAATGAAAACGGACGCTATACTGTATCGCTTCCTTTCAAAAATGATCCAGCCGTTCTCGGTCGCTCGTATGATATAGCTAAACGCCGATTAATAAACTTGGAAAAAAAGTTAAACTCTATTCCAGAGTTACGTAAAGATTACAATGAAACACTTTTAGATTACATAACTAAAGGTTATTTAAACTTAACCAAAAACCCTGAGCCAGGTCCGTGCTACTACATTCCCCATCATGCGGTCTATCGCCCGGAAAAGACATCATCGCGAACTAGAATTGTTCTAGACGCGAGTTGTAAGACTTTGAATAATAATAATACCAGCCATTCGCTAAATGACATTTTGTATACCGGACCGAACTTACAGACTAACATTTTTGATCTGTTGATCAACTTAAGATTATTTTCAATCGCACTTTCTGCCGATATTGAGAAAATGTATTTCCAAATAAAACTTTCACCCGGCGATCACCGTTACCAGCGCATTTTATTCAGGTTCAACTCGAACGATCCCATCGATACTTACGAGTTTAATTGCGTATCGTTCGGCGTTTCTAGTTCGCCATACCTAGCTATGCGCGTGGTCAAACAGCTCGCCGAGGATGAACGCGCACGCTTTCCCGCCGCAGCTTGGGCAGCTGAACGCCATTTTTATATGGATGACTATGTCGACTGTTCCGTAGAACAAAGTCTCATCTACTAAATTCATAACTTGAGATTTGAGCCTTACAAGTTTTAGTTTTAAGGCTCAAATTTCAAGTTGTGAATTTAGCAGATGTGACTTTGTTCTACGGAACAGTCGATGTCTCCTCTGTGCCCTCGTTACAAGAGGCTAAAAATTTATACGACGAGCTCGTTCAGCTTTTCAAAGCTGGCGGCTTTAAGCTAACAAAATGGATTTCTAACAGTACGCACTTACTACAAGAGATACCTTCTGACTTACGCTCGCCGAGTATCGTACAGTTTGACGAGAACTCAATTACCGCGAATACGAAAATAGTTGGTCTTCAATGGAAGCCTAGTGAAGATGTATTTACCTTTAAGGTAAATGTACCTAACGAACATAAATGTACGAAACGCATTATCCTTTCGGTCACCGCTAGGTTATTCGACCCCCTCGCGCTTCTAGGTCCCGTAACTGCCTTGTTAAAGTTGCTAGTGCAGCAATGTTGGAAGCTTAACCTAGATTGGGACGAAGACGCTCCTCCTAGTATAGAAAGTCAGTGGTTTCAGTTACAACGCGAACTCCATTTGTTAGAACAATTACAAATTCCGCGTCATATAGGTATTTTACAAACCTCAAATAATATTTCGCTAATAGGGTTCGCTGATGCCAGCGAAAAGTGTTATGGTGCTGTCATTTACCTGCGCGTCAGCACCTCTGACACTGACGAAGGTCAAGTCACATTGCTCTGTTCAAGGTCGAGAGTAGCCTCGCCTAAATGCAACGTATCCTTGCCGCGACTTGAACTTTGTGCAAACCTCTTGCTATCGAATCTAATGATCGCTGTTAAGGGCACGATCTTCGGCCGCAGTAGGTATTTTAGAGCCACTTCGTTCCTCGCACGGTGAGGTCTCGCTCGCGCTCATCAAATGAACTCGCTAACCCCGCCGCAGCGCAAATTTTACGTCATAGATTAAATAACCTTATGATACCTAACAGTAGGGCAGTTCTAAGGTTTATGAAATATTTATATTGAAGAAAGAACAAAACATGCAGTTTTAAACTGCTAAAGCTCAAACAAGGTATTAAGTAAGTTCGATTAATATTTTACTTATTAGGTACACTTGCCTACATATTTTGTTCAGTTTTTTTTTGTTATTAGACCGATTTCTTTCAAAATCGATATCTGGGGATCCCTGTGCTCATAAAAGAGATAACCACTGCCAAAATTAGAAAAAGTGGTGGCCATTTTTATTTTTTCTCGTTATGGGACCGATTTCTTTTAAAATCGATATCTAGTGATCCCTGTGCTCATAAAGGAGAACCACTGCCAAAATCAAAAAAGTGGCGGCCATTTTTTTTTTCTCATTATGGGACCGATTTCTTTCAAAATCGATATATGGGGATCCCTGTGCTCATAAAAGGGATAACCACTGCCAAAATTAGAAAAAGTGGCGGCCATTTTCTTTTTTCTCGTTATGGGACCGATTTCTTTCAACATCGATATCTGGGGATCCCTATGCTCATAAAAGAGATAACCACTGCTAAAATTAGAAAAAGTGGCGGCCATTTTCTTTTTTCTCGTTATGGGACCGATTTCTTTCAAAATCGACATCTGGGGATCCCTGTGCTCATAAAAGAGATTACCACTGCCAAAATTAGAAAAAGTGGCGGCCATTTTCTTTTTTCTCGTTATAGGACCGATTTCTTTCAAAATCGATATCTGGGGATCCCTGTGCTCATAAAAGAGATAACCACTGCCAAAATTAGAAAAAGTGGCGGCCATTTTCTTTTTTCTCGTTATGGGACCGATTTCTTTCAAAATCGATGTCTGGGGATCCCTGTGCTCATAAAAGAGATAACCACTGCCAAAATTAGAAAAAGTGGCGGCCATTTTCTTTTTTCTCGTTATGGGACCGATTTCTTTCAAAATCAATATCTAGGGGTCCCTGTGCTCATAAAAGAGATTACCACTGCCAAAATCAAAAAAAGTGGCGGCCATTTTCTTTTTTCTCGTTAAGGGACCAATTTCTTTCAAAATCGATATCTGGGGATCCTTAGGTTCATAAATGAGGGAACCATGGCCAAAATTAGAAAAAGTGGTGGTCATTTTCTTTTTTCTCGTTATGGGACCGATTTCTTTCAAAATCGATATCTGGGAATCTCTGTGCTCATAATAGAGGTAATCAATGTCAAAATTAGAAAAAGTGGCAGTAATATTTTTTTTTGCTATAGTTAAACATTAGTCAAATATTAAAAAGGCGTTCTTATCATTATTTACTATTGGATAAAATTCTTTCAAATTCGATATCTGGGGATCCCTGTGCTCATAAAATAGATAACCACTGCCAAAATTAGAAAAAGTGGCGGCCATTTTCTTTTTTCTCGTTATGGGACCAATTTCTTTCAAAATCAATATCTAGGGGTCCCTATGCTCATAAAAGAGATAACCACTGCCAAAATTAGAAAAAGTGGCGGCCATTTTCTTTTTTTCGTTATGGGACCGATTTCTTTCAAAATCGATATCTGGGGATCCCTGTGCTCATAAAAGAGATTACCACTGCCAAAATCAAAAAAAGTGGCGGCCATTTTCTTTTTTCTCGTTAAGGGACCAATTTCTTTCAAAATCGATATCTGGGGATCCCTGTGCTCATAAAAGAGATAACCACTGCCAAAATTAGAAAAAGTGGCGGCCATTTTCTTTTTTCTCGTTATGGGACCGATTTCTTTCAAAATCGATATCTGGGGATTCCTGTGCTCATAAAAGAGATAACCACTGCCAAAATTAGAAAAAGTGGCGGCCATTTTCTTTTTTCTCGTTATGGGACCGATTTCTTTCAAAATCGATATCTGGTGATCCCTGTGCTCATAAAAGAGAACCACTGCCAAAATCAAAAAAGTGGCGGCCATTTTCTTTTTTCTCGTTATGGGACCGATTTCTTTCAAAATCGATATCTGGGGATTCCTGTGCTCATAAAAGAGATAACCACTGCCAAAATTAGAAAAAGTGGCGGCCATTTTCTTTTTTCTCGTTATGGGACCGATTTATTTGTTTAGAAGAAAATGGCCGCCACTTTTTCTAATTTTGGCAGTGGTTATCTCTTTTATGAGCACAGGGATCCCCAGATATCGATTTTGAAAGAAATCGGTCCCATAACGAGAAAAAAGAAAATGGCCGCCACTTTTTATAATTTTGGCAGTGGTTATCTCTTTTATGAGCACAGGGATCCCCAGATATCGATTTTGAAAGAAATCGGTCCCATAACGAGAAAAAAGAAAATGGCCGCCACTTTTTCTAATTTTGGCAGTGGTTATCTCTTTTATGAGCACAGGGATCCCCAGATATCGATTTTGAAAGAAATCGGTCTCATAACGAGAAAAAAGAAAATGGCCGCCACTTTTTCTAATTTTGGCAGTGGTTATCTCTTTTATGAGCACAGGGATCCCCAGATATCGATTTTGAAAGAAATCGGTCCCATAACGAGAAAAAAGAAAATGGCCGCCACTTTTTCTAATTTTGGCAGTGGTTATCTCTTTTATGAGCACAGGGATCCCCAGATATCGATTTTGAAAGAAATCGGTCCCATAACGAGAAAAAAGAAAATGGCCGCCACTTTTTCTAATTTTGGCAGTGGTTATCTCTTTTATGAGCACAGGGATCCCCAGATATCGATTTTGAAAGAAATCGGTCCCATAACGAGAAAAAAGAAAATGGCCGCCACTTTTTCTAATTTTGGCAGTGGTTATTTTTGGCAGTGGTTATCTCTTTTATGAGCACAGGGATCCCCAGATATCGATTTTGAAAGAAATCGGTCCCATAACGAGAAAAAAGAAAATGGCCGCCACTTTTTCTAATTTTGGCAGTGGTTATCTCTTTTATGAGCACAGGGATCCCCAGATATCGATTTTGAAAGAAATCGGTCCCATAACGAGAAAAAAGAAAATGGCCGCCACTTTTTCTAATTTTGGCAGTGGTTATCTCTTTTATGAGCACAGGGATCCCCAGATATCGATTTTGAAAGAAATCGGTCCCATAACGAGAAAAAAGAAAATGGCCGCTACTTTTTATAATTTTGGCAGTGGTTATCTCTTTTATGAGCACAGGGATCCCCAGATATCGATTTTGAAAGAAATCGGTCCCATAACGAGAAAAAAGAAAATGGCCGCCACTTTTTCTAATTTTGGCAGTGGTTATCTCTTTTATGAGCACAGGGATCCCCAGATATCGATTTTGAAAGAAATCGGTCCCATAACGAGAAAAAAGAAAATGGCTGCCATTTTTTTTTTGATTTTGGCAATGGTTCTCAAGTGCAGGGAATTCGTAGGGCTAACATGCGCGCCACGAGAAAATTTTGTCTACACTTTACTCGTGAATCTCTGTAGAGATTCACATAGAGACTACGAGTAAACGTGTAGACAAAACTTTCTCGTGGCGCGCATGTTAGCCCTACAGATCGATTTCGAAAGTCTGTCCAAAGATTCACAAGAATTAAAAAAAATAAAGTAGGTAAGGTACAGAATAGGTACAACATTTGTATTAGGGCGCGAACAAGCCAAGGATGCCTCACTGCGATACCTCGCGGTCGCGGTTTAGCTCGCTACCTCGATGCCACCTCCATGTAAAACAAATGTATGCAAACAGACGAGCGCGAACATGCCGAGAAACATCGATGTGAACCGCGATGTATCGCAGTGAGGTATCCTTCGGCATGTTCGCGCTCGTCTGTTTGCATACATTTGTTTTACATGGAGGTGGCATCGAGGTAGCGAGCTAAACCGCGACCGCGAGGTATCGCAGTGAGGCATCCTTGGCTTGTTCGCGCCCTTAGAAGGATCAAACTTACCTTAAATTTTGTCTAAGCTTTCGTAATTTAAATCTGGATATTTTTTTCTTTTGTTTATTGTTAGCCCCCATATTTTCTCTTTATTGTATTCTTAATTAATTAATTTACTATAAGAGTACCTAACTTACATTAATATTTACAGATTTAATAATAGATAACAAGATTTACACACTAGAAGATAATAGGTAATAATATTTACACACTAATTTTATTTTGATTATCTATGATAAGTGAACACTACTGCAATAGTTCGTCTGATCAGCGGGGATCGCAGTGAGCCAGCTAGAGCGATACGTCCTACCTCGATGATACCTTGCGAGCTACTGAAATGAGGCGCGCGAGCCACTTTGTTATAAAGAAAGTAAACCAGTCATGATTAAAAAAAAAGAAAACTTTTTAGAGAAAAATTAACGGCAAAATATTGTTCTAAAAGCTTTTGCCTATTTTTTGTCATTTTTTTTTTTAGTTTAACTTTGATATACTACACATACAACCGGAACCCAATTGAAAACTACACTGTTTTCGGAATATTATTTCATCGAGTGAAGTTCAAAATTAGGTCTTTTGAACGGCAAAATAAATTAGAACGTGTATTAATCTACAACATATATTTTTAACCTATCAAAACAATGAATATTTGATTGTTTACCATTGAATCTAAAACAGGCTGTTTTCGGAGATCCTGCCGTTAAAGACTCGATTAGCGAACGCGTAAAAATAAATAAAATAATCGCCTTCTCTGATTCCACGGTTGCACTGTCGTGGATCCGCGCGCCGCCTCACAGGTTTCAGACCTTTGTTGCGAATAGAATTGCCGCTATAAATGATAACATTCCCGCTGAGAACTGGTATCATGTTTCGGGAAAAGAGAATCCCGCGGACATCATATCGAGACCAGTCATGCCCTCTGAACTCTTAACCAATACGCTTTGGTTTCAAGGGCCCTCGTGGGTCACGCAGCCTTTCTGCGATTGGCCCTTAAACGCATCTTTGCCGCACGCTATAGATGAGCTGCCTGAACGTAAAAAGCTTGTCACTTTAGCCGCTAAAATCTGTTCTGACAATAATTATGAAGAATTATATAACTCCGCGCATCGCATGTCAAATTGGAACAAGTTTTTACACTCGTGGGTGTACGCCTTACGCTTTGGAAAGGTTTTAAAATCACACGGTGCGATAACCGTCGCTGATTTGGAAGCGACTGAAATGTTTA
Source organism: Hipparchia semele (assembly GCA_933228805.2). Classification (NCBI taxonomy): domain Eukaryota; kingdom Metazoa; phylum Arthropoda; class Insecta; order Lepidoptera; family Nymphalidae; genus Hipparchia; species Hipparchia semele. The sequence goes on along the minus strand of OW121715.1, from coordinate 14,590,970 downwards.
TCTTGCGAATCGTACAAAAGAAACATTCTTTCGATACGCGCAGTCCCGCCTTACGAAAGTTAAATGCGTTTACGGACGCAAACAACGTCATACGCGTCGGAGGGCGATTGTCGCAGTCGCAACTAAGCTATTCGCAAATGCATCCAGTCGTGCTCCCCGCGAAAGACCGCTTAGTTCATCTTTTGGTGGACTATTTTCATATTAAAAACGCACACACCGGTCCTTCATTGCTACTCGCCTTGTTACGCCAAAACTATTGGATTATCGCCGCTCGCAATATGGTACGCCAACGCGTTCAAGGTTGCAATCGATGCTTTAAATTAAAGCCGAAAAATACATTTCCTATCATGGGAGATCTGCCTTACTATCGCGTTAGCGAAGTTAAAAGCTTCGTTTTCACAGGTGTAGACTACGCAGGTCCGTTTTATGTGACACCTTATCGCCGCCGCGGAGTTAAGTCTACGAAGGCTTATCTTTGTTTATTTATTTGTCTAACGACTAAAGCGCTTCATCTAGAGTTAGTCTCAGAACTAAGCTCTCAAAAGTTCCTGGACGCGTACCGCCGATTTATCAGTCGCCGTGGCCCCGTTAGTACCATAATAAGTGACGGAGGTTTAGGGTTCCGCGGAGCTGATAGAATGCTAAAGGAAATTCATGATCAACTGTCGCAGGACAAATATTTAGACCAAAACCTGGCAGATCTACGCATACAGTTTCGAAGAAACCCGCCATACGCGCCACATTTTGGTGGCATATGGGAAAGCAACATTAAATCCGTAAAAACACATCTATCAAAGATAGTAGGAACGCAAACGCTTACATATGAGGAGTTTAACACTGTATTAGTGCAAATAGAGGGAATAATGAATAGCCGTCCCCTATGCGTGCTAAGTTCTGACCCGTCCGAACCTACAGCGCTTACCCCTTCTCATTTTTTAAATGTTACGCCGCTTAAATACTTACCGGCCGAAGACTTTACCGATGTGCCGCAAAATAGACTCAACCGCTACGAGTTGTTATCGAAGCTGGTACAATCCTACTGGCAAAGATGGAGTCGCGAATACTTGTCTTCGCTCCAAAGCAGACAAAAATGGAACACTCCATCTAACCCTATTTCAACTGGTTGTATTGTGGTAATTCGCGATGATAACTCTCCATCTCTTAGCTGGCCTCTGGGTATAGTCCAAGAAGTTTACCCCGGTAAAGACGGAATCATCCGTACCGCTAAAGTTAAGACGCGCACCGGTTCCTACGTCAGACCTGTAGTTCGGCTTTGCCCTCTACCGCTTCAATAAAATTCGTTACATTTAACAACGCCGCTATAATTCTAGTTTTTAATATAAATTTAATTATACTTTCTTTTATTTTTATTTTTTTTTCTTATTTGTTTATAAAAACTTTGTTGCTTTTCTGAAGGCATGTTCCTTCAGCCCGGGGGATATATGTTCACGCCGCTCACACAATTACACATTAATATATTTCCATAAGTCCTGTCCTGTCCCTTTCCCTCAACTCAGGACAAAAAGAGACCGCGTCAAGAAAAGGAAGACCAACGCCTACGCCTAGTATGCCCGCTAATGTCAACGCCGCAACACGTAATTTTTGCGTGCTCAGAACAATTACCGCCCCCTTATTAAAAATTTTGTTATATGGTGTTATGGTGTGTGAACCAGTGCTGTCGAAGGCGAGAGGAGACTGCAGGTGAGTCCTGAGTTTCCCCCCACGTTCACCAATTTTCACACCAGATACAGTTGGGATTTTCCTTTGTTAACTAATTTTTTAAAGTGAAATTTCTTGACCTACTCACGTTAGTAAAAAGCAAAATATACGTCGTACTCTGCATACTCGCCGTACTCGGGGTGCAGCACGAAGTTGCGCACGCGCCGCCCGCCCGCGTTCCAGCGCTCGCCCACCAGCATACTGGTGCTGTATGGCTGTTGTCAGAGGAGAACTCACAGTTCCTCACTGGGGAGCGCAGCTGCACCAGCGCGACGGTGTTGTAGGTCTCGCCGTACTCGGGGTGCAGCACGAAGTTGCGCACGCGCCGCCCGCCCGCGTTCCAGCGCTCGCCCACCAGCATACTGGTGCTGTATGGCTGTTGTCAGAGGAGAACTCACGGTTTCTCACTGGGGAGCGCAGCTGCACCAGCGCGACGGTGTTGTAGGTCTCGCCGTACTCGGGGTGCAGCACGAAGTTGCGCACGCGCCGCCCGCCCGCGTTCCAGCGCTCGCCCACCAGCATACTGGTGCTGTATGGCTGTTGTCAGAGGAGAACTCACAGTTCCTCACTGGGGAGCGCAGCTGCACCAGCGCGACGGTGTTGTAGGTCTCGCCGTACTCGGGGTGCAGCACGAAGTTGCGCACGCGCCGCCCGCCCGCGTTCCAGCGCTCGCCCACCAGCATACTGGTGCTGTATGGCTGTTGTCAGAGGAGAACTCACGGTTTCTCACTGGGGAGCGCAGCTGCACCAGCGCGACGGTGTTGTAGGTCTCGCCGTACTCGGGGTGCAGCACGAAGTTGCGCACGCGCCGCCCGCCCGCGTTCCAGCGCTCGCCCACCAGCATACTTGTGCTGTATGGCTGTTGTCAGAGGAGAACTCACGGTTTCTCACTGGGGAGCGCAGCTGCACCAGCGCGACGGTGTTGTAGGTCTCGTCGTACTCGGGGTGCAGCACGAAGTTGCGCACGCGCCGCCCGCCCGCGTTCCAGCGCTCGCCCACCAGCATACTGGTGCTGTATGGCTGTTGTCAGAGGAGAACTCACGGTTTCTCACTGGGGAGCGCAGCTGCACCAGCGCGACGGTGTTGTAGGTCTCGCCGTACTCGGGGTGCAGCACGAAGTTGCGCACGCGCCGCCCGCCCGCGTTCCAGCGCTCGCCCACCAGCATACTGGTGCTGTATGGCTGTTGTCAGAGGAGAACTCACGGTTTCTCACTGGGGAGCGCAGCTGCACCAGCGCGACGGTGTTGTAGGTCTCGTCGTACTCGGGGTGCAGCACGAAGTTGCGCACGCGCCGCCCGCCCGCGTTCCAGCGCTCGCCCAGTAATACGCGGCTGTTTTCTCTAAAAATAACATTAGCTACTTCAGTTGTAAGTACTTCGTCGTAGGTGCAGTAGCGAATAAATCCACTTATTAGTACTGCAAACTGCAGCATGATGAAAAGTGGGAGACCTTATTTGATCATATGCAATTATTTGTATTTTAGTTTATTAATTTCTTTTTCATTTCAGTTGTATTGATCGAATAAAATAGTTTCTTTCTTTCTTATTTTGTCGAGCCGTTAGAAGTTTGTATAAACATGCAAGAAATTAATGTCCTCCTACTCAGACCGTCGCAGAAAAATCGGTCCGCGTCGATGTTAGGAGGGCAAGCGCGAATGGTAGAGACGGATGCAGGAAGCTCCAGGAGTAGGCCTGGACCATTGATGATGATGGCGATAAAGATCCAATCCACCCATTCCCGGCATTGGATATACCCATGAGGTAGTTGTACCCACCTGAAGTCATATTTGGGCATGGGGCCGATGTCGGCGGCCGGCGCGATCACAAACTCTGCCTGTATCAGCGCCACCGTGGTGACCGCGCGCGCTTCGCTGTCACCACTGTCTATGGAAACATACAATATGTACCTACACGTAGCGTTATTAGTTATTACGTCTTATGATTAGTTGCTGGACGATGCCCGCGACTTCATCCGCGTGAATGAAGGTTTTTAATTCCCACAGGAACTCTTTAATTTTCCAGGATAAAATGTAGCCTATGTGTTAATCGTGGGTATAAGCTATCTCGATTCCAAATTTCAGCCAAATCGGTGTACTCGTTATGGCGTTGAGTAACAAACACACACACACACACACACACACACACACACACACACACACACACATGCACACACACACACACATACGCACACACACATATACATACAAACTTTCGCCTTTATAATATTAGTGTGATTAGGTGCTTCACGTGATCCTGAATCATGCTAGATATAAATAACCAGCTTCTTTCAAATCTTCCTAATTTTTTTTATATTGCTACGGTTGCACCCGAATACCTGCTGAAGTTTTGCTGTGGATCAAAATTAGTTCCCCAATCAAAAGAAACCGATAGAAAGTGTCTGTATCCAGCCCCTGAATCTGCTGAATCTGTAACTCAGTGCCTATCAACGACGATAGGCATTTTTTATACATTGAAGGTTTGAAGAGAAATGTCATTTACTACTTCATAATAAACCTTCAATGGATAAAAAATATATGTCAGTGGCTTTCATGTTTTGATAGGCCCTGAGTTACAGAATCAGCCCCCATGTTGACTGCATGCTATTAAATTAAAGTGGATCCTTACAGAACGTGTAGTACAGCACCCCCAGCCAGGGGTACTGCGATATCTCCACGTCGCCCTGCGCCACCTCAAGTGCATGGTCTATGCCGCAGTCTATCACGTCCAGCTCTACCGCGAGCACCTGCAAACCTAAACAATACACACACTAGTGTTCCTTACCACCTTTATTTTTTTATTATTCTTTTATTAAAGAGGCACACAAACTAAAACTCCACTAAAAAGTATACAAAATATGAGTATATACCATATCGGGCAATACACACATTTTATTAGATTTTTTAATAGAGATTATTAAAACTTACCTTTTGCTACTATAAAAATTAATACAAATTTAACACACATTTTATAACGACATTTTCAATTTAAAAACCTATTAAAAATATACTACATACTTTCTTGATAAAATTACTTTTAATGCCGAGTAATGACTGATGTACAAATCATTAATGAACAAAGTTATGTAAACAGTTTATTATGAAAATATGTATGTTTTTTCTTTACCTTTTCCTAAAGGAAAGAAATGTTTGTATTAGGGAGGTGATCACTGTAGGATGTTGATTTAATAGCAGGTAAAATAAAACAACATTTTTTCATTAAAGTATTTTGTATTAAAGTTTCTCAGTATAATCACTTTAATTGTATACTTTAGGGTCAATAAGAAATACAGTCTAATGCTGAGATCTATAGAGTGTGCTCTGACTCAGCTCAAACTTAGAGGTTAAAACGAGACACAAATATGCTCTGACATAAATCTGTCTCATTTTAACTCTTGAGTCTGAGCTGAGTAAGAGTGCAGTTTATAGATTTCAGCCTGAGAACCACTCCTTTTTTAAAGTTTGTTTAAAATAGAGATTTTCTTAAATTAAAATGTTAAAAAATAGTTTTATCCTATTTTGGTTCAATCACCTTTCTAAAGGAGAATAGATAAGGTTTATAAAAATACTTATAGTTTTTAAGCTATTGCATAGCTTCTATCGCGGGCCTTGAGCGTGGAGACCGAATCCAGAAATTCCGTAACGAAAATAACCTGACACGGGACTCCTCTCACCGCTAGATGGCGTTGATAAAAAATGCTATGCAATAGCTTTACCGCGGCAGTCCCCGAGTGCCACACGTCTTTTTATTTTTATTTTATCATACTTTGTTTACTGCATGGAAGTGGGAATCCTGACTTATATAAAAAGTGAGTACACTTATATTTTATCCAATTTTCGCTTAGTACCATCTCGTAAGTGTGAGTGGAATAAAGCATTGACGTTTGTGTTTATTTGATTATGAACTGGTCAGTGGTTACTAAGTTCAAATTGTCAAATTCGTCTTTTATACTGTCAATTTTAAAATACCATATTCCTGGTCAAACATGTATGTGTAGTTCCATAGACTTAATTTTATCACATAATACATATTATCTCACTTGGAATTTTAGTGACAAACTACATAGATAATCTTACTTTCATGCTTTACTTCCACGGTTTACCGAGTATAAAATATGGTATACTCAATGTGAGAACAATCTAGCATTACACTTTAATCTTACTTAACTTATAAATAAACATATCTTAACATTTCTAAGAACATTCCAGCTCACAGTGGTCTGGCGCTCTAACTAACGCGGTCATAAGTCCGTTTATCGCTAAAATGTTTATTAAATGTTATAAAAGTCCTTGTTTTGATAAAAATAATAATATAATGTATGAATAGACTAGTTACTTTAACAAAATATGTATTATTTATATTAAAAATCTTAAATTCTAAAAAAAAAAAAGAAAAATTTACTTTACACAGTTAAATAAAACATTCTATATATTCTAAAACATTATATATATCTGTCAAAAATGTTGTTCGTAACTTATAACTTATTTATTTACTTATTATAATGACTTAGGTACATTATATTTTGAAAAAAAAAAAAAATGCAATACTGAAGTAAAATAAAAATAAAATATAACACAAGACATGAACTAATAAAAATTTACATCTTTAAATCTAATCTTCTCTGTTGACTCCGTTTGTTACAATCACTAAAATCCTTTCTGGGTCTTCCAATATTCGAACTCCCTTCTTGTGGCACTTTTTCTGTGGACGAGGACGCGCTGGGGGTGGCACTCCTCGGCAAATCAACAGTTTCAACCATTGCCAACCATTCAGCATGCGTTTGAACTAAATGTTCCTTGCATCTGTTAGCTATTTTCTAATATTCCAATAACTTCTTATTAATGTACTTCAAACGGCTATGGAGATTTTTAATATCAACATTTTCTGAATCTGGCACCATTTCCAGTAAGTTTTCCAATATATGATTTGCCCTTTCATTCTGAAAACCAGTCATTGTGAGCTAAATCTCCATAAAATCTATCTGTAAAGAAGTTAACTGGTAAAAAGTACCTTATACCAATTAAACAAATATTTTTCATTTCCTTGCTCTTCGCGTTATAATATTATTTAAAAAATAACGGGCAAAAACGGGCAGACAAATGATATTGTTCCTTAAACTACACTAGTTTAGCTGTGTAACCATATGAAAATCATTCGGGGCTGACCGGGGTAACATAGTCAAATCTCTTAGTGAAAATACGAATTGCCAAAATAATAACTCAAAAAGCACGCATGGCTTTACACCTAAATTTACCTGAATCTAAGGTCTTCATATTAGCAAAAATAGAAAAACATAACAGTACATATCCTCATCATTTAATTCCATAATGTTTTATCAGGTAAATAATCATCAATTTTGAGAAATTTGTAAAAAACAAAATCACTTTCAAGACGCGTTATGTAGCTAATTTACTGGTTGCACAAGATGTGTTCACTTCATAGGTCGAAAAATTAATGATAACGTTAACTTATGCGTTTCTTATTTACAGTTTTGTATGGTTTGGGAACTAGAGAGTGATTAAACAAGCAGAAATTGTAAATAGGTTGTGGTCAATTTTTAGGACTTATGACCGCTCCCAGACGTCTGTGCAGCTGTGCGATTCTCTTAATATGATTAATAATCTACGATGACGTTCGATTGATTGATACTTAGTCGCTATTGGCTAAAATGCATTGTTTCAAAAAGAGCACAATAAATTCAGCCAATCACCACTCATCAATTGAAACTGTAATAATGATTAATTCAGCTTTTAGTGAATCAGCCTACAGATTTCAGTACAACTCCATTAGCCTTTCTTAATAATCAAGACCCCTTTTTCATGTGTTCTTAAACATATAAAAAAGGGGGTAGATTCAATTATAATACATTTAGAAACACGGAAAAACCAGGGCACTATACAACTTGTCCATATTTACAATAACAAATTACTACAAAAACACTCACTGCACTTAAACTCCACTCCTAAGTCCTGTTGTTTTCCTGTAAGCACTGAAGTGTTCCAGATACTGGTATATGGTGTCGATGGGGGTGTAGATCTCATTCATCCTGCTCAGGAAGTGCTGCGGTGGCTGCACGGGCACAGAGGGGCCCAGCAGGCCCTGCAGGAATTCACGGAGGAGGCCCCACACTGCATTCGCCATCACACAGGGCCGATATTCAACCTGAATTCAATTTTTTTTTTTAAGGAATATGGGCATACTGTACATGACAAATATTCCCTTTTTTATGAAAAAAAAAATGAGCCAAACTGAACTTGACTAAAATAATGTTCTCTCCCTTCGAAATAAGTGAAAAGCTTATGTTAGGAGTGGGTATTACAAAAGTGTAACAGATGGGGATGGCAGCGCAACCTTCAAGGCGGCCAGAATACCTACTAAAACCCAGTGGCGTGTTATGACTCATACACGCCACTAGGTTTTAGTAGGTATTCTGGCCACCGCCAGCGAGTCCTACATACCCAACCATTCGGGGTGGGATGCGGAAATGCATTTCCCAGTGGCTTAAAAAAATAACCTTTCAGACTTCAGTGTACGTCCAAACTCCAAACCTTTGATAGTTGGGCTATTGAAGCAATCCGCTCCAACTAAACATAAAGCTTGCATGCTTGCATCAACAGTGGATACAACAATAGTGGAGAATGTTGACCTTTCAATTTTCTCAGCACACTTCCACAATTTGATTTTATTGTTCTGCTTATTTGGGGGTGACTAGCATATGTACATAATTCATATTTAATATGAATCATTATCTAAAAATATAGTGGTGTGCAAAATGGAGTTGAGTAAGGCAGGCCATATACAATCACGCTTGCTATCAAGTTTCGATGATGAAAATTAAAAAATATTTATTTGGCAAAATAACATTAACAATGAATATAATAATATCCATTGAGACCCACACTAGGTATTTATAGGATTCTCAAAAAGTATCAGATAAAAATACCTGAGTAGTATCAACACTTTTGGTTCAATACCTAGGAAAGCTCCCAAAAGCTGTACCATGAAGAGAGATAACGCTATACATTTGAAAGAGATATGCCACAACGCTTCCACATTAACAAGCTTTCATATTAGATGTCAATTTAAAAATAACTAACCTCCACAAGCACCCCTTTGAAGCTCTGATTCATAGTGACAGAGCCGAGTTTGACACAGAAATCACCCAGCTCAAATCTGGGCCCTTTGCTCTCCATCTTGGTCTGCTTCTTGGATGTGTAGATGTTGCTCAACTTCATCATCAGCAGGTCAAACAGGCTGTCCGCCACCACGTGAATGTTCTTCGAGCCACTCTCTAGTATAGAGAATACAGATGCTGGCTGTTCTGAGTTATGTAAAACGTGGACTGTTTTCGTTGGACCTAAAAAAATCAATCAATTTCAACCAAACTATAAGTATACTGTTTAACTGAGATGGTTCTAGAGGTACATAGTTGCTCGTGTGAGAGGGGAGACAGACATAACTTTCACTTCCACTTTGTATCCTGCCACTAGCAGCAACTCACATGAACAATTTGAGCAAGAGTTTAGATAGTGGGTGTGAGGAGTCTGTGGAGTGGACCGTTCATGCTTGTAGGGCTAATACAGATGCATAATGAATAAAAATACACATACACTTTGCAGTGTTTTATTGTACAGCACCTCTACCAAGTGAGAATTTCTTATGCCTCAGCAGAAGACATCTGTCTTCATAAACATGTTATCTATATCTATAATAGTTATTCCTAGATATGGACAAGAAAACTTTGTTTATTTACGAAACATTCACGTACATGATATCTATTCCCATTAAATCATTTATTTACTTAACACTTACCCATTTGAGGCAGAGAAAGATAGCTCTCGCAATCGACTAGGAATTGTCCCTGTTGAGTCGCTCCGAGCGCTAGTAATCTTTTTGTAATCAAATCAATCACATAGGTGCCGGTTTTGTTCTCAGGCACTGGATACTGCTGCAAACTAATGAGAAGGTAGCTTTACTCACTATGTATTTATGCTTAACAGAAAATAGTAAAGTCTGTAGGTTACTTACACCGTAACACCCATTTTTTATTTATTAATTAGCAAGAGTAATTTCATACTTTGATAATTAAAATTCAAAATCTAAAATTTCGCGTAGGTTATGTTTACATCAGCCGACAGCCACAGACCATAGACTGAAGACTCCATAGAGTAAAGTAATTGCCACAGAACAGATGTGTGCACCCAACACCCAATATGTTGTTTGATAGATGACAGCTGTGGATGACAGAGTCAAAACTCAGAACAAAATATGAAGAAGATGAACCATATTCCTTGAATTAACAAGTAAAACTTAAGCAGTACTATTACTTTCTAATACTGTAGGTATTTCTAATATACCTATTGTAATAGAACTATTCTACAATATGAGTACTGAGTTGGATAGAGATCAAACTAACTTCTATAATCAAAGATAACATAGTAAACCAATCACAATACCGAAGCTCTTCATTGACAGTAACCTCACCAATAGAAATAAAGATTCACTAGTAATGAAAACAAAAATTCTCAAAAATAATAGAAATACCTACCTTGCTGGACCAATAGGAAACGGACAGATAATTTTAATTTTTATGGCAAATTGACAAGTGCGTGGGGTGTCTTCTCCTATTGTTTTACGAAGTATTTATTTACGTAAATTACGTATATTTCAACTATAATCGACGAATGCAAGACCTGTTTGAAGATTCAGCGAAAGATTAGTGAATATTACTTGTTGCGTCATTAAAAGTGATAAATTAGAGCGTCGCAACTTATAGCTATAGCATTATCTAACGTTCTCATATTTAATTGGATGATCGAAAATGATAGCAGATAACGTGACATTGATTGTGAAGGCACCGAATCAGCAAATCGAGGATCAAAATATCGAGTGCCAGACGTCCTGGACCGTGAGGCAACTGAAAGGGCATCTCTCAATAGTGTACCCCAGCAAGCCGGTAAATTTCTATTTTCTTTATAATATAAGTATCTCTTGCTTCTTACGTTGGTTTGGTCCATATTTTTTTTATCCGAGTTATGCAAAAAACCAGGGGTTTCCTTACAATTTAAACCGATTGTATGCAGTGACAGCAAGTTTTTAAATTTCCTGTAAAAGAACTAAATGTTCTGTTTGTTTTTGGGTATTTTTTTTTTATATTAGGCACAACATTGCAAACATATCATATAATTATAATTATTGTTATCTTGTGCATATTTATTTAATTAGATAAGGGCATTACAATAAGTATGATGTTCTTTATTTTTTATTTATCATCTAAACCATATAACCATATTTATTTAGTCCTTCTAAGTAAATAATCCTTTGTTCTAAATCTATAAACTTGCAAACAAATATAATAATTGACCTCTTGTTAAGGTCATAATATGATTATTTGAAAGAAAATTATTGTCTGTCTGTATGTTTAAACCTTGCTGTGCCTAGCCTATGTAATAGCCTATATATAAAGCCTGATTCATTGTCAAAGAATTAGTGAGTTAGGCCAGACTTGAGAAAGTTTGGTTAAGCTGTAGAATCGTGAGTCACGAAATGGGGGGGAGTGGGGAGGGGGAGAGTGGGGGGAGGTGTCCCCTACCCTCCAACACCACTTCCGTAAAAAGATAATACACTGTTCTTGAGAAAAATGAAAAAGAAAATCCCATAGACCTAACCTAACATTCATCATCTCAGGGAGGAGGGGAGAGGGGTAGGAGGTGTGGAGGTGTCCCCTATCACAACTGTAAGGAGTTCTGGGTGGTAAAAAAATAAACACGAAGGCTGTGGCGGGAGCTGTGCTTTGCTATAAATCAAATGGGCTATGCCAGAAGACTCGCTCCGTCGCCCCTTCATTCAGCTTCACCTACTCGACCTTCGTTTCGCTACGGAGGTCGCCGGCTCGCTTCGCTCGCCACCTCCCCCCTTCGCTCCACTCGGCCTCGTAGGCTCGCTTCATTCAGGACCTCCTTCGCGAGCTTCTGGCTTCGCGCTTCATAAAAACACTCTAGGGGTAGGGCAGACAAGACTACGTGGAGTCGAGGTTGGCAAATTCGGTTCTGTCACACTATTCGACCTATATCAGCCCATGTCATTTCCGAGTGGAAAACCTTTCTTGCCGTAAGTACTTATTTTTTTCAAAAATAAAGTTTTGACAGTTGACAGTTTTGACAATATAAGACTTGTCTGTGACATGATCTTACGTCCTTGTCATACTTAGCCAAAATTATGCATGCTATCCAGCTCTCACAGTTATATTGCATTCGTTTTTCGATGTTTTACGCGTTTTTAGGTTAAAATGTTTGTTTTTGTTTTGTCGAAAAATGTGCATTGGATTTTTACGCGAGTGGTATTGTTATAATTGGGGGCCAAACCTCCACCAAATACAACACCTTTCTCCCCCCATTTCGTGACTCACGATTCTACATCCCACCCGAAAGTTTAAATGAGACACAAATATTTTCTGACTAATTTTGCAATACCATTTCAACTGTCTTGAGTTTAAGCAGAGTGAGAATGCAATCTACATATATGTAGATAGAGATTGCCTTAACATAATATAGAGGCTGAACTATTATGTAAATTTCTCTTAAATTCGCCAAAATCCTGAGAGCTTTACTAGAAAAACTGCTTACTGAAAGAAAAATATTTTCTTAGAGAGCATTCAAATTATTTTCTACAGTGTTGTAGTTGTGCTGCAACACAAATTCATACAAGATACAGTCCTTTCGATAGATTTTGCTAGGTATACAATAAATCTCACAGGATGCATCCTCCACATGCTCAATTTGACATGTGCAAGTTCAAGCTCCTATAATGGTCAATGGATCTCATTGCATGGTTAAAAGCAATCAAAGACTAGTCTATAATAGTTTATCATGTGCAGTATCAGTCATAAAAGCACTGGCATGTTTTAATTTAAAGGCAAAAGGCATCCTTAGGTTCTCAAGTAAATTCAATTCCCAAGCAGTGTCTTTAGGCATACTAGGCACAGATTGTTTTGCCAGTGTCATATTGATGAACAAACAAAGGAGATTGAGCTGTGTAAGATGTTGCAAAATTTTTATCAGCAATCTATTAGATTATACCTAACTCATTTCTGAAAAAACTTCAGAAAAACTTTACTTAAAAGTTTTTAAATACCAATTACATATTGTGTAGGTACAATTTTTTTTACAGTTTCATATCAAAAGGTATAAAAAACACACCATAAAACCGTTATCAATTTTAGATTAAATCCTAGCTCCTACCGACCATTGTTGTTATACTAACCACTAATAGGCAATTACTAATACCAATCAAATAAAAAGTAGTTGTAAAATCTATTGTTGGATAAATGTTAATCTCTACTGAAACATAAGTGTAAACCTAGTAAGTAAACCTTAAGCAACAGGTAAAACATAAATCAAATAATTTGTGACAAAGAAATATTGATAGCTCTAAATTAGAGCTCGAGTTCTAATTATTCATATTTAAAACTAGCTTCTGCTCGAGTCTTTGTCTGCATGGAGTTAGGTTTAAATAATCCAGCAGATATTCTATGTTTTGTTAAAATTTATAGCATGTTATGTCACTCTCGAAGTCCCCAACTAAATTCATGCAAATTATGTTGATCCATTTTTCAGATACAACATTATTGAAGCAAAAAGCAAATAGACTTTTGCATTTATATTATTTAGTAAGAATGGTTTAATCACTCAATGTTTTTCGAGGATCAAGCTTTCTTATCTATTTCACTGACCCTGGGCCAGTGGCGTGCACAGGATGTACTACAGGGTAGGCAGATGATACAAAATGGAAAAAATCTTCGGTGCGAATTAAAAAAAACTTAAGGGTAGGCATTGTACAAATTATAAAAAGCCTACCCTTAAGTTTTTATAACTCGTACTGGCGATTTTCTCCATTTTATATCATTTTTCCGCATTATGCCTACCCTCTGTGCACGCCACTGCCCTGGGCGTTAGTTTAACGTTTAATAGTAGGGCTTGCTGGGACAATGATCATGATGACACGGATTCGGGTTTCGACCTATTCAGGAGATAACAAATTACTAGATATGTTATTAATACACTAGTGCCAATTACAAGCTGAGTAAGGTTTCACTGAAGAATAAATTGCATGTTTTGGCATTTTTTGTATTGAAAATCTGCGCAATTTATCAATATTCCTTAGTTAAACGTCACTTGGCGATAGTGAAATTAGCACTATAAAGATATTTTTTAAAGAATGTGAACCATTCTGAACTTTCCTAATATTAACTGAAAGGGCATCTCTCAATAGCGTACCCCAGCAAGCCAGTAAATTTCTACTTTCTTAATAAGTATCTCTTGCTTCTTATGGTGGTTTAGTCCATATCTTTTTATCCTAATTACGCAAATATCCCCTCTCCCCTCCAAATAAGCGTAGCTTGCGCTTGGAAAGGGTACGTCATAGTGCAACAGGTGCGATTGAACCGTCAACATTTCAGTTTTCAGTCCACATCTTTAACCATTATTCTATCTCTGAAATATTGATCACAGATAAATCGCTCTTTAATATAACATCGTGTCATGTCGACTTTTCCGCTTGAGCTATCGCACATAATATCAGTATTATCTATCGCATACAGATATATGCGGAAAACTCCGAGATACCTATAATTTAATGCCATCCGTTTGTGAGCCGATTAAGTCATTACCATTTACTACGGCAGGGAGCAAAGGTCGAACGCCTTGTTATGGTCTACAGTTCTAGACACTTACTTACTCTTGGAAGCTTACTCTAAAGTTACAGCTTGAATACTATTTCACTGCTTTTATTTCGTCGCAAGCCTATCGATTGCGCAGTACTTTGGACCTTTTTACAATCCCTATTAATATTATAAATGTGAAAATGTGATTGTTTGTCCTTCAATTACACAGCAATGGATCAATTTATTTGCTATCAGCATGGATATAGTTGTGAGCTTGCTGATTGACATAGGCTAGCCTACCTTTTATCACGGAAAACAGGATGTCCGCGGATTTTTAAAACCTAGGTACTTTCATTGTTCCAGAAAGAAGACGAGCAGAAGATAATATACTCTGGCCAACTTCTAGACGATAACACGATACTCAAAGATGTGTTGAGGAACTACGAGAGCCAGATCGCTCATACTATGCACTTGGTTTGCTCGAACAAGAAAATGATGGAACAAACACAAGAACTTCCAAAAACCGACGGCTTACGCCAAAGAAACGTCACAGAGAGCGCCCAGCGCCCGGCGGAGACGACCTCCCGGCCAGAAACAAGGCAGAATGACCAAAACCACACTGTAGAAATGCAGAATTACCTTAACTCTTACCTCAACAACTACGGGAGAGTCCCCCCATATCCTAACTACAATCTTGGACAGGGCTACCTTCCCGTACCTAATGATCCAGCGTCCATGGCCAATCATGTATTGATGGTCCAGCAAGCATATATACAGTATATGCAGCAGTATAATAACATGTAAGTGATAAATGTTATAATATTTTCACATAACTTCACGCTTGAATTGGATACAAAGTTCACACATTTGCCGATAAGATTACATCATTATTTTATATATGTATAATATATAATAATTTATGTAAGTGCTTGATATTATTCTCTATTAAACACTGGAACGTTCGAGAAAATTGCCAGGTGTCAATTGAACATTGTCTTTATCAGCTCTGCAAATTACATGTACCACTTTGTAAACCTGTTTAAACAGGGCGTTATAGTATCGTGCTGCAAGACGATGATGTTATTTGAAATGTCGCGTGTGTATTATGAGTCAAAACAAAAAATGTACAAAATTGTAACGACCGACTGTTGACTCACTTCGCATACCTACATCTTATTAAATGCAGCGCGTAAATGGCAATGCAATAATTAGCCTTATAGTTTTGTCGATATTGGTCAGCTTTGGTCAGACTGCAGACAGCGGATTAGGCGAGAAGTAAACGCGACGTGAGCAGATGTAAAGTAGGTACTTAGCGTATTGAAATTGTTCGAGGCCGCGTTTTTTTTTTTTGTATCAAAACAATGTAAATATATACAATGTAATTTGTAACAAAAGCAGCATCGCTTTCACATCAGATTCATTCGATATCATCTTGGTACTTGACAGACTACAATGTAACATCTACGCCGCGCCGCGCTCCCGCCCCGAATGCTGTCTGACCAATAAAGCTTAAAAGTTGGAATTTCCATGTATTTTTATCATTTCAGTGCAGAACACTAATTTTCGATAGACCTAACCACTGAATCATGGAATACTAAGGTGCAAGTTTCTCGCAGGAGGCAGACGATGGCAGAGCCCACGCCGCCCGCGCCGGCCGCGGAGGCGCCGCCGCAGCCGCCGGCCGCGGCGCCCGAGGCCGAGCCGGAGGAGGGCGGCGCGCGCGACTGGCTCGACCACCTGTACGCGGCGTCGCGGTTCGGCATTCTGCTGTCGCTGTTCTGGCTGTACGGCAGCCCGGCGCGGCTGCTGCTCGTCGTGCTGCTGGCCGCTGCTGGCTATCTGTGAGTATCTTTTTAATGACTAGATTTCCGCGACTTCGTTCGCGTGGATTAAGGTTTTTTTCATTACTCATACACGGAAAGTAGGTCTGAAGTTGCCTGAGAAGCGGGTTGAAAGTAATACTTTTCAGCCCTAGGGAGAATCGTTTTCAACTGACAGCTGTCAAATAATTAAAAAAAACTAGTTGTCACATTTTTATTGGAATTCAAATGAAACACGACATACCCGAGTGCATCCATAGACAAGAAGACTTTAAATAAATATCTCACCAAAGTTGTTGATTTATGTAAAATAAAGTTCACTCAATTTTCTTTAGCTAATTTCTATTTTTATTTTGACTTTCCTTATATTCGTAATGAAAAGCACAGTGTTTACCTCGGGATAAAGACTTATTTAGTCCCTCGAACTATAGGCCCCCTCGCTACGCTCGGGCGCCAAACCCCGTCTCGGGACTAAATAAGTTACTTTCATCCCTAAGGTAACAATGTACTATTATTCCCGCAGGAACTCTCTTATTTCCCGGGTTAAAAAGTAACCTATGTGTTATTCCAGACTGAAATCTATCTGTGTTCCAAACAGCCAAATCGGTTCAGTCGTTGCGACGTGATTGAGTAACAAACATACATCCAAACTTTCGCATTTATAATATTAAATAGGATTATAGTAGTCAGTAGACGCCAAAACTAATTGCAGTTATTCTGGCTGCCGGATAACTGTTGGCTGCTGGCTATCTGTGACTATCTTGTATTCTTCGATTGCCTCTCTGACTAAATAAATCCTTGCTTCAATGGTGAAGGAAAACATCGTGAGGAAACCTGCACGCCGGAGAATTCTTCATAATGTTCTCAAAGGAGTATGAAGTGTGCCAATTCAGATTGGGCCAGCATGGTAGACTATAGCCTATAACCCTTCTCTGAGAGGAAACCTTTTTTTTATATGAATAGCGGGCAAACGAGCTGGCGGGTCACCTGATGTAAAGTGATTACCGCCGCTCATGAACACTTGTAGTACCAGAGGCACCACTAATGGGTTGCCGGCTTTTCAGGAACTTATTGGTTCGCCCCTTGAATAACCCCATATTGTAATTAAGTGAAAACACTGTCGAAGAGATATGATTCCACAATTTGGTAGTAGCTGCGCTCAGTCTGCCTTTGACGAGTTGTTGCTGACTTAAAAATACTGAAATAATTGTTCTACCAGAGTTGTACCGTATAATATTTGGAAGTAGCATTTACAATTTTGAATGTTCTTTACAGGCACCAAATCGGGTTCTTCCGCGACCTCCACTTGAACCCAGGAAACAACCAACCGAACCAGCCCAACCAACCGCGCCGCAATCAGCCACCACAGAATAACCAGAATAACGACAACCAAAACCAAAACCACGAGCCGACCGCCCGCCCCAACAACGAACCGCCAAACAACGATAATGATAACCAACAGTCGTTATTAGCCGTTACCTGGATGATATTTACGACGTTCTTCGCTTCGTTAGTTCCGGACACCAATAACTGAGTTTGGTGATCGTAATTTCTGTATTATGTTTGTGAGTAATTATTTATTATATGTGATGTACATCAGACCGCGGTAGTATTTTACTTTGAGGCTTGTAAAATGGGCTAGCAATGGCTGCATCTTGAAGCCTAACTATTAAAGGCGCAAGTGACAGCGCAGAGGAAAACGGTAAAATCACGTTAGATACTAAATTTTATATTATAATTGCTTCAAAACTAGCCTGTTTATTCTCTTGGTTAATGGATTTTCTTGAACCAAACAAAACCACTTGCCCAGTGTCAATTAATTTGAATCTTCAAGTAATACAGTATTTTTATTACTTGAATCTACTAATGAATCAGACAAATTTTGTAATGAAAAATTGCATCTTGCTATGAAAAAAAGATTTGTCTGCTGACTTTCTTGCTCGCCCAGGCAACTTTTGAATATTGAAATTGCTAAAATACTAGCCCGTTTCGGTACGCCAATGTTTTCGAAGGTTTAATTAATTATTATTAGTTTTTTTTTGTGACAAGCTTTGATTGATTAATATAATTTCTGTAAGATATAAATCCAGTGTTAAAACTAATTTTCAAAGTAGCTGCACTGTAAATATTGAACGCTATTTAATAATAATAAATTTGACGTTAAATTATTTATTTAAAAAAAGTGAACACTCTTGTGACTAATATAGAAAGAGAAAACAAATTTTTTGTTTTGCTTAGTAAATTCTGTCATTAATATAATATTGGGGAATAAATAATGGGGGACAATATAAACTGCCACCAACTTATCTATTCAGGTGGAAGAAATTGGAACTAAGGCCGCCATTTTAAAATGTCATTCTGCTGTCCAATTGTGATTGTCTAAAAATGATTGTGATAGTTGCAATCGCCTGTGATTGGCCGATACTCACTCGCTATTGGCTGAAATGCATTATTGCAGAAAGAATGCGATAAATTTAGCCAATAACCACAGTTGAGACTAGCATTTTTACAGAAAAAAAAAAATCGGTATGAGGATCTTTGCTACTGTCAAATTACTATCAAATCTTTTCCAATGGACTGTCAACTGAACAGATAAATTGGGGGATGTATAAGGAATATTTTGGTACAATGATGGTTAACTTCATAATATGGTATAGTCTGTATTTCTGTAATAGCAAAGCTGCTTTATTCAGCTGGCTATTTCCTGTTTGAGATAGTAAAATTATTTAATAATTGTTTGAGGTAGTAAAATTGGTTAATTGAATTGATTTGGGTGTCGGTTGATGAAATGGGAGAATAAAAAAAACTTCAGTTTCGCCTGTTAAAAAATAAGGTAAATTAATATAAAGTACAGTGGTACCAAACAAATTGATACGTGTAAAATTAGTGCCATCTTTTTAACAATGTTATGTTATGTAATGTTATGTATACACCATCGTACTATAGCGCTTAGAAGCGTCGACGCGTTGATAAGCCATTTTTAATAAGGCTGCCTACGCAGTATCGTCATGTCAGTATAACAGAAAATTATTAAATACTACGGAACATTAAAAATGACTTACTGTGCTGCGAAAGAGTGTCATTCATCACAATAACTATAACAAAGTAATTATCAGTACAAAATACAGTACCAGTACAGAAAATAATTGCATGGCACACACATATTCACTGGTTGTTTTGATGAAATTTCTATTCTAAGCGTTATAGTTCAATGATATACTTACATGCAATTCTTTTGTTGATTGGCTTATTGGGACGAGTTATACAGAATGTATGGATGCCACTGTTACAGTCAGATATTGGCACTATATTGGCATGTACTGATGTTAAACCAAATATTAATTGTATATAATTTATTTTACTTGGTAGTTATAGGTTAGTTTTACGGTTTTAATGGTACCTAAGGATGCATTCGGACTGAACGGTTAGAGAAAACCGATGGACAAAAGTTGCTCCAACACTTATAAAAAGTCAAATAACATGCTACATAATATGTATGTAACGGGTAGTAGTGTTAACAACATACATATTATGTGTAACAGTAGTGATACATACATTATGTTAAACTTACCAGTTCAAAATATACAGTCACTAGTTACTTATTGAAGAAGTTTTGTTATATGACTGATGTGTTGGAGCAAGGGCCATGCTCTTAAGATGGAATTATACTCATAACATGAGATTTGAGGCCCTATTGTAACTATTACCACTGACCTCATGGTATTGGAAACGGTGATTCCAGTGCTATACGGTTCAGACTTTGTGTTATACCGTTGTATCTATCGTTATATAGAGCGAATGAATATCACAGCTAATTAATTGGCAAAGTTGTTGATCTGTCAGTCCGGACGCAACTTTATAAAGCATGTACAGAATATATTGTTGTAAATATTTTATTGATGGTTCGCGTCTATAAATTTCTATATTATCTTAAGGCTGTTTACCTGTTCATTGGAGCAATCAGATTATTGAGAGATTAATGTTCTGATAAAGTTAATCACGTTAGCAATAAAATCTGATTGATCTACTGAATATGTATTTGGTCCGCTTTAATGGACAAGCATCCTAACCACCCCCATCTTAGCTTCATGTGTAGTCTTGTTTCAAAATGTTAAAATGTTCACTAAGTTGGTCATTATTTTAACATCATTTTGAAACAGGACCTATCTGTCTATTTTTTGATAGATCAAAAAATAGACAAACCGTAGTCGCGGGAGTACCAACCTGACAATTTAATATAATTAAATTCTGGAGAGGATTTAGCTTAGCAATAAAAAAATTGTGTATCATGCACGATGTGTTTCTAAGGGCAATTAATTAGAATAGTTTTATCATTCCTTTGATACAACAGAGGGGTGTTAGATACTCACAAATGAGATCGATTCACACTTCAACACATTATTTTGAATGTGAAGTTTTAAAGATGTGTGTGAAACATCACACACAATAAATACCCTCGCTACAATTGTTTCCTTCGTGCTTCAGGTTCGTGCCGTTCAATTAAATTTTCGCGATCCATAATCACAGTTCATTAGCTCAAATAAGCTCTCTAATAATTCCTTAAAAACGCGTCAAATTGAGTACCTCGTTTTATTGAGTCTGTTATAAGGGCCCCCTCCCCCCTTCTTCCTTCGAGTTCGTACCGAAGAAATAATTAAGCGAGCCATCAATACCTATAGGTGATCTATATTATGTACCTATACCATTGTTTTTTTTTTTTAATGGAAGAAACACATTTACTCCTCGCATTACTACGATTCGATTTGTCGTTTCCATTTTAGGCAATTACATTTTTAACTTATTTGCTGTTTAACGACATACAAATTTCATGCATTTTTGTAATAATTATGTATAAGACGTTTTATTAAATAGTTCATAGATTTTGAGTGTGCTGGATGTATATCAAATTCATACTGTGATAAGTTTCAATTGTTTGCATTCGCATGAATAAATTTATTGATAAAGGAAACTCATGATTTTTATTAACAGATGATTCCTTCCATGGATGAACTACATCTGCTCTTTTTCTGGCTCTTTTCAGCAAAATCAACCTTCCGAACAGTCTTGACTTGTCATAAGAGCTACAAGTTGACCTATCCTATTTGGATGAATAGATGTATGTTATTTGTTACTTTATCACGCCACAACGACTGAATACGGTTGCAAAATTACGTAATTTTACCGAAAAAGCTAGTAAAATACGGATATTTTACGGTAATTTATATATATTACGGTAAAATTACCGGCTGACTGATTTGCTATTTGACTGACTGCACTATACGTGCATTTAGTAAACTATGCCACGAAATCAAGCAAAAGTGTGGGTCACAATAGTTTTGTTAGTAAGAGTTAAATCGTATTTTACCCAATTTTACCGTAATTTACGTAATTTATTTATATTTTACGTAAAATATGGTAAATTACCGAATTTTACGAAAGTAATATTACCGCTTTACATCTCTACGACTGAACCGATTTGGCTGTGGCACAAAGATTGACTATAGTCTGGAATAAAACATATACTACTTTTTATCCCGGAAAATAAGAGTTCCCGCTGAAATTAAAAAACCATAATTCACGCGAACGAAGTCGCGGACACCGACTAGTATTCAATAAATACCTATTACAATAAGTATAACTTTAGATTTTTATTTATTTTAGGAAGTGTGACCAAGTGGAGATTCGAATCTAGCTGCGAAGCCTCGGATATCATATTACTATTTTGTTCAAACTTCAAACTAGGACTTCAAAATTTTATATACGATGCATAGGATCTGAAAAACTGGCGCATTATTATCCCAAGAAAACATCTACAACTGTGTTATTGGAACGGGTAACGATCCTCGGCATGACCTACGATTTTCTGAAGATGATTCTGATGTAGATGTAAGCACAAGAGAGGGAACGGACTTAACATTACGTCAACCGTAAACCCTCCCGCCACCCAACCGTCAACCATCTCGCAACTACAAATCACGTCCGCACCGCGTCGCTACCTTAAGACCCGTCTCACTTAAACTGACTAACAGTCAGACCTATAATAACTTCTAAACTGGGTTAAATAATATAAGATTGCTGGCATAAAATCAACATACTATCATGAAAATAATAAATTTATTAGAAGTCATCATCAAATTCAACATCCATTAAATCATCAATATTATTTTCAACAGCTATTTCTGTTGCCTCTTCAAAAGGAATACCTTTTTCACCAGAAATTGGCTCTCGACTCTGTTCTACTTCTGGATTTTTTTCTTGCACAAGATCAATTTCTGAATTAATACTTACTTCGGCGGATTTTTTAATATTTGCCATGTCTACAGGTTGATTACAAGTTTCATTATCATTTGTATTATTTTCTGTTAGAATATTCATTTCTATATCATTAACTTCATCAATTTTAACATTACTATCATTTAAATGAAATTCTTTATCATTTTGATCTATTTTTGAAATGACACCACTGTCATAACTCGTAAGTCCGTCAACTTGTTTCTCGTCGTCGTCTTTATTCATTAAAATAATATCATGTTTAGCTGAACTAACATTTTCTTGAGAGTTGCCATCAATTTCTAGAATTATGTCATCGTTGATTATATTTTGTTCACCAATTTGTTTAGGCCCCTCTTTTCTAGCATTTATAGGGACTTTATCACTATCTGCTTTATGTACATCAGCCCTAATAGATTCATTCATTAAAACAATGTCATCTTCATCAGAACTACTACTATTATCTTGATCGTTACGACAATTTATATCGATTCCTAAAATTTTATCATCGTCAACTGTATTTCCATCAGTTTGCTTGTATCCTTGTTTTAAATTATTTGAATAGTTTTTGTCATTATTTACTTTATGTAAATCAGCTCTTATAGATTCTTTGATTACATCATTCTCTTCATCAGAACTATCAATAACATTTGTCTTAACCTTTCTTACTTTTCGTGCGTGATTTTCTCCATTGTTTAATACATTTTCGTTGTTTACACTACTGACTTCATCCATTTCATCTTCACTTGATGCTTTTCCATGAGTGCAAGTATCATTATCGTTATAGGATGCAGTGTTAGCAATATTATCAAAGTTTCGAGGTACGTTATTTTCGTCAGCACTGTTAGTTTTATTAATTCCATCATCACCCATTTCCTCCTGAATGTTTGTAGAATTATTCATTTTAGATGAATTGTTAGTGATGTTTCCATGGTTTTGAGTGTGTATAGTATTTGAAGCATTCTTTAGTCTAGCAAGTCTCCTTTCTTCAGCAAGTTTTCTGCTTTTAAGGATTCTTTCACGTTGCTCGTCACTTATTGATGGCGAGGACATCGCTTTTGGCATTGTTAAAGATCTGTAAAAAATATGAATATTACACCTAAATCAATTTACTTAAATTCGTGATTTCATTCATACAAAATCTTTGTTTTGCCTTATGTTATTGCTTGCCACCTATTAGCTAGGTAACATACAACAGGTATAGTCCTATCTTCTGAATTTTTATTTTATCAATTAATGAATAAAGAGCAGTAGCCTAGCAACTTTGTGTTTAAATACTGAGTACCTACATGCAAATCTTCATAGTGTAATATTCTAAGCATGAAGAAGTCTAGAAAAGCAAAGGATATACTATCTATCTCACCTATTTTCTTTGACAGCACTCCCTTTCTTCTCAGACCCTGGTGCGGGTGTAGATCTAGCCAACTCTATCTGTTGCTTTAGTAGCTTGTCAAACTCGTCCTCAGGTGGGGCTTCATCAGGGACCTCGCGAAGCGCCTCATCGTCACTAGAGTCTCTCTGGACTATTGTCTCCTCTGACATGTACTGATCAGATCTGATTTTATGAAGGTGCACCTGAAATCATGATCTTTGTGTTACTAGTGTAGGGTCAGATATTGTAGCAGATTTAGCATTTTTATAGTGACTACATCTACACAAACCACTCTTGTACTGCATGCTGAGCCTTTTACACATAAATTACATTGTGAGGAACAATAAACATCTTTCAAATGGTATTTCATATCTTTAATTAAAACTCTAGTGTCAGTGGAAAAATAATATTTCCTAAACAGAATAATATCCAAACTAGATTTTAGTGAATGCAAGCTTGGTGTACCAGGATCTTGCATAAATGACAATTATTATAAAGATCAACTAACCATAACTGGTCTCTTCTTGCCCAGTGTCTCAATTTTTTTCAGGCAGTCCTCAAACTTAAACTTTGGGTACAATCTGTATGCCCAATGCTCTAACTTCTTTAATACTAAATCTAAGTCTTCCTTTTCATGACCTTTACCTGTAATTAGGTAAAATTTCGTTCAAAAATTCGAAAACTTTGAAAAATAAGTGTTATTATTGGAAAAAACTAAGAAAGCAAAGTGAAAATATCAATAGATTTTTTTTTAATTTAGTTAAAATTATTACTGAATGTAACTAATAAATATTCTTCTTTACCCTACAAATAAGCATAGCCTGGAAGAAACTTATATCCAAACTATGGGATCCATCCATACTGACAAAAACTAACACAACTTAGTTTCTCAATATGCATTATATTTAGAAATTAATTAACTATACTGCTTGAATTGAGTCATTTAAAATTCAAGACTTACAAGAAACAAGGATTAAGATATAAAAACTAATCTTTAGATGTAAGAGATGGCTTTTAGCTTAATTTACAAGACTAAATACATGTATGTCAATACCAATATTACCTTTAAATTTGAAATCCTTAAAATGTTCAGGTATCACCTGGATACCTCTGGGCCCAGTTAGTCTAGCTGGGTTCAATATGAACCGTGGGTTTTTGATAACCCGTCTAGTTTTAGTTGACGCTGGATCAACTCGCTTTTTGTCTTCCTCTGAAAATATTTTAACCGTAAAAAGTATAAATAAGTGCTGATAGCTTAAGCTAAAAACTTAAAGCTTGACCCTTCTTACCTAATCAAAATCTAATTACAAACAGGACTACACTGCCTTAAAAATTGTTTCAGGGTAACACTGCCCTCGTAATTGAGAACACAGTAAGTTAAATAGAAGTTACCTTTAAGTTACTGTGTTTTCAATTACGAGGGCAGAACAGAAGACCCCTATAATACACACTATACATAACACCCAATCACATTAGTCACCAGTCACCACAAGAATGCATGAATAGATTAAGGGAGCTTTCCAGTGTGAATTTTTTAAAAATGGATTATTTTTTTTTTGCTTTTTCGAAGAAGCAGAAGGGATATTGTATGGACCTGGCATCGCTGATTGACCGTAAGTAAACGATTTACCTAAAATTTCCTCACTTGAAACTTTGAACGCGTTTTTATCGAAACATCTTTTTTCAAAACGGTGTCCAACTTGGAGGGCAGAGTTTTAAAGCTATCGAGTTGAATTTTTTACACAATATTCTTAACGTCATTGTTTATCGTGCTATGGAAGCTTTTTTTTTTTTTGACATCTTCCTATTTTTTTGTAAAAAAAAACTGCAAAAAAAAATGCTAAAATCGATACTTTTTGTTCAAACGGGCGCCATTTTTGCAAAAAAAATAATAAAAAAAAAAGCCTCCATAGCACGAAAGCCAATTATATACCGATCAATAATCTTTTTATGTTTTTTGTTTCAGATCAAAATTGTGACCCCCAAGGTGGACACCACATCCAAGTGCATTTTCTGCAACAATTGTTTCATCATTTTTATAGATATTAATTAATAAATAAATCGATCTTTAAAAAATTGTTTTGTATTCTTCAATACCCAATTAATATACAAAAAAAAAACCAGACCGATTAGATTATTTTTTCTTTTAAAAAAAAATCGCGAAAAACAGCGATTTTTCGGGCTGTCACACTGGAAAGCTCCCTTAATTATGCTGCAAAGAGGCATATAATATTATGATGTACACCTTCTTAAACTTGTCTACTATATTTATGAAAAATTCAGATAGTTTGTTGTATTCTACAAACTTAACTCTGCATCCTGCAGACAAGTTTCATTAGGGGGATGAACTAAGGATTCTTTTTTCTATTTACTTTCGTTTTTGATAAGTATGAACTTTTAAACGATAGTGCAGCTAAATTAAACTTCATACAATAGCAAAGCATCGTTCACATTATATTTTAAACTTTTTAGTTTACCTGCTTCACCTTCTCGCTCGCTGTTGTCGTCACTGTCTGAACGTGAGCGAGGCCTCTCGTCGAATTCATCACCTTCAATGACTCTTTCTAGTTCCTGGGCTTCATTCGCCTCATCTTCCAAAAACACGTCTTCAAGTAATGACATTTTAACCCACAGAACACTAATACTCCTAACGGAGGTGAAAACTACTCGGTTACTTGTGAAGAATATGTTCTGCACAGGTGTTCTGTTCAGCTCATAGACCTCATAAACCACGATTCACGAACACTTAGAATAGCTTATTTAACCTATAATAATAATAAAAAATCAAATCAGTTTGTACGAATAATTTATTTTACGATTCTAATTTCCTTTCTAACTGATCTAAGTTTCTTTCTTTGGTTAATTTAATCTAAAACTTAAAAAATGCCACAAGAACAACTTTTCTTTTGAATTTGATTTTGACTTGAATTGAAGTTTAAGTTTTTGATTTGACTGTTGACATAAAATTTTGGCGCCTCACACGGCATCACAGCACAGAACACTAATATTACAGCGTATTACAGAGAGATTAATACAGACCATTAATAAAAAAGTGAAAACTTTAAAATAAAATTTATTTTTTAATTTTGTGAGCGGAAACTTACATTTCTAGATTTATTTACCTAAATTATCTTATTTATACCTATATACCTAGGTACCTATTTAGATTATTTCTGACCAACCGTAAAATCACATAAAATGCCCTATTTTTAACACAGACATATCTAAGAAAAGCCTCAAAAGACTAGAATCCAGGCCGTAAATAAATTAAAAAAAATCAAATCAGTCATGGAATTATATGGTACTTACTGATTAGGTACCTATGTGATGTAAACCTTTGCATCTTTGTATAATACTAGCGGCCCATCCCGGCTTCGCACGGGTGGACATTTATTTTTTTAATATTTTACAATTAAAATAGCCTATATCAATCAGTGATAATGTAGCATTCAAATGGTGAAAGAATTTTTAAAATCGGTCCAGTAGTTTTTGAGCCAATTCGTTACAAACATAACTACTTACCTACATACAAATCTTTCCTCTTTATAATTATTAGTATAGATAAAATAAAATTATATTATAATTTTAATTAGCTTCTTCCTTGTATTGATATGAGTAAAATATTTGATGAGCCATATAGGAGTGAATAGTCCTCCGCTAGGAATATATATTGTGTTCTAATGTTCTAATAAGATATTTGTCTCTATATTTACCTTATCAAGACTTTATCAAAGAGTAAAATGTGTAGACTCATGGAGACCGTTAACATTTAACAATTCTTATTTATTAAATCTCATTAATAATGGAATAACAGATAACAGCAATGATTATAGGGATACCATTTTAAACTTATATGATAACTAATAGGACCAAAAAAAAAATTAAAACGTAAATTTGCGTGAAGATATGCGTTTGAGAGTTCAACTTGATCTTATGCACTTAACTATTGGTCCCACTTTCTAAATTCCCAATGGTCAGCATAGTTTTAGTTATATACAAATAGTTGATATCCGTGGCTTCGCTCGCATGGATTTAGTTTTTTAAAAATCCCGCAGGACCTCATTGATTTTCCAGGATAAAAAGTAGCCTATGTCACTCGTCCGATCCTCAACTATACCCATGCAAAAATCAGGTCGATCCGTTGCTTTGCTGCCGCGAGATTGAAGGACAAACCAACAAATCAAGAAGACGTGTGGCACTCGGGGACTGCCACGGTAAAGCTATTGCATAGCATTTTTTATCAACGCCATCTAGCGGTGAGAGGAGTCCCGTGTCAGGTTATTTTCGTTACGGAATTTCTGGATTCGGTCTCCACGCTCAAGGCCCGCGATAAAAGCTATGCAATAGCTTAACAAACAAACACACTTTTGCATTTATAATATTAGTAGGTAATAAGAATTAGTAAGGATTAAACTTTGGACTACTGGTACAAAGAGTTCCACTGGGTACCTACCTACTTCAATCGTTGATCTATGGGGTCTATTGGGTGTTTACCAAAAAACGGATGAAAAACTGGCCATTATTTGAATCGGAACTTTTGACAATTAATGCACAACACTACTAGGTCACGTGACCAGCTTGCGTTTTGAGAGCGCATTCACAGGTATGGAAATTAGTAAATTTTATTAGAAATCGTGTTAAATTACGGTTAAATCCATAGCTCTAAGGTAAAATCTTAAATTTGGGGTGAAAAACGTGTTGATGAGTGCATAAATCAGGTGTAAATTAGTGTGGTGGACTGTTATTTCGTCAACAAAGACTGTCATTTTGATACCAAGAAAGGTGCTTCAAGAATGGCGTCCCCCACATGTGCCGCCTATTGAATTTCGTCGTCGTTGGGAATTTTAGAAATTGATGACGTGAGCTCTCATGTTACGAGCGAAGGTGCAGACGTCTTTATCTCCGCGGCTCGTGGTGGGAAGTCTTCGCAGACGCGCTGCAAATTTTCAAATTGGTATCGCCCTTGCAGTTTAGTGATTCATTGTCTAGGTTTCTGCGAAAAGAAATGCAAAATTTTATGTTTTTCCCAATATTACTCGTTTTGGAGGCATAAAGTCCAGGTCTGATCGATATTTTCCTTGAATGTAGAGGTTAATCATTCATTTATACGCCCAAGTGTTTGTTTACTTATTTTCCGATAAACGATTTATAATATTGATGATTGGCAGTTCCTTCCGTATCATGTTATAATAGATAGTAGGTACGCATAGTAATTAATATAGTCTTCCTTTTTATTGAGGCCTACTAAATGTAAGCAATGTAATATAGACAGTATATCTTACAATACAAACTTATAGTTAACTTACTTAAATACAGTTTTCAGTCTGGGTTATGGATAACAAACTGCCTAATTAAATTAGATATTTGTATTGCAATATCAAGCCCTTTACAAAGTTTGGGGCTTAGTGTGCTAAACACATAAAATCATACCTTAAAAATGTTGGTTTGTTAATAAAAATAAATAGGTTTTGCCTATATTATCTTGAGATACCCCCATAGAAGGTTCTCTGAAATATCCAAATAAAATATATAAATTTTATTTTACTATGATTTTCTAGATGCTATCTTATTTAAAAGTTACCTACCTATTGAAAATGCATAACATTGTTTGAAATAGCTTATGATATTTGTACTTATTCAGTTGTTTGTTATTTCACTAATTATTTAAAAACAAGCTGCAGTATTGGTCAATAGTAATATTTCCCTATCTTATCTCTATGTCATTGCTTGCTACAATGTAAATAAACCAATCTGATGCAGTTTGATGACAATTAATGTTGTTGCTGATTTAACTAGGTAATTGTTAAATTGGTAATTTATAAGTGATCTCTACAATGATAAAGGTAATTTATTTGATACAAGCTGATACCTGAACTTGATTTAGTTTTTAAAATTTCACAGGACCTTTATGATTTTCTAGGATAAAAATTAGCCAATGTCACTCTTCAGGTCCTCAACTAAGTCCATGCAAAAAATCAAGTCATCCGTAGCTCTGTTGCAGAATTATTGAAGGACTAACCAACAAACAGACTTTCACACCTATAATATTAGTAATAAGGATTATGAACTAGATCAATGTTAGCTAGGCTTAATTATTGTTATAAGTATTAAATAACGATTAGATTCATGGGGAATAATTTGATTGTTACTTTTTGGTAAACTAAATGAAAAATTAAGTATAAGAGAGTGTCTGTGAAGACATCTAGGGAAATGTATATTAATCTGATTCAATAATATGGATAGGAGTTAGTTTGTTTAAGGGTTCTTCAGTAAACAATCTTTTTTTCAATCAAAAATAGTGTAGCCATGTAGCAGAACATTTAAGAACATTAGCAACTTTTATGCGTCAGATATACTGCTCACAGCATTCATAATTTTTGTACTGGTTAAGGTCCTGTGTTGTGTTTAATGTTCTGTTTGCATGTATTTTACTATAAGGTTGTCCCTGGTGGGTATGGGTGGTAATACAGATCTGACGCAGTACAGTTTTACTAATAATATAATAATAAGCTTTTTATTTCCATTTTTACATTAAGATTTTACAAGTTGTACAAAGAGTAATTGTATGGTTGTTTCCAATCATTAATAATGGACTTCATATTATGGGTAAAAGCTTCCTCATTCATCCACTCTCTGTCCGGCACTTGCTAGCCTGATTATATCATCAGACCATCTTTTCTTGGGCTTGCTCACATCTTTGCCTAGCTATCCTATCCATATTATTGATAGTGAAGTCCATCTACTATCTTTGTGCCTGGAAATAGTAAATACTGATAGTTTTAGTATCCTTTTTTTTCTCAGGAAATCCTTAGGGACATCGGAAAACAATGGATAGTGCTTGACTCCTACCAGCTAAAAAGCCTCCTACCTCCAAACAGTTTTACTATCCTGACGCTTAAAATTATATTAAACCTATGCTAATGCTCCACTGTTCAGTGGCAGAGGCTTCTAAAGCTAATTGTGATGTCATAGTTGTGAGCGAGGACGGCGTCGTGATCCCACGCTATGTGCCGCGTCAGGTTGCAGTTTCCAATGAATAGTCTGCGCTATGCAAAACTTTTCCTTTTTTATGCATCGTAGAAGATGATACGCTAGCAATAGTAACCAAACAAAAATAAATAACTAATTTAAAGTTAACAAAAACATTCAAATGGTAACAATAACAAATCTTTGAAAAGATGTGATGTGATGTGACGAGTGGTATGTTGTTATCTGTACTAAGTGGGTCTGCCTTGAGGTGTGGTGCGGTTTTGTCAGAAGTAGGTTTATAAGGTTGCTAATTCTGTGTACATCATGTTTTCTTCTGGAATATTTCTCAGTATTTTGTACCACATATTTGTTTGTCTTTTATTTAGTCATGGGTTTTCACAATCTGTGAAGTTATTGGTTGGTTGGTCCCATGTACTTTTTCGATTTTATATACCTTCAGTAGAGTTGAAGTATTGATTTATTTACTAGCAATACTCTGTCACTGGTTTTTACCATTGGAATGAATAGAGTAGTTTGTTTTTTCTTATGTTAACTTAGCTGAGAGAATGCTCTGATTTGAGACAAAGTTAAAATGAAATACAAATATGTCTTGACATAAAATGTCTCCTTATAAATCTTTATATTGAGTTTGAGCTGATTGAGCGTGTGTTAACAGCTTTAGTGTTGAGGTTGATGGGGACTACATTTGAACTGTATCAATTGTAAAATTATAGTTTGAATGCAGTTCTAGAATGTGCTAGAACTTTACATTTACTGCATTTATCAGTATGCAGTCAGTTGTCAGTTGCGATGCAATTTAGTCAACTGCACCCAAACTAATTTTGCAGTCAGCTTACAGTTCATCTGTTTAGACAATAAATTGTCACAATTATAAATTATTTACTAAACAGAATTACATTGGCAATGACAATTTATAAAAATAGACAACTAATCTACAGATTGAATCAATTCTTTTTGAAGTAGAGCATTATAAAAGTGATGGCTTGTACCTTGTTTCACATCAAAACAATAACATGATTGCAGTTTTATTTGCTGTCAAAAAATACCTTTGCCTACATTTGGACACACATACGAGACTTATCAATTGAAAAGTTAACTTTATTCCTTTACATTATGTATGTGTTTAATTTGACAAAGTTTTGTGGGTTGAAACGTTATTGCATATGTGTGTCAATTTAAGAATGTAGGGTGGCTGCAAAAAAAAACTTTGAAAACCAAAATTGCTGACACCAATTAAATAAAGATGACCTTATTTTGCTGAATTCAAGTAACTGTATTATTATAATTGGTCTTTGCTTGTTTGTTGCAGCTGCTTGTAAATAGAAGCTGTAAATATTTAGGCAGTTAAAGATGAGTTTGGGTGCGCGCGCCACCAAGGGTGGTGCAAAGAAGGAGGGCAAAACGGACAAGGGCAAGCCCACAGACAAGCCTCAGCCCAAGGAGAAAACAAAACCACAGGTAAGATAGTTTTTATTGTAATAAATAATTTAAATAAAAAACAAAGCTTGGACGGACACGACGAGGGCATCTGCTGCAGACTTCTCACTGAATGAGTGTGTGTGCGTGCGTGCGTCCGTACATGCGTGTATGTGTGTGTATTTTGTATGTCTGGTGGGCGGCTTTGGCCGTAGCTAGTTACCACCCTACCGTCAAAGACGCGCCGCCAGGCGATTCAGCGTTCCGGCACGAGGGTGTGTAGAAACCGATTAGGGGTATGGGTTGAATCTACACTGTCATACCCCTTCCAAGTTAGCCCGCTACCATCTTAGACTTACCATCAGGTGAGAAAAAAAAAACTCACTAGAAATGCACAACATCTGATGGGGTTTCAATGTCTGTATGAAACATGTCTATTATGTGTTTTATTATGTTTGTGTGATGTTGAATGTTGGACCAGCATCAATAGCCTTTTGCTGAGGGGACACTTGCGTTCAGTAATGTATACAGTTGGTGGGTTACTTATGATGATATAATTATTATCTGTTGCAGGCCACAACAGAACAACTACGTATGGCGAACATGATTGACTGTAAAAGTGAGGACGCCTCGGACGTGCGGCGAATGGTAAGTAATTTAAAATCAAGACAGTAGAAAAAAAACTACTTTAATACTAGTTTTTTTTTTTTTTTTTAAATCTGATGATTCGTAATAAAAATTAATCATAAAACAAATACAGTAATTCAGTCATTAGCATTTCCTTTTAACTGATTTCTGAAAGGTAATTTAACCAATGAGTAGGAAGGGTTTTATCTAAATGTACATTTTTATCTTTGTAAGCATCGCAGAAAAGTCGCGCGAGCAGTAAAGGTCGTTTACCCGCTCATCCATTCATATCATATTATAGAGTTTGTTTATCCATTGTTTTATTATAGTCTGTTTTTAAACAATTTTATTAATATTTTTTCTTAAGATTGTCTTAAATTATGAACTTATTGAAATTCAGTGAGTCAAATTTTATATTCACTTAAATCAGAAATACTAGTACAATATATATTTTGGCACCTGGGCAGGCACTTCTGACTTTTTCGGAGTTCGGCCTGAGAGTTCTACATAATGTTCTCAAAAGTGTGTGAATTCTGCCAATTTGCATTGGGCCCGCTCGATAAACTTTGGCCTTCTCTGAGAGGAGACTTGCACTTAGTAGTGAGTTGTTGATCGGTTGCTGATGATGATTTTATATAATTTATGTCAACTTCCCTACTGAAGATAAGGGAGTGTAATAAGTTAGAATTCTTTGATGTAGGTCACGGAACTGATGGAGATGACGCGTCGCACGGAGGAGGAGGTGTGCTCCGCGCTGCACGACACCAACAACGACATGGCTGCTGCGTGCAACCTGCTGTTTGAGGAGAGTCAGCGGATACAGGTATATGTTACAAGTAGGGTTGCCAGATTTTTTTTCAGCCTATAAGGGACAAATGGTTAAATGGGCAAAAAAATACGGGATTTCAGTTTTTTTACCCGGGACAAATGAAAAACAATATTACTTAGTGTCATTTTTTATTATTTTTTATATTTTTCCGAGGATCGAGTCAGTTTTAACATTATCATTCGTACATTAACACTGACATGATGCGGGCTGCGAGTGCAAGTTAGTAGCGAGACGAGTACGTTTTACGAACGTTGCGTGTGTGAATACTTAGATCGATTTCATAATGAAAAACGACGTACGGTTCAAATACGGGACAGAGTCAGTCCCGCCGGGACATTTTAAACTATGCCTAAAATACGGGATGTCCCGGGAAATACGGGACGTCTGGCAACGCTAGTTACAAGATACAGGTCACGGAACTGACGGAGCTGAAAATTTCTTATAAAGGCTCCAACAGGCTCCTTCATGTTAAAATCTAGGATTTATTATATGTCCTCGTCTACCAACTTTGGTAGTTAATGTGTTTCCGTGTTGTACAGGGCGAATGGCAGACCAGAGAGAAGAAGAAAAAGAAGCCCCCGACGACCGCGGGCAACGGCGACGTGGAGCCGCCCCGCGACGCGCCGCGCAGCCGCTCCGGCCCGCGTACGCGTAAGCATCTCATTAACACTAGACCCCCCGCTCACTTTGGATACGTTTTCGTCCGAATTTTACTCGCGCGAACACGTACCAACACGCACGAATGATCCCAACCTTTCAAGTACTATGGGAGCGCGTAGACTGGGTGCGAGTTAGTCGTACGTATACGCGCGTGTAGTTCCGACGTCAGAAATCAATCCCAACTTGTTGGGATTTTAAACACGTTCGTGCGTTAACACTGGAAAACTACCTGCTTGAAGGAGAAAAACGTATTCAATGTGTGCACGTAATTCGTACGAATTACGTGCGAATACGAAGGATACCTCACTGCGATACATCGCGGTACAGCGAGGTATCTTCGACATGTTCGTGCTCGTCTGTTTGCATACATTTGTTTTAAATAGAGGTGACATCGAGGTAGCGAGCTAGACCGCGACCGAGAAGTATCGTAGTGAGGCATCTTCGGCATATTTTTCTTCTTCTTCTTCTTCAACTTATGGACGTCCACTGCTGGACATAAGTCTCTTGCATGGACCTCCACAGACCTCGATCTTGCGCCGCCTGAATCCAGCGACTCCCTGCGACTCGTTTGATGTCGTCTGTCCACCTAGTGGGGGGTCTGCCAACACTGCGCTTCCCGGTGCGGGGTCGCCACTCCAGCACCTCGGGACCCCATCGACCATCAGCTCTTCGAACTATGTGCCCCGCCCATTACCACTTCAGTTTCGCGACTCGCTGAGCTATGTCGGTGACTTTGGTTCTCCTACAGATCTCCTCATTTCTGATTTGATCTCGCAGGGATACTCCGAGCATAGCTCTCTCCATCGCCCGCTGAGTGATCCTGAGGGGCTAGACAAGTGGCATTCGATTCGAAGCGATTCGATTTCCTAATTCGCAATCGCTTTAACGAAAGCGAAGTTCGACTGCTAGACAAAGTTACATGTGATTAGCGATCGCCTATTCCATTCGTCTTTTCGATAAATAGTAACTTTTGTCTATGATCTTTCGTAATGAAACGTCAAATTCGTGCATCTAATTTTGAATGTTGGTTTGAGTGGTTTTTCTTAAGTGTGAAAGTAGAGTTTAATTTACTTAAAAACTATTGATTCGTAATATTCGGACTAATTATATTTCTTGGTAAATAACAAAGTGCTTTTGTGTGTACTAAAAAACAAATATGTAAGTAGGTACCTA
This sequence comes from Hipparchia semele, assembly GCA_933228805.2. Taxonomy (NCBI): domain Eukaryota; kingdom Metazoa; phylum Arthropoda; class Insecta; order Lepidoptera; family Nymphalidae; genus Hipparchia; species Hipparchia semele. The sequence goes on along the minus strand of OW121715.1, from coordinate 14,555,437 downwards.
TGATTTCAGCTAGACAAATAAAATGTTAGAGAATTCTTTCGTAGTGCTTATTGCTGAGCCTCATTAATACCCTGGATGTTTGTTATTGATACCTTGAGTAGTTAATAGGTACTATCAACGGGCCTTTGTTCATGTCGCGCATAGCCAAAGATTGTTTATATTAATCGTTGTAGGTATATAGGACCTTTGTGACTATTTCGGCGTAGTCCAAGCTAATTTGTGTTTATATTAAATACTAGTGGTTCGCCCCGAACTGAGACCTAGCAGTATCCCATAATTCCCTAAAGATAGTTTTAATTATATATTGTAATTAACTTTTAACATTAGACGCAATAAAAAATAATAATAGTTGACGCAAAACTTTTATTGATACAGCGCCATCTATAAGCATTATTGTGAAGCTATTAGCATTAAAAATTAAATGATTTCATTTCTTACCAATATTTATCAATTCAATTATCATTATTATTGTTCAATAATAATGCAAGATGCCAATAACAATCTCTAAATAATTCAAAAAACAACTAAAATTAACAAAACAATGCTATTTCTTTCGTTTTCTACAGGGTCTTGGCGTTCGCTACGGTTTCCATCAATAAAATCGACAACTATCGATAACGCTTGTGAAAAATGCCACTTGTCTAGCACTTGTCGATTCGTTTTTATTAGATCACGTGACATTTCGATAGCTAATGTCAATCCCATACATTTTTCGACATTTCTACTAGCGATATCGCTAATGGAATGTAACTTTGTCTAGGCCCTCTGAGCCTTCTTAAGAGGCGGCATATTTTTACCATGTATGAATATGTTTGTTGTGGTGTGCAGGTCGCGGCGAAGGCGAGGGTTCGATGCGCGGGCGCGGGTCGGGGCGCGGGCGGGGCGGCGCGCGCGGCGGGCGCGGCGCGGGCCGGGGCGCGCGGCGCGGCGGCACCTCGCGCCCGCACGCGCCTCGCAACGACCAGGACTGGCCCCACGCGCCCGACACCGGTACCACATACAATAGAATACAATACAATAGAATACAAATATTCAAATAAACTTTTACAAGCGCTTTTGAATCGTCGATGAATCTACCACTGGTTCAGAATGCCTTTCCTGCCGAGAAGAGCCAGCAATAAACTCGGCGGTTGCTCTTTTCAAAAAAAAAAATTTACAATAGGTAATGAAACTGCTATGTATACAGTGCTTCCACAATGAAGTTTTCTAATTCCAATACAATACAAATTCAACTAAATACAATCCAATGCATGTTAAGACGAGTAGACAGAAAGCAGACCCATTCCTGTCGGTAGCACCCGTTCACGAGCATGACGCATGATTCAGCCGTTGCTTCGCTCAACCATATATGACCATCGCTGGCACAGGTCTCTCAGAATGAGACTAGTTTCAGCCATCTGCTATTTTTTTTTTTTTTTTTAAGACTATATACACCTTTGAGAACATGAACTCTCAGCCATGTAGGTTTCCTCATATTTTTCTTCAACATTAAAGACATACACTCACACACATTGTATTTAAAGAAGGGACGCCAAGCAGGTGATCAGTACTATGAGAACTATTCTAGCCAATTCCCGGTACACATCCGTACAATGCTTATAAGCTTACCATTTGTTATGAGAAGTCAAACGCGCCTATATGGATGCTGGATTAAGTATCTTCCTATCCATTATGTGTTAATTTCTCGATCTCCTAGTGAAGCTTGGCAACCATCAAGTCTAGATGAACTTTATTCACTGCAGCCTTGAAAAATTAGCTTGAGCTCATATTAAGTCAGTGATTATGGTTCATATTCATTTTGTTCACAGTCAACATATTATACTGTCATATTCTTAACAATGGTGGATTTTTTGCGTTTTATTTTCCTTGAATAAAAAGTAACCTATCTCGCTCAGTCTTCACATCCTCAACCATACCCATCTGCAGTCCTGATTGTAGGACAAACCAAGAAATAAATACACTTTCACTTTTATACAGGGTTAATTTTAATTTACCAAGAACCTCCCACATGTAACTTCAATGCATGAAACTGAACAACATTTGTTCAATAACTTTTCACTTTTAACATGGCACCTGGTTCAAATGAATGACGTTTAGAAAACTGAGTGCAAAAAAAATATGTATATATATTTTACTTTATTTATTATTTGGATGGATGGATGTTTGTTACTCAATAACACCTCAAAACGGCTGAACGGATTTGGATGAAATTAGGCACAAAGATAGAGAAATAAAAAATAGGTTGCTTCCGAGCCAGGTGTCATGTTAATGCGCCGCACCGGTAGTAACTCGATAAATTCACCAAAAAATATTAGAAGGATGAAATAGGTTAAAGTAGGATAGAATATGTATTGTGAAACGGAATAACACTGATTTTGTCGTTGTGTCACAGGTGGTAACATTGACTCGTTCCCTGCCACGGAAGACTGGGATAACGAGGAGTGGTCCGGGTCCCTCTCAGACACCAAGGTGACTATCTATCACAATATAGCTTTTTATATAAACATAGGGAAAAAACTAGTCAGTAAGTTTACAAATTTCACTCTATCCTTATCTTAAAACACTGCAATCTCAATATATGTACTGTTTTACTATTTTCTGTTTGATATTGGCATACATATTGATATCAAGCTCTGAATAAAAATGACACAATCTCTGCACTAAAGTGACAGATGAAGAATTTTCTTCTTTCCAACAATTTTTTTGCCATTAGTATGAGTATACACAACTATATTATATGTATACTCACTAAAATTACGGTCTAGCCTAATAAAGCTTTCCAAACTCCAAACTCAATTGACTGGACTTGCTCAAGTGCTAAATACAGTATTGTAAACACAATGACCCTAATTTCAGATCTGAAAATAATTTACAGTGGTTATAAAGATTGTGAACAACCAAATTAGTACCATTACTGTCTTTTATCGCTTCATTTTTCTGCAGATGATAGAAAAAGAGATTTTTGATCAATCTATCGACTAGAAAATAGTATAACGGCCACAGTATATTACTGCAAGTTCTTACACGTATAAAATCGTTGTATACAAACCCGAAGGAATATAACCTATCGGTTATATTGGCATGTTAGGTTGTACTGCACTGAGTGTTCGGTCGCTCTACATTGGTATGTATTTTTAGGTGTTCACGCCCAGCGTTAGTGCGCAGAACGCAGGCGCGGAGGAACCGACGCCCGTTGTTCCATCGACTGTAAGTTGACTTGGCGAATCGCAGCGATTGTAATCATTATAATTGGGTATTAGACTAAAACCAAGGATTTTAGACTTGATTTCGTGGTTTAATGACATATTTGTTATAAAATAATACGAGTACGTACCACGGTAATTATTTCGATATATTTATTGCATGGACCGTGGTTTACCCATGACAGCTTCAACTTGACGTCTCGTAACACCGCAGGTCCCGTCGTGACCACGGTCCACTTATTAAAAATTTTATAATTATTATAAAATAATACGACTATGTACTACGATTATTATTTTAGTTGGAATTGTCGGTATTTCGATCCAGTTGCATGGACCGTGGTCACGACGGGACTGCGGTGTTGCGAGACGTCAAGTTGAAGCTGTCATGGGTAGACCACGGTCCATGCAACTGGGTCGAAATATCGACAATCGCAACTAAAATAATTACCGTGGTATGTACTCGTATTATTTTATAACAATTATAAAAAATTTAATATTATAACACAATGCGATATTTCTTTTTTCTAATATCTTAACCAGTCTCGAAAATATAGAGCTTTTAAGTTTTCTGTTAGACAAAGAGATCGCTACTAAATCATGACGTCGTAAGCGAGTAACTCCATACACTCTCCATTGAAAGATTGAGTTTTAGAAAGAGACAGAGACAGTCACTGTAAAACAGCTTATAACTATAATGTTATTCTTACATGTTACATTTTTTATTGTAATTAATGAATATTCACATTTTGACGAAAAACAAATACCCAATTGTAATAATTCGTGAGGAAACCGATGTCCACTGATGGAGCACTATAACAGGGGGTTATTTTATAACCTTTTTGTCTCTATACCTTATTAGTATATATTTGTATTTGGCGATTTTTGCGTAACACATTACTATTAATTTTTATTTTACTTATTAAGTATAGGAAAATCAAAGTACAACAACATTTGTCTTAAAAGCTAGTGACAAGTGTAAAGCCAATATTAGACTATTTCGAAAAAAATCTGCAGAAAAAGTTACATTTTGTGAGAGTTAAATGAAAATATATGTTGGTTAATTCGAAAAAAAAAAAAAAAAAATGTTTTATGTTTGTCAAAAATGGCTAAGCTGCAATTAAACCCATTAATAAATATATTAATAAAAGTTCATCATATTTAAATTGTAAATTGAATTACCATTAGATTCCGATCTCTGCTGATACATGCTGAATTTTCAATTAGCAAAATGTTTGTTAGTATTGCTATAGTCGAATGAGCAGTATGCCAAATGGACAATATGCAGAAATGTTCAAAACACAGAATTGTAAAAAATCATTCGAGATTTGCGTATCGATTTTAACTATATCTGCTTTTATAAATTATTTTGCATTGAGAGCTAATTATTTAATCCCGAATAATATTTCGAAATCTTTTTTTTAGAAATTCTATGAATTTCACTTTTTATTTAAGTAGGTACAAGTTAGAGTTCGGAATCGGTTGCAGTTTATCTTGACAGTTTTAATAATAATCAGTTGAAATAGTATTCTTTGTTTTACCAGTTTAAATTATACTGGTTAATATGCTTAAATTAACCAGTTTGTGCCAGATGTGCATAACGCGTTAATTCCTATCATCGGAGTGTTTCCCTGCTTGTGCTTCTTGTAATATACTAGCGGCCCGCTCCGGCTTCGCACGGGTATAAAATATATAGCCTATGTCATTCACTGTTAATGCATGTTATTATACATATAAATCTTCCTCTTCAATCACTCTATATATTAAAAAAAACCGCATCAAAATCCGTTGCATAGTTTTAAACATTTAAGCATACATGGGGACAGAGAAAGCGACTTTGTTTTATACTATGTAGTGATTGGGCGCCGATTTGCCTTTTCCTGTCATCGCTGGATTTACGTTTGGGTGTTATAATTTATTTCTGTTTAACCGGTTAAACGAACTAAACCAAATTGATTCTGTTACTGCGATTAAATTAGTTTAAGAACCGGTTTCTGAGCCCTGATACCGATGAATAACGAATGACGCTCCATCCTAAGTATCACGCAAGTTCTTGCAATTCACGCGCGCGCGTGAACTTTACTTGTGGTTACGTCGTGTACATGCACATTGCGTAAGTGTGCGCGCCTATGGGAGCCTAGTTGGGAGCGATCAGGCGAGCATCGCATTCGCTCACACTTATACAGATACGACTTGCACACAAACATGACCCGCGCGCACTCGTGAATTACAAGAATCTTTTAAAGAATCTTTTTAGAAATTATGGTCTTCTATCGGATATACTTTGGAGAGTGCGCGCAGGAACTTCACAACCTTGTGCCCCCCTCACCGTTTTACCACAGAACTTCGAGTAATCGTGAGCGATGGCACCCATACGTGGTTGAAATTCAACCTACTCGCACGAAACGCTTCAATACAACGTTTCTGAAACGAACGGCTAAGGTATGGAACGCACTTCCAGCTTCTGTGTTTCCGGCCACGTATAATCTGAGTATCTTGAAGTCAAGAGTGAATAGGCATTTTCTAGGCAAGCGCGCTCCAACCTAGACCTCATCAATGCTTTACATCATTGATTGTCGTCAAACGCAAGCCTATCTCATAAAAAAAAAGAAGTAGGAGATGACAGGTCCCGATAGCCGCTGTCAAGTGAACTGACAGCGCCCTCTGGTGCCGTGTCGCTAAGCCGCTGCCACGCTTGTTTGCAGGAGGACTGGGAGTGCAGCGCGGAGCCCAACGGGCCCAACATCCCCACCTACACCTACCACAACACGCAGCAGCACATACCTGTGAGTATTTTTTTTTTCAAAGAATATTAGCCAAGCTGAATTTGAATAAGAAGAAGATAGATAGATTATATAGACACTAAAATGCAGATACAATGTGATGTAATATGGAAAATCGAGCCTTATACATTTTACCAGAACTGGTGTGTGAATATTATACAATGAAATATGAAACAAAATGTTACCGACATTAAAAGTCAATAATTTCTCATAGTAAAAAAAATAGTAAACAATAATTATACAAAGAAAATTGATAAATATTCTTTTCTCTCCTCTAAATAAGCGGAAAGTCTGTGTTAAGAGTTGGAAGCATAACAGTGCAGTGGATGGAGTTTGAAACGTAATTAATACCTTTTCTATTTTCTAATTAAAAAAATCCAGTTGTTTCACTATGTGAATGTTTGTTTGTTCGTCAGCAAATGGGCGGGGCGAGTAACGCGGTGTCCAGCGCTCCGCCGGCCGCGCCCAAGCCCGAGCCGCCCGAGACCTACGTGCCGCAGCTTCATCAGGTACTTTGCTTGTGTGACAGCACCCTAAGATGACAGGATCTTTATAACAAATCCCACGAAAAATTGAAATTAAAATAACATATTACTTTTAATAATAAAGTATTACTCTTAAAAATAAAATAATATTTCCTAATCAAGCCATCCAGAATAAGTTTTAGTGTAATTTGATTTGTACAAAGACTTGCGAGGTTTTGTACAAATTACAAGATCGTATATTTATATAAATGCGATTTTGCAGCAAGTTTTTGCATGGGTATAGTTGAGGACTTGGTTAGTGATACAGTGGTCTATTAGCCCAGAAAAACAGCGATACTGTGGCATTTTTAAAAGCCTCAATCCACGCGGACGAAGCCGTGGACAGAAGCTAGTCAGTTATGAAGTTATAGCAATCAAGGCAAGAGTGAATAGGCATCTTCTATGCAAGCGCGTTCCAACCTCATCAGTGCTATCCAGGACTGATTGTCGTCAAACCCAAGCCTATTTCGGATTAAAAAAAAATTCTTTTAATGTTTGTTAGTATGTAATGGAACCGTTTGTGTGTGTACAGCCAATGGGCATGTCGGGCAGCCTGAGCGCCGCGCAGACGCAGTACCTGTCACAGCTCACGCAGCAGACGCAGCGCCACGACGCCAGTACGTATGCCGATAGCCTATTCATTCATTAATCCTATTATCATCCTACTTATTCCTACTTATACTTATTACTTATACTTATATACTTATATACTTATACTTATTACTTATAATATTATAAATCTGAAAGTGTGGATGTTTGGATGTTTGTTACTCAATCACGCCGCAACGACTGAACCAATTTGGCTGAAATTCAGCACAGAGTTAGATTATAGTCTGGAATAACACATAGGCTGTGTTTTATCTCGGAAAATGAGGTGCAGTCTGAAAACTGAAAGGTCGCAGGTTCGAGCCCCACCCCAGGTTCTTGTCCCGCGGGACAAGAGTGCACGGGTGGGGCTCGAACGGAACGGCGCGGGAACGGGAGTTCCCGCGGGAAACAAAAAACCTTACTCTTCTAGGCGGACTAAGTCGCGGACATTCTCTAGTAATAAATAACATCTTCCCGATCGAATCCGGCCACGGTAGTCAAAACATGCTACCATTAGAGTAGACCAATAAGGCAGTTGTATGGCAATAATGTTTAATTCACATTACGCACACAATGAAAGATCTATCAAATTGGATTCATAGTTGTGTGGGTGGAGGTGAGGCTTTTTTTTAAAATCTTTTATTTGAAGGCTTTTACATTGAGTATCTCGGCCTTATCGTACCCTTAAATTATACTCCTCACCTTAAAAGGAGGTGACATTGATGTTGATGCTTCGACCATTTAGCCGGGACGAGCCTTTACGCAGATTTAGTACTGAATATATTCTGCCTCTTTCTGCGGGAGGTGAGGTAATCACGTACAGCACACATTTACTCACTTCCGCACACTCTTGTAAAAAACTTAATGTCTCTATGAACTCTCACTAACTCAAAAGCTGTCACACTTACAAGCTGACACGTACGTTTGTACATGTACTTCGGCAGAGGGGAATGCGTGCGCTTGCCAAGTCCTGGCTAAATGGTCGAATTGTTTGATAACTTATATGTTTCGCATTGCAGGTGTATACACAAGTAACTACGGCGTGTACGGTGCGACGGACATGAGCACACAGAGGAAAACGCAGCGAGTTAGGGTGCCTCCACCGTCGAAGGTAACTAACTATATTTTTTATTTGTTTCTAATTAGGTTAATTTGTATAGATTGATTGTCATATCTAAGCCACAATAGCCCAAAACTGAAAGGTTGTAGGTTCGATCCGCACCCCTTGCACTATTGTATCCACTCCCAACACAAGCTTTCTGCTTATTTGGAGGGAAGAAAAGAATATTTGATAAGTTCATCTTGGCTGATATTTTTTTTAAACAAAAAAAACTTCTCTCTGTTGAACTTTTTTTTACTTCAAATGTAATCATTTTTGGCTTTATTTAAGGACTATAATAATCTTGTAAAATTGTGTTGCAAACGCTGTTGATTACCAATAAATAAATAAATAAATAGATAGATAGAGAACTTTATTGCACATAAGAAAGAAAAAAAAATTAATAAACTTAAAACTACACATGCAAAGGCGGCCTTATTGCTACAGAGCAATCTCTACCAAGCAACCATTGGTGGTAGTAGTGAAATGATGTGTGAGTGAAATATCACCTTGCTGTTATTATTTTCACCAGATACCGTCATCAGCGGTGGAAATGCCGGGCGGTTCAGAGAACAGCGGCAGCATGTTCCTCGACGTGCAGTTCGGCGCGTTGGAGCCCGAAGCGCTGCACGAAACGCCGCCGCAGTCGACTCACGCCGCCCACCCCGCGCATCCCGCACATCCCGCACATCCCGCGGGGCAGCCCACCCACCCCGTGGTGCAAACCTCGCATCCCTCGGTGCAGACCACGCACCCCGCGGGATCCACGCACTCCACGGGGCACTCCGTGCAGCCCACGGTCGCGCCGTCGCCGCCCACGCCGGTGCAGGCCGCCAAACAGGTGAACAACCAATTCCACAACAAAAACCAACACCAACAACAGGGGCCCAAGTCTGCTATTGCAATTGTAGTTCAATTGTCTATCAATGACATCCCAATTGCTACTTTTAGCAATTTTGGTAGTCTACTAATTCAATAGCGTCACAATTGTTTTCCGATGATTTGCCACTGACACATCTAGTTTTGAATCTAGCTTAAATAAACGTTTTTAATATGTAGTTTTTTTTTAAACTCATTTCGGCAAACGCTTTTTAAGCTTATGGCAATACCGAGGTATCATTGAATTACAATCTAATTATAAGAAATCGAACGACCATTGTGAATTTAGTAGACTAAGAAATTTTGGACCAATGATAATTGAATTGTAATTGTATTGCGGTTCAATGACAATGACATTTAAAATAGCAGACTTGGGGCCCAGGACCAATAAGTTCCTGAAAAGCCGGCAACGCATTGGTGGTGCCTCTGGTACTACAAGTGTTCATGGGCGGCGTTCAGGGCATATTTTTATAAAAAAAGAACATTGTCTTACATTGCTCTTGCTGAACTTGGACCTTTTTTCGGGTTGTGCCACGTATAACATGTTAATCCGGCGCTTCTATTGCTTGGGTTTTTTTGGCAGAATGCTTGAGAGTCCGCCTCTCAAGCATTTTACCAAGTGCCGAGATAATCTTCCTTGAATCGTGATGTGTGGCACAATTTCTTAAATAAATGCTTTTTCTTTTTTTCGCTACATATCCACAAGATAAATAAACTATATTTTAAATTGCCTCGTTGATCTATAGTACGGTCGCCGAACAGAAAGAATTTCGTACAATGACCTCTTTGCCTACTGACAGTGGTCACAAACATTTTTCTATTAAGTGCGGTTTATATAAAATATTTGAAGGAGAAAAAAAATTAGTAGCTTATTAAATAAATTATTTATTTTTAAACAGTTATTATAATCGAGTTATATTAACTTATTACATAGAAATAAAAAAATGAAAATTCAAAAATCAAAGTCCGATTTCTCTGTATCGGAGTAACTACTTTCCGACGACGTCTCGCCTGTCACAGTTATAACGAAATAATGTACAGTTTTGTCTACATTATGATCTAGACACCCTAAATTCAATTCACAAGCAAACAAAAACAAACCTTAGGTTTGCAAATAAAAGGTTTACAATCCCCGAGGACGGCGGTCATTGCATTTGTGCGAGCGTGACGCATTATTTTAAAGCGGGAGTGACAGAGACAGGTAGTAACAGGTTAATGTACGAAATTCTTTCTGTTCGGCGACCGCACTATAGTTGGTTAGTAAATTCTACCCAGTCGGATTAAAAAACGTCTCACTCTCTTACTCTCACTGTGCTCAGACTTAAGACTTGAGGAGTTTGTTGGTTTAAATAATGCTGCAACAGAGCTACAGATCGACGTGATTTTTTGCATGGGTATAGTTGAGAACCTGGAGAGTGACATAAGCTGTTTATTATCCCGGAAAATAAGAGTTCCCGCGGGATTGTAAAAGCTAAATCCACGCGGATTGAGTCGCGGGCATCAGCTAGTTACATAATAAATATAGATTTGAAAATTGTGTGTTCGTTGTCCAGCAGGTGACGTCACAGCCGGAGCCGCAACCCGTGCCCGTGAGCCACGAGACAACGACTGAAGCGCCTAGTAATAGCTACCCCAACACTAACAGTATGGTGAGTGAGTCCGCTGTGGAATTATCCAAAAATTGATTGTTACAATGTGACGATCGCAATCATTTTTTTTAAACGGAACCCTCGGTGGTGACGTCACATGATTTGCTACGCAACAAACATTGAGCGCTATACTATATCCCCTGCCTTTTAAAATAAACTGATGATACCCAATGGTTTCATTAAAAAACGTTTCGGTGAAAGTCTCATCTCGAGGCGAATTTATGAGTTTTTCTAGAGCAAAGTTGCCATTGTTTATCAAAATTTTGATTGTTTGTACCTCTGTCATTTAAACATGTAAAATGTTAAAGTGTATAATGTTGATGTTTTCCAGTTAAATGAGAGCTTATCAGCAGTGGAGACGACGCCGACGAGTCAACCGGTCACGTCAGAGTCCGCAGTCACCAACAGCACGTGTGAGTTTCGTAAAACTTTTTCTAAGTACCCTACATTTACTTCATCTATATTTCTACTTCTGACTGCCCTAAATTTACTTTTAATGATTTTAATAACAGTAACATACTTAAGATTACTTATTTGAACTTAGAAATAGTGCCTTAGGTAAGCTGTTGTTCTGCATTTTTATTAAATAGTACAAATAAAATGAAAAAAGTGGTATATTGAATAATTTGAAATTAGATAAATCTTCTTCTTCTTCTTTATCAACTAATGGACGTCCACTGCTGGACGTAAGTCTCCTGCATGGACCTCCACAAGCCTCGGTCCTGCGCCGCCTGAATCCAGCGACTCCCTGCGACTCGTTTGATGTCGTCTGTCCACCTAGTGGGGGGTCTGCCAACACTGCGCTTCCCGGTGCGAGGTCGCCACTCCAGCACCTTGGGACCCCGTCGACCATCAGCTCTTCGAACTATGTGCCCCGCCCATTTCCACTTCAGTTTCGCCACTCGCAGAGCTATGTCGGTGACTTTGGTTCTCCTACGGATCTCCTCATTTCTGATTTGATCTCGTAGGGATACTCCGAGCATAGCTCTCTCCATCGCCCGCTGAGTGATCCTGAGCCTTCTTATTTAATCAAAAGAATTTATTTTCTTGTATTACAGCGCTAGAAAAACTGTCAGCGTCGATGAAACAGCTGGGAGTGTCGGCGGTGTCGGGCGTGGCGGCGGTGTCGGGCGTGGCGGCGCCCGCCGGCGACGCGGCGCCGCAGCCGCAGCCGCACCACCACTACGCGCACCACAGGCCTAAGGTAATAGAGGGAATTCGGTGAAGGACCCGTGCTCCCACCGATTTGTCCCACTGGTAGGACCACGGGTACCTAGTACTGTGGTCCTACTATTGGAACAAATTAGTGGGGCCACAGGCCCTTAATGGGGAATTCTTACAGACGAATTCCTTGTCATTTGTAGCTTGGTGAAATAGAATAGAGGGCCAGGTTGGAGGGGAAAAGAGCGAGAGGGCCCTCACCAGGGCAGGGCGGGTTTGATCAAAGCGGTTACCCAGACAACAGTGGTGGAGTGCTCTCGCAATGCTACAAACTGTAAGAGAAAGAGCATCGCGCGAGAGGTGGTGCTTCCCAAGACTAAGGAGACCGACGACGACTAACGCGACATTAGATATAAATGCGACGTAAAATGATGCGACATTTCGCCACGACCACTCTGACAAGAGTGACCGGTTGAGAAGAAGAAAAGAGTAGAAACAAAAAGAAAGGGCACCACTATTGCTAATTTATTTTATATGAATTGATTTCGCGACTCGATTATGTTTCAAGTATCGCGTGCACTGATGGCATGTAACAATGAGTGTGGTTTGCGCAGACAGTGGGCCAGCAGAACGTGTACGCGCACCACGCCGTGTCGCACCACCCGCCCGTCTACGGCGCCAACGTCTATGCGCCACAGGTATGTGCCATACACCCTACAAATAAATAATAAGTAAGGAAGTCTCAAAAAATGGCCCTACTTCAAACCAAAACGACGTATGATTCAAAATACGAATCATACGAATCACTTCCGAGGTTACAGGTAGACATGCTTGGTGATCGGTTCAAATTCAGAACGAAAGTAATGATTGGTTCGCGCGCGTGCTGCTATGTTTGCTATGACAGCTGAGTCATTGGACGATGTTATGAAAATTTGACGTGCAAGAAAAATAACCAACTGTTGACGTGCTATTTTTGTTTTTAATCCCGCCTCGAAAGGCTGAATTTTAATCTCCACCCACTTTGGCGCAATTTTTGTTGGGGTCATTTTTTTAACGCAGTTAGACTTCCTTACTTTATTTATTCGTAGCATACACCACTCAAATAATGCCAAAAATAAATAAACTTAATAATTCTTTTTACAAAACCTACTTTAAAAGCTAAGTATATCAATTTTGCCTATAAAATTTGAAGAGTATCCTCGATTTCTCCAGGATCCCATCATCAGATCCTGACCTGATGACAATGGGACCACCTGGAAAGTATACCCATTTAAACAAAAAATAATTTTCCAAATCGGTCTAGGCATTTTTGAGTAATCCTTTTTTGGAAGTTGGTTAAAAATGCTAAAACTTGTTATAGCATATTACTATTATATTGTTGCTGGACATGATGATGATGATGATGATTGGTGGCAGGTGAACTCAACGAACGCGTCGATGTCGGGCGCGTCCATCGCCAGTGCGTACCCGTCCAGCGTCACGCTCACACAGTACCAGCCCATCCTTAACTCCTATCAGGTAAATATCTATAGTCTATACTAGGGAATGCAAATCTCGCGAGATTGGAGCTCAAGCGAGATCCCGCGAGTTTATGAATAACAATACTGCAAGATCTCGCGAGACTGGCAGTTTTGTGTGTTTTTTTTTTGCAAATATGTAATCACAATATTTGAATAAATTAAGAAAAAAATAATAAAAATTATAAGTATTATAAGATAAACATTTATTTTCACGATTTTTTTCGTCTGAGATCAATCTCGCTAAAAAGGCCGAGATCTCGCGAGAACGAGATTGCATTCCCTAGTCTATACCATTCAACAATATTTTTTTTTTCAAGGCAAGTTAGCACTTTACACACTGTTTTTTGTGTATAGGTAAATCTACCAATTCTTTCTGAATCTATAAATATACGATCGGTTGGTTCATTGCGACGTGATTGAAGAACAAACTAACAGACTACAAAAAAAAATTAATATCCTTAAACTATTCACGATGCGATCTTCTATACGGTATGGTATTCGCCAGCAACAAACGTCGGCGACGTCAGTGTCGGCGGTGACGGCGGCGGCGTACGGCGGCAGCGCGCTGTACACGGCCGCGCCCTACACCGCGCCGCCCGCGCACCCCGCGCACGCCGCGCACGCCGCGCACGCCGCCGCGCCCTACCACCACCCGTCCAAGCACCACAAGGACACCGCGCAGGCGCCGCAGGTGAGTCATTGTGTATGCCCAATAGTCCAGAAAATTTTATCATTTTGTTACCCATTTGCTCGTAGTCTCTGGGTGGATCAAACTAGACTGCTCTTTGAAAACTTATTAAGTATGAATTTCTTTAATTCCAGTATGACAACTCAGTAGCATCAAGTAACAGTTTGACGAGTACGTCCACGACACAGACGTCCACGGCCAAAGTTGTGACCACCACAGGTGAGAGAACATTCATTCTTTTCAATGTTCACGACATCCACTATGAGTGAGTTGTTTGTTGGCTGGATCATGTGTCATGCTCGTGAACGGGTGCCACAAACGGGAATGGGTCTGCTTTGACTGACCATCTTGACATGCGTTGGTTTGTGTGTACCTACGTATGCATATTGGAAGCTTCATTGTGGAAGCACTGTATACATAGCATAGTTTCGTTACCTATTGTAAAAATTGTTTTTTTTTTTTAATGAGCAACTGCTGAGTTTCTCACCGGCTCTTCCCAGTAGAATCTGCATTCCGAACCGGTGGTAGATTTATGTCGTCATAAGAGCTACAAGTTAGCCTACATGAAATAAATAAACTTGAATTTGTCGTCAGTGAGCGGCGCGGTGAACTCGGGCGCAACGTCGGCGTCGACGGGCAACGCGACGGGCGCGAGCGCGGCCAGCGCGGCCAGCGCGGCGGGCTACGCGGGCGGCGCGCTGTACGGCGGCGCCTACGCCTACGACGAGCAGCTCATGCGCGGCGGCCTGCCGCATCACATGGTGAGTATTATATCGCTCATTTGGGGCTGTTCAAGTATTACGTAAGCACTATGGGGGGGTGGGGGGTCTTTGTTTTGCTTATTGAAGTGTGGCGAAATTATATTCGCAATTCGGAATTTTAAAAATTATAATTATAACATTACAATTACAATTAAAAAAAAAATACATTTATAATTGAAAAATGTTTACTCTTGCCTTGAAGGTACTTAATATAATTTAAGCGGCAGGAAACACGGATGCTGGAAGAGTGTTCCACACCCTAGCGGTTGAAATTTCCGTTACAAAGTTGGTTCTAATAATGAATGTTCTGATCTCAGGGTGGCTACTACGAAATGGGCTATAGTGCGCGGGAAGGTACCTTCGGCCTGGGCGGCGGCGAGAGGTTCGGCCGGACGGACGCCGCCTCGCCGCAACAGGTAACGTTAACCATTAGCCATCGTCAATTAGTTCCGGTAGTCATTGATCAATATTGAATTAAACTGCCCGTATTTTTTCTAAATTATTGCCATAGCTTGTTTGATAACGAGAATTTACAAACAATCCCCATGAGTTTGAATTAATGATGAAAAATGGCACAGGAAAAACAATTTAATGGAACAAGTTACTACCCACCAAAAGTAGGAGGTTGTTTTGTAACAATCAAATAACCTGATTGAATAACTAATTATTATTTAATTATATTTTTACGTTTCCTTATAAAATTAAAAGCCCGAAAATTCGGTGGAAAGTTGGTTTTATTAAAATAAGTTTTTTTTAAATATTTTTATTTGATGACAAGATAGTCTGCGATCTTACCTGATGGTAAGTGACGATGCAGTCATGTTGGTAGCGGGCTAACTTGGAAGGGGTATGGCAGTGTAATTCATATCCCTAATCGGTTCCTACACGCCAACGGGCTGGAATGCTAAATCGCTTGGCGGCACATTTTTGACGGTAGGGTGGTAACTAGCCACGGCCAAAGCCTCCCACCAGACAAACTATTAGAAATGGTAGTCATTGATCAATATTGAAATTAAAAACTGGCCGTATTTTCTAAAACGTTACCATAGCTCGTTGGAAAAAAATTAAAAAGAGGATGTCAGTATTCACACAATCCTCGTGAGTTTGAATTAACTTTGATTTTGGTTACTAGCCCCCAAATACAACAACAACAAACTTTTGTTGTTTTGCAACAATCAAATAACTTGACTGTATAACTAATTATTTAATTATATTTTTAAGTTTCTTTATAAAGCACGAAATAAGTCATTATTTATTTATTTATTATAGATTGTCGCATTATATTAGTGCTAGCCTTAGTATGGTCACTTACGATATTGTTATTGTATTGACGCAGGTTCCAGCCGCGCTACCGCCCGGCTACGCGTACTTCTACCAGCCACCTCCCACCACATACCAGTATGGCGTCTCATACCATCCCACGGTAAGACATACCCACAGAATACCTAATACTACCTAAAGGTACAGAATATTCACTCCGCAAAATGAGTTAAATAAATAGCGACTCTTGGTACCACACAATAAAGTGCAATTCAGGTTGACACAGCGCTACTTATCTACCGTCTTATTCAACTAGACTTTTTGGATGCGAGATTTTACATTCAATCAATATTCCATTGCGAGGCAATTGTCACCAATGTGGAAGGGCGTAGTTAAGAACGTTTAGACGAATAAACTTTTTTATATTCTTTCGATATTGGTATCATCGATCCAAGAAACTCCCTTCTAAATGGCTTTTTGTTTTGTTCAGTACGGCGGTGGTTCGAGCGTGGGCGGAGTGGGCGGCGTCGGAGGTGTGGGCGGCGTGGGCGGTGTGGGCGGCGTGGGCGTGACCGCGGGCGCCAAGGGCTATTCGCAGCAGCAGCAGCCGCCCTACGACGCGCAAGACTCATACAAACCAGGTACACTACATTTTAGAGTTCTTTTCTGGTTTATTTTACAATTATTACAATTATTATGAAGAATCTGTATGGGTTATGTTGGAATGGCTTTCGAAAAAAGTTAATTTTACTGGAGAGCCAAAAAACCGTAAAAATATCTATCTTCTTTGTTATTTACACCTGAGTAATGTTGTATATGTTATATGCATACAATAGCAATTATACGTTGTCCAAGCCTTTATTTTCTTTTTGGCATCTGCCAAATACCCTACGCCTATAAATTACCGCTTTTTTGTTTTCGGAATAATGTACTAAAATAATGTCGTACTTTATTGACGTTTAGTGAAGTGCCCTGTGCATAACAAACAACCACAGAGTATAACACAGTTCTTGAAAGACGATAAATCATTCACGATTATGATAAAAATAATTTGACTTTGTGTAAGGATTGTTTCTGTAAATTTAATAAAAAAAGGAAATAAAAATAGTAACTATGACTCCAATATTGAATATTTGCAAGGAATTAAGTTGAAATCTTGGAATTTAAGTTCAAACCAAGAGTAAAGAAATTTTTCTTTTCATTTATTTATTTTTTGACGGCTGCCTTGAAATGTAACTATGCACGCGTTAGTGAAGTGAGTTAACTTCAAAACGCGTGGTTAATAACGTCTAAACCAAGTTTAAATCAAGAGTTATGAGCAAATATACTTGGAAAATCACATACCTACCTACTTATTTATTTAACAAACTAGCTACGTAATTGGGTATACAAATGAAACAAGTAAAATTATTAAATACTAGCGGCTCGTCCTGGCTTCGCACGGCTGGACATTTATTTTTTAAACATTTTGGCATAAACGTACAGTAAATGCAGGACAACTGACATCAACGCGTAATTTTTAAAAACATTTCACTGAGCAATTTTATTAAACTCGTAATATGTTTCGAATGGAATGTCCGATTTTAATAAACTAAAAAGTAATTTACAGGTATTTAAACTGCCTTGCTTGAGAAATCATTTATTTAGGTAAGGATTAAGGCAAAGGTATAAATAACTTGATCTGATTTATATACACTATACAATTTAAATTAATATCGGAGTTATCAGAAAATGAATATTTCCGCGTGATAAAATAATAAAATGGTGCCAGCCGGTGCGGCGGGGCACGGTGGCAGGTATCGGCGCGGAAGATTCCTGTGGTTCCTGTGGTGATCTTATTAACAATCGTTTCCTATAAGAAGCTCTGTGCGATCGCAGCCCCGTAAAAACAAATATTTAATATTTCAACCCAGACGAAGTCGGGGCAGGTCGCTAGTTAAACATATTTTGAAAGAAAACCTTAATTATTATTATTATCGATAAAGAACCCAAATCAACTTATTATTTTTTTCTGTTTGTCTGTACCGCAAACATATGTCAAATTAATTTATCTAAGTGATTAAAAATATATAATAAAATATAAGTACGTTAAATCAAAATTAAAAAGTATTTCATTAAATCGATTGAAAGTTCTTCTTAAATAAAATCGATTATTACTTCAAATCGAATCGGTAACGTGTGAAGGCGTCACTAAAGTCAAAATTTCTTGATCTGCCAAAAAGAAAATAAAGAATTGGACAATCTATACATATAATAGACAAGTAATAACAAAAATAAATAAAAAATAGTTAGAGATTTAAATATGGAGCTTTCTATAAATTAAATATTTATTGTGAATATATAATCTATATATATAAAATTCAAAGTCCTGACTGACTGACTGACTGACTGAGATATCAACGTACAGCCTATACTACTGAAGTTAGAAACTTGAAATTTTTACAGTTGGTTCCTTTTATGACGTAGGCGCACACTAAGGAAGGATTTTTGAAAATTCAACCCCTAAGGGGGTAAAATAGGGATTTGAAAAATCGAACTTAACGTGAGCGAAGCCACGAGCAAAAGCTAGTAGTATATTTATATGCTTACACGCTCTGTTGTGTGTTTTCAGCCGGACCATACACAGCCAACGCGAACAAATCAGCGGGCGCCGCCTCCGCGGAGCTCACGACGGCGATGTACGCGAAAACGCACGTCGCGCTCGGCAAGGTCAACGTGAGTATTACTGCCACATATAAAAGTCTAGAAGTATCCGAGTACGCAGACTGCTTTTTTTGGTACTTGAACTTGGACCAAGCTGGTTACCGGCAAAATTGGGTATTTGATTAAAAAAAATTATTTAAAAATAATGGTTTTTAATATTATTAAACAATGTCATTTTTCTTTTTTTTTAATATCTTAACTAGTCTCGAAAATGTAGAGCTTTTAAGTATCCTGTTAGAAAGAGAGAGCGCTATTGCAACATGGCGTCACGATTCAATAGCTCCATACACTCCATACAAAATTTCGTTTATCTTAAACTACATCATCACTTACTGTCAGGTGAGATCGTCATCCAATAAAAAAATATTCCAGAGTTACGAGAAGGCCGGTTTTCACAGCGGCACCCCGCCACCATTCGGTGCGGGCAGCCACCTGTACATCCCCGCGCCGCCGCACCACCACCCGCACCACCACGCGCCGCAGCAGCACCAGGTGCGCCACACCGACACCCACACACACCGACACCCATACATACCGACACCCACACACACCGACACCCATACACACCGACACCCATACACACCGACACCCACACACCGATATACTTAAATTGAATCACAATTATTACTTAATACTTTCTTTAGATTTTAATTCAAAGGTTTTATACTGAATAAAAAGTGGTACACAATAATATATACATTGTAAATAGCTTGTACAATCAACCTATAATAATTATTAATAAATAATCGAAAATACCCACAAATATTTAGTACCATTATCATTAAACAAGCATTGTCTTAGTTACATCCTTACAATTAGAACCGACACTAAAATGTCGTAGTGTACAAAGGCTTGCCAAAACTTCCTGAAAATAAGGGCGTCCGCTAGTAATATAAATATACGTTCTATTCTACTACTAATTAGTTATTGGCGAAGAACTGATATAAAATATGCAGTGGTCAAGCGACCACTCCATTATACATATTATATCTTGATATAAACACAACAAAAATTCACACATATTATAAATAGCATGTGATTTTGTTAGTGATTTTAATTTTTATTATTATATTCTTAGAGTTTGCTTTCGTTTGTAGATGGATGGTCGGGTGAACAGTAGTCATAATAGGCGGGTAAGTTATACATATTATGTTTATTTTGCACTGTCTATATTAGGGTTGGAAAATTGTCTCAATTATTTTGTATACGATTTCATTAAACAATTTCTGATACTGTAAAGTAAACTATACTTTATTGACCACCTTTAAAAAGAGGATACGTTATATGCATATTTAAGGCAACATATTATAACTATACCGCCTTATCCATTAGCCGCACGAAGTATTAGGCTCTATGAGCTAATAGATAAAGCCTAAAATGCTTTGATGTCGCGGTTGTAATTGGCGCGAGATTTGAACTGTTTTTGAACGCAGTATACTATAACGTCATGCACTTGCAAACGTTTTATGTTATGAAATCTTCTAATGAGTTGAGACATTTGCCAACCCTAGTCTGTATGTACACTCTGCAGTGTTTATCTATATTTATGTATTATATTTCGATAGTTTTACCCGCCTTGTAATTAATGCATGCGAATGGATTGTTTACTCATTTATATTTCAGTATCGCTAGCATATAATATGATCTCATTTTTCTCTTAATCTAGCTGAATGAAAAGGGAAAACATACTCATTGTTCTTCGATATTTATATTTTTTCGTTTTCTCTACTTTTTTTGTTAACTATAATCTTATTGTACAAAAAGATTTTACATTTTCTTGATAAAGGCACTTCATTTTTAAACCCAAATATGACTGTCATTAATTAGCAAATTACATTGTTACCAATTCGGAAATGTATCTATCTACATTTTAAGAAATAATTAAACCATATTAACAAGACATATTTAAAAATTGATTAGATTAATTATTATAAATCAGTCATGTGCAAAACTTGTTTAGAATCGAACCTTGTTGACATATTTTTTACATTAGTAATATGTTTTATTTTATTTATTACTTCTCTTATCTTATATCTCTACTTATCTTATTCTAACACAAATACTGGTTACTAACTGTTGTACCAAGACTTAAGATTGACAATACATTAAAATAAAATCTTATAACATTGCAGTTACAATATAAAAAAGGGATCAAAAATTTACCTATTAAAGGACGAATATTTAATCGACCCGACTAGGGTTGAAAAATTAAATATTTGTTTTTACGGGACTAATTGCACAGAGCTTCTTATAGGAGACGATTGTAAATAAGATCACCACAGGAACTATGTGCCTACAGGAACCTCCCGCGCCAATACGCTTAAGAGTCAAAAAAAATTCCGACTTCATTAACAAATTTGCACATAATATCTAGCCATAATACATGTATGTACATAATATAATATAGCCTATAACCATCTGGAATAATGTACCTTTGAAATGGTGAAAGGATTTTTGAAATAGGTGTGGTGGTTCCAAAGTTTTTCCGGATATACATACAAACTCACAAAATTCGCGCTCTCTCTTTATTATAATAGTATAGATTTATTGTGATTTAGTATTCGAACTTCAATCTGTAGATATTAGATGAGATAGGTACAGTAGAATCCCGATTATCCGGATCAAATAAAACCAGGGTTATTCCGTATAATCGAAAATCCGGAAAATCAATTTCAAAGCAAATCAAAAAATATTTAAATTTGTAAGATACGCGGTGTGAAAAATTAAAGAATCCTTGTAGATGAAAAGGTATAATTCTATAAAAACACACACGTAACATAAAAACAATTAAAAGAATTTTTAGAATTATACCTTTTTTTTTTCAATTTTACAAGGATTCTTTAATTTTTCACACCGCGTATCTTACAAATTTTAATAAATTTTTATTATGACAGTGAGTTTTCATGCGTCGTTTAGATAGTACGATATATATAAAACGAGCTACAGCGAGAGATAATAATGAATTACATAATACCTATGTAATTTAAAATTTTGGTTGGAAATAACTTGGTATTGATCTTTGACGTAATGAATCATTTCATTCGGATAATCAGGATTCTACTGTATTAGGTGTTATATTTTAGGCTGTAAATGTATAATGTTATTTGAATTGTCTCTGGTCTGATATGGTGGGAGGCTTTGGCCATGGTTAGTTACCGTCGTACCGTCAAAGACGTGCCGCCAAGCGATTTCGCGTTCCGGCACAATGGCGTGTAGAAACCGATTAGGGATATGGGTTGAAGTACACACAACCCGTTCCAAGTTAGCCCGCTACCATCTTGAGATGCATCTTCACTTACCATCGGGTGAGATCGCAGTCAAGGACTATCTTGTCATTGAATAAAAAAAATTACATTTCCATAGAATTTATATCTGACACGGCGTGGTTGATTGCAGGAGAGCGGGTCGGGAGCTCGCGCGGGCGCGGCCAAGCCGGCGGCCAACAAGCCGACCTACTCGTCGCAGTCCTACTGGACGCCCAACTAGCGCACTGTTGCTCACGAGGTAATACACTGGACGTTATAAACACGAAGTGTGTATCACACATCTAGCAGTGCATTGCTCCACATCCTTAGGGTAAAAACATGCCAAACTGCGATATCGCGGTCGCGGTTTAGCTCGCTACCTCGATGGCACCTCCATGTAAAACATGGAGCACGATGTCGAAGGATACCTCACTGCGATATATCGCGGTACAGCGAGTTATCTTCGACATGTTCGTACTATACCATCTGAGCACTGAACTCACATTTGGCAAATAAAGAAATTTCATTTCATTAGGCTATTGAGCCTTGACACATTCCAATTACTTATAATAATATGTACGTACTACTCTACTACTAATAGTTATTGGCGAAGAACTGATGTACAATATGCAGTGGTCCAGCGACTACTCCATTATTTCTTTCCTTCATGTAGTTTCAGAATCTCAATTTACAGTTAAATATACTGTGCAAAATTTGTTTTCAGGCTCTCAATGCAAAGATAGACACGTGTACATAGAATGCGACCGCTAACCTCAACTAGAGTGTCGACCGGCTCGGCCGAGCACGCTCCGGGCCCGGTACGTGCCCGCTCCGGGCTCGTGCATGCGTCTCATCACCCCACGTGTAATCATGTTGTGTCTACAAGCTCTAGCGACATCACGAGACACTTCCCTGTAATAAGACTCGCTTTCGTTGTAAGAATAACGCGCGCAGGCTTGCGTCCACCGCGCTCTTTTAGCGTTGTTAAAGGCATTAGCCTCGCCAGCGGCGTCCGACGCGTTGCCAATGTGTCAATTTGTATCGAAGTATTTAAAAATAATAATGATAAATAATTGATAGTGTATAGGTCGAATTGTAAATGCTCTCATTAACTAAAAATTAATTGAACGCGTGCGAACGCCGCGCGAATAGCCAATTGTTACGTTATTAGGCGCGCGAGTTCGCGCGCAGCCCTGTATAAAGTATGGCGCGGTGGGACGCACGCGTACGCGCGCAACCGCGCGGTGTCTCGTGTGTGTAAACGCATCCTATTTTATTTTTAGTGAAACGTGACAAAAACCGGCCCTCCTGATTCTATGTTATGTGCGTGATATATTATATAATTATACATTATAACATAAAAAACAGACAGTCCGTGTATCTATTTTAACGTGTAACTGATATTGTAAAATAAAATAAAATGAAAGGTAATTGAATGAAAAAGGTAATTATGTTAATATAACTTGTTTTATTTGAAATTCCTAGTGTATGTAGGCGTCGGGGCGCCGCGGTTTTAATATACATTTTTATAAAAAGCTGCGTTTTAACGCGAGATTAGGTTAGTTAGCTATTATTCGGGTTGTTTTAAGGCGGGCACACTCTGGGGCCAAATCGTTCGTGTTCCTGCATCGCTCTCGGTGTGTCTCGGCTTAAGCGCGCCGCCCCGCCGCTCCGCCGCGTCTCATTTATGTAAGTCCGCTCCGTTAGGTTACAATGTTTCTTTAAATAAATTAACAGTAGTGCTACATTTATCTTTATATATAAAATATGTATTGTATATGTAAGTGTTTGGTGCGCTATGCGCGCCTAGACTTTTGTATTTAGTTGTCATACTTTTTGTAATTACATACTTATTATTATTAAAAAGACGTCGCAGTTCGTCTACTGTAATGTAACAACGTATTAATAAATAATCGAGGTCTTTTTTTATCGTGAAAGAATGCTGAGATGATCTCGCGGGCATTTGAAAGATGAGGAAAATACACATATTGGAACATGAACTTGCCGTTTTATTTGCTCTCACATAAATTGAATAAAAAAATATAATATTTAATAGGAATGTATTTAACATTTATTTAAAGGCACCAAATGCTTATCTTTAATCTACTATCACAATAAAATGAAGTAACCCTCACATTTTATCAAAAATATCCTTACAATAATTATTATAACAAATTAAACTTGTGCATATTTTCATGAAATCCGCTAAATTAACCCTCACTTCTAAATTAAAAAAGTTCTCCCAAATGATTTTTTTGGAGGTTTATAAATGAGTTGCAGCAGCATTATCTAC
Organism: Hipparchia semele; assembly: GCA_933228805.2. Taxonomy (NCBI): domain Eukaryota; kingdom Metazoa; phylum Arthropoda; class Insecta; order Lepidoptera; family Nymphalidae; genus Hipparchia; species Hipparchia semele. Next base: position 14,531,084 of record OW121715.1, on the reverse strand, counting down.
AATCCAGTACACAGCTCCTGTTTCTGGCTTTACTTTGCCTGCAGGAAGGTCTTCTTTGTCTTTTAGAATGCGCTGAAAATGAAAGGTTATATAAAAAAAAAACCAGCCAAGTGCAAGTCGGACTTGCACACAAAGGGTTCTGTACCATCATGGAACCCTAAAAGAGGTTGTCAGTTGAATCTACTTATAAGCATGTGCAATTGATACATCTCTAATGCCCGGTTCCTATATTTTAAAAAAAAATCTGTAGTCTCATGTTGAGTTTTCTAGCAATGTTAATAGTTAAAAATTGGATGGACCTTTTTGACAAATGGCAACATTGGTAGATAAACTTTTCTTTAAATAACAGCTAGATTGAATATAGGTACCAGGCATCAATCCATAAGGGCCACAAACTATCTTTTATGATACCACAACAATGTTAACCTATATCAAAAGAGTGCATAAGAGAAGCATCATAAAGGCATATTTGCTTATTTCAACTTACTTTAACCATATCTGCTTTACCAGCCCCACTTATTGCAAAAATACAATTCCTTGCATTATTGATGACAGGGTAAGTTAGTGTTATTCTCTCTGGGGGAGGCTTGGGTGAGTCACTTATAGGTGCCACTTTCAATGTAGTCTCTTCAAGGAGAGGGTGATTAGGGAAAAGGGAGCAGGTGTGGCCATCTGGACCCATGCCTAGCAGGAGCAGATCGAATTTGAAGTCCTCACTTTGAAAAGCTTTTGCTAACTGTTCTGTATAGTCTTTGGCAGCTTCTTCAGCTGAAAAAGAAAGGCAAAAAGAATTATAAATGTAAAAATTCTTTTTACAAAACTGACTTCAAATGCCACTACAAAGTATATCATATCAATTGTGCCAATAAAATTTGAAGAGTTCCCTCGATTTCTCCAAGATGCCATCAATCAGATCCTAACAGATAACAATAGAACCACCTGGGAATTATACCCTTTCAAACAATAAAAGAATTTTCCAAATTGGTCCAAGCGTCTTCGAGTAATCAGGGAACATACATAAAAAAACAAGATTCTGACAAATTGAGAATATTTAGTCAAGTCTAGTACTTTACAATTAAGTATGTATTTTATAGTTGATATCTACTGAAGATATTCTGATGTTGCAGTAAAATTTGCTTTGTTAGTATATTTTCATGAGTTTGCAGTGTATTTTAGTTGTGCATAGTTGCCAGGTGTATATTGATGGGAGTGCAAACAGTGCTAGAGTGTGCTGCTAGTTGTACGGAGATTGACAGATTTGAGATGATGAAGAAAAGAATGGTTGGCCGATTGTGTGGTTTGGATATTGTGTAATATTTATTGTCGGATACTGTCGCTACATACCTGAAACCCCCTGTTTAATGACAAGAAACTGCTTTCTATCTAGCCTAGTTTTTGGTATCAACTGTTTCTCGTATGTGCCAAAAGTAGAGTCCTCACTGTCTTCTGGTACCACCCTTTCATCACAGAACGCAATCACCCATTTGTCCCACATTGTGTCCACTTGTGGTAGTCCCTCGCATAAGTATTTCACTACTGAGCCTCCTAGAAATATTAAAATAGGGAAGTTGTCACTACGTGCATCGTCTGCTAACTGTAATAATTACTTATCTACTAAACATTACTTATCATCTTTTATTCAAAGTGAACTATGACTTGTAGATAATTGCAAAACTACATTAAATGCATAAAATTGACTTACCAGAAAAGCCGACGAAAAACTTTCCACGATTCAAAATAGCGTCGTTAGAGATTTTCTCAATGTATGATGATAATTTTTTGATGATTTCTTGCTCGTTAGCAACTTTAATTACTGTAGCCATTATTATAGTTTATTATAAAAAAAGAATAAAAAAATACTAATTTTATTTATAAAAAAATATAACCCCAAAATTTAACTGACAACTGACAGTGACAGCCACAGTGGCCACAGATTACTATAGATATGATGACAGCTGACAACCATCTGACAAAGGCCCACAGAACAGGAAGAGTAACCACGGATTACTATAGACAGGAACACTATTACGGGGCCAAGAGAATAGTATTGCTCGTGATCACAACCCGTGATACACATGCTTGTTACTCGCACAAAAGCATGCCAGTTACAAGCAAAATGATATGCATATTAGACAGAAAGAAGAAAGGAAAATATTTTATCCAACATAAAACAAAAGTTTTTAAAGTAAAAGTAATTTGTCAGAAGTGGGATTCGAACCCACGCCCACAGAAGTGGACTGCGACCTGAACGCAGCGCCTTAGACCGCTCGGCCATCCTGACTTACAATAACATGATAAAATTAATCATAAGAAACAATTTCAATTAAAGTTCAAAAAAGTATCACTACTCGACACTAGATGGCAGTAACCGCCCTAATTTGTAAAGAGTCGAGTCAGTCAATACAAGTAGAGTAGAAAAAAGTGAAAGTATTATTGAAAACGGATACGACGACCGTCAGCGTGCGGTTGTTGACCGTCAAAATTATTTGTAGTGACGTAATTGCTGTAATAGCAACAGTAACAGTATGTGAAGCTTTTACTCCACTGTCGATTTCGTTGCAGCCATCGATATAAATGTACCTACACTATGGATGCAGCGCTTGAGCTTTTTGTTGCTAGTTCGAGATCAAGCAGCTTGAATGAAGAACACCGACTTAGCAGCTTTTTCAAGCAGTTTGATGCACACATCAAACTGCTTGATCCAACACGATTAAATTTATTTTGTATACCTACTAGTATTAGCTGATGCTCGCGACTTCATCTACGTTCATTTAGAGTTTATAAAGAAAACTTAAAATTATTAGGATCGATCTTATGCGAGTGACTTGCTGCATCCGGGAGGAGTTGAGTCCTCTATCTCCAGCAATATTTACTAAATTCAGGCTTGCGCTTGACGAAGTTTTGGCGTAAAATCGGCAAAACTATCAGCCCCTATTGCGTCCCCTACAATTTTAATTTTCGTATCAAAATGTCCTTTTCTAATGTTCAATCTACCTGCATACAAAAATTCATCAAAATTGGTTCGACGGTTTAGGCGTGAAAGCGTAACAAACAGACAGACAGACGGAGTTAATTTCACATTTTACTAGTTTGGAATGTTCATTTGTTGGTAAACGGTTGTGCAACTACTGTTTAAAAGTATTGTTGTGCCGATAACATTGAAAGCCCTGTTATGCGTGATGAAAATTTCTTTATGTGAATTTATAGTTACACATTAGATGAACCCAGATAAGTTTGGTATTAAAAATGTCTTGCCGTCATCGCGGATATTGATTAATATTATTTGATTATTGGCGGACGGTAAAACATCTTTGCATTAAAAAAAAAATTTTTTTTCAACATTTTTTTAATGATTTCCAAAAAAGGAGTTCTCAATTCGTCGGAATCTTTTTTTATGATTGTTTCCGATTACTCGAAGACGCCTGGGCCGATTTCGAAAGTTCTTTTTTTGTTTGAAATGGTATATTTCCCAGGTGGTCCCATTGCCATCAGGTCAGAATCTAATGATGGGATCCTGGAGAAATCGAGGAAAATTTTCAAATTTTATAGGCAATTGGTATAATTTGTAGTGGCGTTTGAAGTCGGTTTTTTAAAAATAATTTTTAAGTTTAATATTCGGCTATTTAAATTAACGCATACCAAGCTTAATTTAATAGTATAATTTGTTAACTACTAATTTCCATAAATAATTTTCAATTCCGCTTGACGGGGCTATAATTAGTGTTACCGGCTCTCGTCTCGGACCATTATTCCAAACACTGACGAATAATTCTTAACGCACTTAACGTTTGTAATTAGAATTTCGATTTCGAATTTAGAAAAAAAAATTGCCACTGATCAAAGTAAAAATAGCATTTTCAAGTTCGATTTATAAATGTAATAACTAATAAGTATGTGTTTGCTTAGTAGATACTAGCGGACCCGACAGACGTTGTCCTGTCTTAACTATGAATATTGAAACTCCCCTTTTTACCCCCTTGGGGAGAGAATTTTCAAAAAATGTAAAATACGTAATTCTTTATTTTTGATCAAGAGCCAAAATATCAAGTTTCATAAACATAACTTGAAAAATAACTTGAAGAACGAAGGACTATCATACAAACATTCAACCCCTATTTAATCCCTTAGGGGGTAGAATTTTTAAAAACTGTGAAACACCTACTTTTTTGTTTTCAATTTAAAGCCTAAGTACCGAATTTTATGGGTATAGCTTGAAAAATAACGGAGTTTCATACAAACTTTAACCCCCCTTTTTACCCCCTTGGGGGGAGAATTTTCGAAATAAGTATGTAAAATACGTAATTCTTTATTTTTGATCAAGAGCCAAAATATCAAGTTTCATAAATATAACTTGAAAAATAACTTGAAGAACGAAGGACTATCATACAAACATTCAACCCCTATTTAACCCCTTAGGGGGTAGAATTTTTTAAAAGTGTGAAACACTTACTTTTTTGTTTTCAATTTAAAGCCTAAATACCGAATTTTATGGGTATAGCTTGAAAAATGACGGAGTTTCATACAAACTTTAACCCCCCTTTTTACCCCCTTGGGGGGAGAATTTAAAAAAAATGTAAAATACGTAATTCTTTATTTTTAATCAAGAGCCAAAATATCAAGTTTCATAAACGTAACTTGAAAAATAACTTGAAGAACGAAGGACTATTATACAAACATTCAACCCCTATTTAACCCCTTAGGGGGTAGAATTTTTAAAAACTGTGAAACACGTACTTTTTTGTTTTCAATTTAAAGCCTAAATACCGAATTTCATGAGTATAACTCGAAAAATGACGGAGTTTCATACAAACTTTAACCCCCCTTTTTACCCCCTTGGGGGGCGAATTTCGAAAAATCCTTTCTTAGTGCTCGCCTACGTCATAAAAGGAACCTACTGTCAAAATTTCAAGTTTCTAACTTCAGTGGTTTAGGCTGTGCGTTGATCGTCAGTCAGTCAGTCAGTCAGTCAGTCAGTCAGTCAGTCAGTCAGGACAAGCCTTTTTATATAATTATAGATTTTTGTTTAACCCTCAAACTGCTTACCGAATATTATTAATTTTATAAATTTGCGAGAGGATAACTCAATTCACACTAATTACGGGCAGGGCCGCGTGAATTGAGATAGTTCAAGGGCGCTTGATTTATTGAGCCATGATTACAAGTCAATACAGATAAACTGTAGAGATCATCTCGGCCGTGCAATTATACAAATAGATGCACTTGTGCACGTTTAGCGGGAACTGATGTTGTTGTGCCTGCTGATTCTGTAACTCAGTGCCTATCAACGACGATAGGCATTTTTTATCCATTGAAGGTTTGAAGAGAAATGTCATTTACCATTTCATAGTAAACCTTCATTGGATAAAAAATATGTGTCAGTGGCTTTCATTTTTTGATAGGCACTGAGTTACAGAATCAGCCCCGTGGTTTATGATGACCATGGAATTAGGAAGCACCTACTCAAGTAGGTAGAATTAAAAATGTTAATGTACTAGAAAAAAAAAATTAAAACTGTAACCCGACTAAGAAAGATTTGATGAACCTAACAAACATAAATTGTGTCATATTGATCCTGTTCGTATAAAAAGTAACTAATGTCATCCGGACCCGGGCCTCAAAGTGAGATAATTTCCTGATTCATCAAAATCGGCCCAGTAGTTTAGGCGATACGGTGGAACATACGTAAATAGACACATAGTCACATACATCCATATTACATAGACTGCTGAAATCATAACCTTTCCTTTTGGCTTAGCCGTCGGTTAAAAAAATACGAACTAGCTGATATCTGCGATTTGGGCTGAATTGGACGTTGACGTATCGAGAAAAAAAACCTTTGCAAAACCTCAAATGGTCATCATTTAAATTGTTAATTAACGAAATATAAGTTAAACGATCGTGCAATTCATTATTTATTATCAGCGACCTTGACAGCGTATCCGTGTATTATCGCCTCTACTCAATTAGTTTTCAAAATAAAATAATTTATACTATATCCACTTGTGCCTGCGGCTAAGTCGAGCCGGCGAGCATTGCACGGCCTTCTGCGTTCAGGCAGGACTGAAGCGATCAGAATCAGAATCAGAATCAGAATTTATTTATTACATTATACACATTACTTGAAAGATGGTACAATAAATTTTTAATGACTAGTCTAGTGTATTACCAATACAATCGATGCAATCGTTGTTGTGTTAAACAAGCAATTAAAAGAGATTTAAAAAACCCGACTGACTGCGGCGGTATTGGTAGGTCAATAGAGCAGGAACTATCTGTTTGGAGGTAGGAGGGTTTCAGTCGGTAGGAGTCCGGCACTATCCGTCGTCTCGGATGTCCATGAGGATTTCCCCTCCTACGAGAAAAAAAAAATCATAATTTTCTTCAGTGTAGTATTTGGAAAAATTCTCAAGGAGGTAAAGTACCTATTAATTTAAAATAACACATCCTTACATTATTATTGCGAAGGTGTGTTTGTTAACCCCCGACAGATATAGAAGGGTTGTTATACCCTCTATTTCCGTCGGTTTAGATTGACGTGTGCTGAATCTGCGTGTCTGTCTGTTCCCTCGTAGCTCCCTAACAAATGGATCGATTTTGATGCGGTTTTTTCGTTTGAAAGCTAACGTGATCGGGATGGATCTCGGCTATAATTTATGAAAGGCTCAGGCGTTTGAAGATCGTCAGCTCATTTTTTACTTAATATTATCTTCAACCCTTCTCAATCACAGTGGTTCGAAAATGGACCATTTTTTGGAACAAACATTGAGGTAGCTTTTGTAAATATTTTTAGGGTGCCCAAAATAATTCTTGAAGGGTTCCTGCGTTTGGTCTAGGTCTGGTCTGTACCTGCCTGGTCTATACAGTATACACACTCTACAGATTAGGTACAGCTTGACATGGGTAGGTAGGTACTAATATCCAAGGATTCTTGAAAGCATAATATTATCTACGCCGTTCGTCATACCCATTCAGCCTTTATTAATAATATAAAGACATATTAGTAATGAATTGAAATAATAATAAGTGAACATGTTGTTCTAGAAACCTACCATAGCCTTTGCTCATGTGAGTCGTTACACTTGACCCACATATACCTATGTTTCACTTTCTGCACTCAACAGGTACATAATATAAGTCTGTATGTTTCACTGGGTTTTATCACCGGCTGTGCTCGAAGCTTTTAGTATCTTTCAAAAATATATCCACGATAATTTTTATTTACTTGCAGATTAAAGGTGAATGAAGCAGGTATTCGATTGAGCCGGTGGAAATAAACATTTTTTTTTTATTCTATGAAAAGATTTTTTAAACCACTAGGTTCCTTTATGCATAGTACTCAATAGTATAGTTCTTTCCAATTCACGAGGGCGTGTGAGCTTTACTTGTGGTTACGTCGTGTACCTACATGCACATTGCGTGTGTGCGTGCATGTTAGGAGCCTATGTGGGAGCGGTCAGGCGCGGGCAAGCTCACGCTCACACTTATACAGGTACGACACGCACACAACCATGAGCCACGCGCCCTCGTGAATTGTAAGAACCACAGATTACTATAAATGTAAGAACTATACCAATGCAGTGGCAATACGAGAACGATACGAAAGAGATTGATGACTAGTGAAAAACATTGTAGGTAGATTTTATTTATAGGAGGCGAAATTATAAAAACCAGTAAAACACATCATTCAAAACACATAGGTACTTACCTACTTAATTTAAAGTTTCGAAAGCAATGTACAAACTTTTTTGTTTAAGACTGAAATTATAGATATTGTAAATGTAACGTTATTTGAATGAAAGTAGGTACAAACCAAACATTTGTAAAATTTTTGTTTATTTGTCTGTCTGTTTGTACGGACTGTTGGAACCGCGAATTCTATTTAGGCGAGATTTTCATAGTAAGGGAGTCCTCTCCCTTATGCACTGTAAAACTTAGGCTAGGTATCTCTGAAATATTTAGGGTTCCTTCGTAAAAATTTAAAACTTTCGATAGTAGGGATAACAATTTCTAATCGCTCAATTGAATGATCAAAGGTACCATGATACCTTGTGTTCCGAAGATGGACATAGGTATATTTTATCCTGTGAAATCATAGTTCCAAGAGATTTTTAGAGCACCTAATAAGCGAGTCGAAATCGCGGGGCAACATCTAGTTTTGTATAAAAGCGTAGGTAGTTTGACGATAAATGATATAACCTAAAATAAAATATAAAAAAATATAATAATATATAATGATATATGAGTTAGTATAGACTCGTGTGTGCAACTAATGGGCGGTGTTAATCTATTATCACCATGATTATCACTAAAGCAACACCTACAGTGTTACAGTACCTACTTAGGTATATACTTAGGGGTCCACTAAAGCGGAGTGGAGAAATGTTCCGGAAACCAATCACGTCATTATTGAGAGATGACGTAATCAATTTATCATTTATCACCTCATTTTCGAATGTTCTGATTGATCTGCTGAGCATCGGTCCACTTCGTTTCAAGATTAATTATTTATTTAAAGCTAACAATAATAGTAATTAATTACATATTAAATATAATTAATAGCCCAATTAATAGCCCAATCGTTAAGAGGCGGGAACTAATTAAAATCTTCCTATAACTACCTAATTAATATTTAGATTTATTCTAGAGATAAGTTTAGTGTTTGCTTGTTCATCATCTTTTCTTTTTTCATTTGGCATTTTTCATTTGACGGACGGTTTTGGGTGCGAAACCCTAAAAAGAGCATTTTGAGTTTGCCTGAGCGCCAGAATGGCTTGATCCAGATGGCTATGATATGTGTAAAAATCTTAAGCATTATTAAAGAACTTCCTACAATATTATTATTTAAATATTATATCCGTAAAGTCTAGAAAAAAGTTTCGCATTTTCCTCACCAAAGTCCAAGGAAGCTTCGAACTCGGCAGACGAGTTTCAATGTCGCAAGATTCAAAATGTCGGCGTAGTCTCAGAGCTGATATAATATTATCGTGAAAGTACATGTCTTTAAAAATATTTTTGTAAAGGTTTGGGACTTTCGCCTCTTTTTTGGAGGGTCGGTTCGAATTCTAGGCACAAACTTTTCGGAGTTATGTGCGTTTTAAACAATAATTTTCGTTTACTTTTCTGGTAAATGATAATGTTGTGACGAAACTTGCATGCAAGTTGCGTGAAGTTCTCTAAAAGTACTTGAAGTTAGTACCAAAGGAAGTCTATTAATCCGCACTAGGTACCATTGGCAAACCTTCTCATTCCATAATCCTTGCCCAGTTGACGGCCGGTTTGTTATGAATCTAGTATTTACATAAGTGTGCAGAATGAATCACGACAGTTTAAAGACAGTGTGGTTCAGTGATGTCGTTAACTGCGAAGTCTGGCCGGTCGTCTCTTGTACTAGAACAACTCGGTGAAGTGGGTGAATGTCGTGAATGTTGCGTGTAAAATGCGAACAGCGAACTATTCTTGCCGCTTGCTAAAACAATTATTACATAGATGTCACCTACTCACTAGTGCGGCTATGTAAATGAATAATGCACTTATTTCTTTTTTAATTTTAGGTCATATTTACGTAAATCGGAAAAAAAGCAAGTATGGAGCTATGCAGTATGCTCGAAGTATACCTGCGAGATCAAATAGAATAGAGAGAAATTAGGAGATTCGTAGTGGAACCAAAGTGAACGACATAGCTCAGCGAGTCGCGAAGCTGAAGTGAAATGGGCGGAGCAAATAGTTCGAAAAACGAATGATCACTGGGGTGGGTAGAGCTTTTCCAAGCGTAGGTATTTTCATACAAAACTTCCGGTGGTTTTTGCCATTAATTTAAATGTTGTCTACATACAAGTAGTTATTTATAAATGTAAAAAAAAAAATACACTTTTTGATGAAAATTGCATAATATAAGTAATTAGTAAGTAGGTGCTATAATATAACGGGCAACTACAGAACCCTACACTGTGCGTCGCCTGACAAGCACTTAGCTATTTTCTTTGTTCCGTTTTGTGATTGGTTTACTTTCTCCTTTCACAGGCAAGTAACTAAAGTGAATTAGCAATGTTTCAACCCTGGCGACCGGCGCGGCGCGGCGCAAGGCTGAGCTGAACTCGGATACTAGTCTAAATATATAAAAGGCAAAGGTGATTGACTGACTGACTGACTGACTGACTGATCTATCAACGCACAGCTCTAACCACTGGACCGATCGAGCTGAAATTTGGCATACAGGTAGCTGTTAGGACGTAAACATCCGCTAAGAAAGGATTTTGGAAAATTTCAACCCCAAGAGGGTTAAATAGGGGGTTAAAAAATCGAACCTAACGTGAGCGAAGCCGCGGGTTAAAGCTAGTCAGTTCATATGTCCACTTATCCGCTAAATCAATCTTGTTCTAAACTACGTAGCGTTGACAAAACATGTAACTTTGTAATTGTGCATTAGTCAACATCTCTTGAAGATGCTCCGGTATCGGAGTGAAAATATAAAAGACTGGCTGAAGCCCGCGACTTCATCCGGGTGGATTTAGCGTAAAATCGATCTCAATAACATTTTTCTCAGAGGAAGCTTTACATTTCTAGGGTATACATTCAAGTAGACATCATGATGTCAAATGAAGTTTTTCCAAAAGTTAATTTTTATACTAATTTTTTTTTGCGGACCTTCCGTACTGGGTGTTGCGAACAAGATCCGTGTGTAGCTTTACTTATGCCATTGAATGGTCTGAATTCATAGTATGAATAGGTACTATTAATGATAACATGCAAAACTTACATATCATACTACTAGTTGATTCCCGCGGTTTCGCTCGCGTGGATTTAATTTTTTAAAAAGCCTGCGGGATCTCTTTGATTTTCCGGGATAAAAATTAGCCTATATCACTCTCCTTTCAACTATATACCTATGCAAAAAATCACGTCGATCCGTTGCTTTGTTGCGGCGTGATTGAAGGACAAACCAACCAACAAACACACATGGATTATACCTACGATCGAAAAATATAAATTTAGTAATTCATATTTCTCGATCAGCTTGATCAGCTAGTGCTGATGCCTGCGACTTCGTCCACATGGATTAAGTTAGAATCCTGCAGGAACTTATTGTAAATAGAACATCTATTTATTAAAAAAGTAGCCTATGTCACTCTCCAGGTGACTATTATACCCACGCAAACAATCACGTCGATCCGTTGCTGCGTGATTGAAGGACAAACCAACAAACAAACACTGTCGCATTTATAATATTATTAACTAGTAAGATTTGACAAACAAATCTTAAGAATATTTTATGACATACAAGAGCGAAACTGTGTGTGTGTGTGTGTGTGTGTGTGTGCTGAGTGACATATAAAAAGTAGTTTGAACAGTACCTACATGCTCGGGGATTAACACAAAGGTCAGAATGTAGATGACCTACATACGTACACCTACTGTCCTTATCATTAAAGAAACATAGTGTAATGTAATTCATACTTTGCAGCAATTTGGTAATAAAAAATAATTACCTACCCACCTGATAAAGTTATCGTTAGGGTATTTCGGTTTCTTTGAACTATAGTAGCCTACGTCATATAATAGCTATTATTATGACGTAGGCATCCGCTAAGAAAAGGTTTTTGAAAGTTCAACTCCTGTGGCGGTAATAGGGGTGCGAAAAATCGAACTTAACGTGAGCGAAGCCGCGGGCAAAAGCTAATTTGGTGATAAAACAGCACTGAAATACTCTCAAACTCAAATTTTGCAAACGGATCCCTCAATCGAAAATATGTTCATAACGTACTTACCTCCAATATTTTTGAAAGATCTTTTCAACGATACCTTACACCACATTAAACAATGAGATAGACGAGTAATCAAAATATCAGCTCTCGTTTTCGTCTAGGGGAGGTACCTAAAATGACAGGTTTTTTTTCAAGATTTTTGTACTCCTTTTTCGACGTAATTAATCTGTATAACTTTGCCAAATTACAGCTCTTTTGTACCAATAGTCTCTGTGCTATGCTGCGTACAGACGGGCGGACTTGGCGTAACTATAAGGGTTCCTTGTAGTTTTACTACGGAACCCTAAATATGGCTTCACATAAATTGCTCCAATATAGTGTTTTTATGATAGGTGGGTAAACACGTCAGAACCTAGGCGCCATAGTCTAGCCATATGGCATTCATCTCCGGATATAAAACGCGTTTATACACATAAACTTCTCTGACCCTGACACCATTGGCCATAAGCCAGGTTCAAGTATGTGCCTTTGAATTAAGTATACATATGCCATATAATATGTCTTTTTCTGCGCGTCTGTTATTCTTGTACTGGAGACAAGTAAAATGTACCGCGGGAACTAAAAAGCTTAGCACATTATTGAGGATTTGCTTTTTGATGGCGACTGAATTACTGAATAACAACTAGAAAAATATAGAGATTATTTTTATTAAATTTATTTATTCTTTATTGCACCACAAACAGAAAAAAGCAGACTCAAAAAAGATTAGAGATGTAATTAAATAATACGTACTTAAAGCGTAATTGTATTAGCATGTCTATGTATAGAAAGCATAGTACAAGACAGTTCTTCTAGACAACAATTTTGGCAATCATAACTCGATAAAATATTTAGGAATAAAATTAAAAAAGTCTAAAAGTTAAAATAAAATTGGTATCGTGATTTGGGACAGCAGCTTCAATCTCCCACACAGCCTCTACATTACTGTTCAAAACTACCTATATTCTAAATACATTTTCTTTTACCTATATCTAATTTTATAGGTACTTAACTACCTATTTAGTGTACGGTAGATCCCTTTAATCTTAAGTTACGATTTCCGTTCTTACAGAAATTGTGTATTTGATAGGTACATTTTCTTGTACCCATATCAAAGTACGATTAGATACCGTACTTACCTCCTTATACATACTAGTATACGGTAGATCCTAAGTTTACATCCGACATTTAGATCCGACAAACCAACTGCGACGGTGTTCCCACTAAATTACAACATGGGGTTATTCAAGGGGCGGACCAACAAAAGCCGGTAACGCATTGGTGGTGCCTCAGGTGCTACAAATGTTCATGGGCGGCGATAATCACTTAACATCAGGTGACCCGCCTGCTCGTTTGCTCGCTAAAAATATGAAAAAAAAATTAAGACTTTTTAAATGAGATGTTTAACCAAGTCGAAATAGTCAGTGGTTTACTTGAATAAATAACACGCAGACATCGTGATGTGTTGCTGTTGTCATATTTGCATATAAATATGGCTTTTACAGGTAAAAGGCCGTTTGATTGTAATTTATTGAATTAAATTACCTACATTTATATGTTATATTATATCTGCAGTAACTACATATAAGTGCACTTATTATGTGTGTTTATTTAAGTTTATTTATGTTACGTAGCTAGCTTTTGCCAGCGGCTTCGCTCACTTTAAGTTCGATTTTTCAAACTCCTATTATACCCCCTTTGGGGTAGAACTTTCAAAAATCCTTTCTTAGCGGATGCTCACGTCCTAATAGCCATCTGTATGGCAAAGTTCAACCCGATTTTTCCAGTGGTTTAAGATGTGCGTTGATAGATCAGTCAGTCAGTCATATATAAAAGGAAAAGCTGACTGACTGAGTAGGTCAGTGACCTTTTCCTTTTATATATGTTCAGATTAGATTTTTCCCACGAGTTCGTCCGTGTAGTCCTGGGTAGCCTATATCACTCTCCAAGTCTTCAACAAAGTATACCCACTAAAAAAATCACGTTGATACGCCGCTTCGTTGCTGCGTGATTGAAGAACAAACAAACACACTTTCGCATTTATGAAATTAGTAATGATGATCTTTGCCATTGAGGCAACAATGTCTAGGATTTCACATATGCCGTATTTGATGATGTGGTTTTTTGACCTATAGGAAATCTAGCTCGGTCTCATTCAATGTAAATGTCCGCACAAATATCGTATGTTATTATTTTAGCAGCGTCGGTTGCGACACTCACACGTGCGTTTCGACACGCTACTTGCTCTGTCGCTAGTGCTGTGTCACCGGTGCAAGTATAGTGATGCGACTTATTTTATTACGTAGTCATCGAATATCGATATCGCTAGAAACCTATTTTTATATTTTTAGTATAACAAGAGAACATTTAATGTATAAATCAACTTCAGTATCCGGGATCTGGTTTGATATTTCTAATGTTCTCCTTCTTCCCTGGTGCAGCAAACGGTACTATATTGTTGTTTTTATTTTTTTTATTACTTATTACTTTTACAGTTTAAATGAAATTTAATTAAATAAGGTCACTAGTTAAGTACAATGATCCATGTTTTGTTAGGTTGAGACACAGCTGCCTAAGATAAGTTCAGAACTCGTAATATAGGCAACAGCTCTCTCCCCTTACATTATCCTTATGTGCTAACAATTATTACAATTTGGGTATCTTCAAATCAAGAGTGAATAGGCATTTTCTAGGCAAGCACGCTCCATCTTAGGCTGCATCTTTACTTCTAGTAATCTGAAATAAAAAGGCGTGTGGCACTCGGGGACTGCCACGGTAAAGCTATTGCATAGCATTTTTTATCAACGCCATCTAGCGGTGAGTCAGGTTATTTTCGCTACGGAATTTCTGGATTCGGTCTCCACGCTCAAGGCCCGCGATAGAAGCTATGCAATAGCTTAAAACATTGATTTGTGTTGAATTTATTAAGTATCGAATAAAAAACGATAAACAAATCAAAATAAGTTTTATGTGGAATGTCGTAACTCGTACTCCTATGCCTATACTTACAAAATTATTAGAAAGAAGAAATGAGTTCACATCACTAGTGGGTGGGTCGACATGGGCGCGGTCGCTCGCCTTGCACATGCTCTGACACATGCATTGCGTACACGCGCAGCCATTTGAGACTTTTTCATAATATCACTCAAGACTGGTTGATACAGAATTACAGACACGGGTCATAACTTCTATTGCCCTGTTTTAGTTTGCTTCATACGAAATACCTTAGAATCCTTACTAATATTATAAACTAGCTTGTGCCCGCGACTCTTCCGCGTGGAGCTAGGTTTTTAATATCCCTCGGGAACATTTCTCGGATAAAAAGTCTAATCTATGTCACTCTCCAGATCCTCCATACCCATACAAAAAATCAGGTCGATCCGTTGCTGCGTGATTGAAGGACAAACAGAAAGTTTCCGCGGGATTTTTAAAAACCTAACTACACGCGAACGAAGTCAAGGGCAAAAGCTAGTATGCTCTAAGGATGCTAAATGTTTTGAAATTATCAAGATTTACCCCATTTATATTATATCCTCCTTCTCACAGCTCCTTCTATTCATTCCCATGAAGGAGCTCATCTTGAACCTTCTCCATCAGTCAGAACTTAAGATACCATATAATTAATATTTGTTCACCAATTATTATAATAAAAAGCTTGTAAAAACTTAAAGCTCATTAACGTTAACTTCACTTTTACAATTTTTCGCACATAAAGTTATTTCCCGCTATGCTACGCGTCGTAGAGGCCGCGTAGGCGTCGTAACTTTACAGTAGGGAAGTAGTTTTTAAGATTTTGCATCCCATTCATTAATTTCATTATTCATATTAAAGTGGAAACATTGATTTTCTTGCGGTTTTTCTCGGTTGGAACGGCATTCCGAACAAGTGGTAGATTCTTTTGACAATTCGACAGCACTTTGTAAAAGTTTATTGGAATAAAAAAATGTTCTATTCTATTATATTGTTGTGATGTTCCTTGTGGAATATTTATTGGGATTAAATCAGGAATCAGGAGTTAGAAGGAGAATCAAAGATGCTGCTGCCATGTGGGTGTCGCAGACAAGAAGGATTTTCTTAAGGCCATAGACAATGTAGACGCATTTAAGCTTCTAACTTAGAAACTTAAATGTTGAACAAAATGAATATGCGAGTACAAAAATCTTTATATTGTTATTTTAAGAGAATTAACGATTTCAAATAAAATTTAGGTAACTAGTTCACTTATGGGGTTGACCAAACTATTGTAGCAACTCCAAGAACCTTCAAGTTTTGCGCTTAGGTGGAAGGGGATATAGGAAAGGCGGAGAAGAGATAAGCATGGCAGGCATGTGGAAAATCGAAAACTGTACCTAATACATTCTTCCTACTCTGTTATTTTTACATCGGTTGAAATAACATTGCACAACTTATAGAAAGATATCGATTGTGAGGGTGTTTCAAGTTTTATGACGTAAACCAGCGTCAATTGACGTCACAACCAGAAATACGCATTATGCGTAGTAATAGAAAGAATTTATGGCGATTTCTATAAATAGAACTCTTACGACAACAAATCCCTTTAGGAATTTCTGTATCGTTGTAAACTTGTCTATATTAAAAAACATTTTGAAATGATGAATCGGGTGGATATGAGAGTTTTCATATCAGTGTACGAGATGTCTAGATACAAGCTACTCTAGTAGTAAACAGTAGTAGTACCTACTAGTAGGAGGGAAATAATGAGACATCCCACAATCACAGCCAGAGTTCTTCACTCTGTGCTCACTACTAACCAATCATAATCGCAATTGATCTTAGGCGCACTACTAGGATCTCCTTTCATAATGAGAAGGGTATAGACCATAGTCCACGATAGCTAAGTGTGGAATGGCAGAATTCATACACCTTCGAAAACGTTATGGCGAATTCTGTGTGTGTGTATGACCTTTGTAGTTGAGATTGGCAGCCAAAATTCAGTATAAGGAAATTATTGTTATTTATTATTACAATAGATACATAAGCAGTAGTTGATAGCAATCGACAAAGGTCTTTACTATTTGTCCAAGTTAAAAGTGTTAATTGTTTGCCCTTAATGGTTGTTGGAGGTCAGATTTCAATCGTATAGACCCGGCTAACCTGGCAATGACCTATCATTGGCTTGTTAGACATTAAAGTTTATGTTGTTACTGCAAAGAGGTCTATTGGGCAAACACGACAGGCTATAGACAAATAAACGGCTCTTTTACTTGCCGTTATTCAACGTCTTTAGCGAAACTGCTACAAAACCGATCCACACTGAGGATGGTTGTAGGGTCAATTAATTACAGGACACTGTTCTCTCAACGAACACCTTTTAGTACGTAGTAACGTAATAAGAACAAGCATGAACACGTACTCCGTAAATGCAAGAGCAAATCCAACCAGCGACTAAAATACATTGGCTCTTCAGCAACACTTTTTGAAGTCCTCGCCGACCGGGGGCCCATCAAGTCTGCTATTGCAATTGTAGTTCAATTGTCCATCAATGACATCTTAATTGCTACTTTTAGCAATTTTCGTAGTCTACTAATTCAATGGCGTCACAATTGTTTTCTGATGGATTGCCACTGACACTTTTCAGTCGGTTAAAAACATAAATTGATAGCGTATAATGTTTTTGATAACGATAAACTCGTTTCGGCGAACGCTTTTTTAGTTAATGGCAATACCGAGGATCATTGAATTACAATCCAATTACAAGAACATCGAACGACCATTGTGAATTTAGTAGACTACGAAATTTTGGACCAATGATAATTGAATTGTAATGGCATTGCGGATCACTGACAATGACATGTAAAATAGCAGACTCGGGGCCCGGGTCGCCTGCTTGGATTTTGGAGAAAGCTCGGCTGGCTGGAGTGATCTGGCGAAATCATGCGAAATTGGCGGTCACCAACTCACCACCTAATTGCGGAAATAAATTAACAGGTCATTGAACTCTGAAGCCAGTTAGTTGTCCTAGATTTTGTCACCTCTACCAAGAAATTTTATTAAAAAGGTTTAACCCTTTTTACCCAACTACAACAGCCAAAAGGAAGGGTTATGACTTTAACAGTGTATGTATATACATATGTGTTTGATTATAAATTACATATGCTCTACTGCCTCCTACCCTACTATTGAGACCATTTGAATGATTGAGGTAGGTTAATCGATTCGTTATTATTTTCTATCACAAAAAAGAGGTTATTTTGGTCCAGGTGAAATAGTATATATACATTTATACGAACAATATCGATTTATGACAGATTATCTATTTTTGCATAGTCGACATAGAGTTTTAAAGTTTTCTCTTGTTAGTTCATAAATTCAGAAAAATATATCTATCCATGACGTAGCGTACTCTATATTTGCATACAAGAAATGCAAAGCCTTAACCGCGATTCTCAATAGGATTAAAATAAATATTACTTCGCACGGATGAACTATTGCGTAAGCCCATTACACTTACACCCTATTTATTTATCTCGTTCATCAAATTCAAACTTTAACACAATGTGACAGAGTTTACATTCATATCACACGTTCCAGAGTTAATTAGAAAATAGTTCAACGTAATATGATCTTTAAAATGTTTTAACATAGAGGTTAAAATTAATTGGACGAAAGTGAAATGAACTATAAAGATAGGTGCGATATGGCCTGATATTTTTCTCGTCGAGGGTGCCTTATTGGATTAGGGTCTGTGTTTAATACGCAATGGTATTTATGTTACCAAGGATTTAAATCTGGAATTTCTACAGAAAATACCTACTTTTTCAACAATTTATACTAACTCTAGATTCAATGATTCAATATTCAATATTTAAACTAATGCATAAATTAAATTACGAATACTGGGGGATTCGAAATTATCTCAGCGGTATCCAGTAGGTAAACATTTTTATTGTGATTTTTATAAAATATTAGCTTTAACCCGCGGCTTCGCTCACGTTAGGTTCGATTTTTTAACACCCTATTCAACCCTCTTGGGGTTGAAATTTTCCAAAATCCTTTCTTAGCGGATGTCTACGTCCTAACAGCTACCTGTATGCCAAATTTCAGCTCGATCGGTCCTGTGGTTAGAGCTGTGCGTTGATAGATCAGTCAGTCAGTCACCTTTGCCTTTTATATATTTAGACTAGCTTCGTTCGCGTTAAGTTCGAATTTCAAACCTCTATTTTACCCCTTATGGGGTAGGATTTTCAAAAATCCTTTCTTAGCGGATGCCTACGGATAGCTATCTGTATGCCAAATTTCAGCCCGATCCATCCAGTGGTTTGAGCTGTGCGCTGATAGATCAATCAGTCAGTCACCTTTTCCTTTTATATATTTAGACTATCTGTCTTGACTTCGGATGGCTGCAATTTTGAGCATTTCATAGAAAATTACAATCCAAATTTCCGACATTTCGGGACATTCATACAAGCAAACCCCAAAATTATGAAGTATTGAGTGAAAACAAATGATTTATTTATTAAGTGGCTGTGAAGTGTGAAATATAAACCCTAAAAGAGACTGAGTTATTTTTGACAAGCTTTATCTTGATAAGAGAATAAAATAAAAAGAACCAGAAGGTGAGCCAGTACGTTAGAATAGTTATTTACTGTGTTAACAGTACCATACATTACATGAACAGAAAGTAGTATGTATTGAATCAACGTTTAAAAGTCAATGTTCATATGTCAATATTATAAACAAGTCTATACGGAGAGTAACAGAGACTTTAATCGCACACAATTTTGACCCTTGATTTTAATCCCACAAAGGTTAGAGTAGTATGCATTTCGGTGTAGGTGTGGTGATCTATACAATCTTGTATGGTCCATGTGTGGAGCGACAACGCACCAAAACTGTGTCAGGGTCTTCTACTGATTTTTAAAAAAAGAAATATCTTCTTATTAACAAACATACGACCATATCGAACCACAACTCGATAAAAACCCATACGTATTGCGAGCTAAATCGACTCTGTTTACTTAGACATGGTTGCATGTCACGCGTCGAATAAATCAATTCGAGATTATAATTATTATGGCGAGCGATTTTTTTCTTCAATATGGCAACCGCAGGGTTAACGAGTTCGCGGGAATATTGTTTTTTAATTACTCTCCTATGAACCTTGGACTTTAGCGAAGGAAAAAGGAAGTTGAATTGCCCAATACCTAGATTATTTTTTAAAACATTACGTTTCAGCTCACGTGGACTTACATAATTTTTGCATTTACTTATATAATCGAATATGAAATGATTTCCAGGGCAATTTTACATTATCATTTAATTTTTAAGGTCAAACTAAGCATTAAAAACAGAGTTTTTCAGTTTCTGAAATCATTCAAGTCATGATTAGAAAGCATGAAAGCTTTTACAAAAGTCAACGTATTTTTTTTTTTTAATTTTTATACTTTCACAGCTATCATTCTATTTGGAATTTTATTTTATTATTTAATAAATAATATTACCCAAACTAAACTTGAAAAATAATGGTTTTCTCTCCCCTCCACATAAGCGGAAAGCTTGTGTTAGGAGTGGGTACGACAATAGTGCAACGGATGGGAATTGAATTTTCAGTTTTCAGTCCGCACTTTTGGGTTGTTGAGTTAAATTAATTAATTAATTTAATTAATGGCAAATGTCCATTTTATCTCTTAATCTACAACCAAATATATTTTAAATACTCATAATATAATGCACTACATGAATACGTAGAGTAAACCTATTAAAATGAATTAATACAGAGAAGCGATATTTTATAGTAAACGGATGTCATTAATATTATGTTATGACTTAAATGATGTTAAATTTTAACATAAATTAAAGCGGCTAAAATAAATTAATGAGTATTACAAAGATGTTAAATATACTATGTGTTTATAACTTACTCCTGCATTTTATTCTTATAACTATATTATGGGTATAAGTTACTGATATCGGTATTCTTCTTTTTCTTTATCAACCGTTAGACGTCCACAGCTGGACAAAGGTCTCTTGCATGGTCTTCCACAGGTCCGCTTGAATCCAGCGGCTCCCTGCGACTTATTTGATGACGTCGATCCACCTAGTGGCGGATGTGCCAACACTACGCTTCCCGGTACCAGGTCACCACTCCAGCACCTTGGGAATTGGTATATTGATGTTGAAAAGCACAAAATAACATCATTTTTCACTGAAACTTATAAGCACGGCACTGATGTGTGCCTAGAGGCCCTTCAGTCACAACCCAAGGGACTTAACCTTTTTTTTTAACGTTGCGAAATGCATTTACGCATCCCGCCCATCTATGACAACAGGCGGGTTTGTGGAACTCGTTGACACTGCCAAAATAAATTTAACGCGAACCAAGTCGCGGGCATCGACTAGTATCTTACATGAAACATGGTACATGTACATCTTACATGAAACATGTACCTAGTGGCCACATAGTATCTAAGACATCCATCAAATAACCGTCACGGTACAAGGTGACTTAACCAATACAATAGTTTGGTATTGACTGCGACTAACAACCAGGTCACATTTTCCCGGTATGGACAGGCGACTAGTTAAAGAGCGATTCAAAAGAGGCCCATATTTAGCAACGCGGCATAAATCGCTTATAATAATTACACTTAATGAACCGCATAAAGGAAAATAATATTTATAATTTAGTGTGACCTCAGCTCTCTGGGTATTGTATGTAAATGCATAATTTAATTCGCATTAAGTTTAACATATGAAAAGCACGTGCCGCGTGCGGTACGAAGGATTTAACCGACTGCGCCGAGAAGGTACGGGATCTTAACCCACAGGTGTCTTGGGTTCACTTATTAACATTAATTTTTTATGTATGTTACTAACTCGAAGATGATAAAGATAGATCTCTGGACCGATTTGGAAAATTCGTTTTTTGTTTGAAAGGGTATACCTACTTCCCAGGTGGTCCCATTGTCATTAGGCCAAGATCTGATGATAGGATCCTGGAGAAATCGAGGAAACTCTTCAAATTTTATAGGCACAATTGATATACTTTGTAGTGGCTTTTGAAGTCGGTTTTATAAAAAGAATTTTTACGTTTAAATTACATGAATTTATATAATTAGCTCGTCCTACAAATGTGAGCCATTGTGAGTTACTTTATACATACATAATATTATTATACTACATTATAATATACAACGTGTTTTGAAACTCCGAAATAATACTGAAGGAGGTGAATGTGCTCATGAAACTGAACAACTTTCCCCAAGGAACATAAGTCAAAATGTGAATTAAAAAAAAATTGGACCTCCCATACAAAATTGACAATCAGCTGATTGATTTACTATGGGAGGTACAATTTTTTTTTTTATATTTCGACCTAGGTTCCTTGTATAAATAAATAAGAAAGTTATAATAATTATAATCGTAATTTGTCAATGTGAGTATGCGTGTTATACGCGTAACTTATTTACTTCAGTCGTGCTTTATAGGGGCTCCCTTGACATTCGTTGATAATGCATACTTACAATAATATTTTCAACACACTTGCTCATAAAATGGCTCCCGGTTCACCGCAATTAGGCACACAATGACACCTTTAACTCAAACTGTGACTTTTGATTACTATTATTCACAATGTGAGTTATAGATTTTTTTTTTAAATTTTATTGGTTGAGTTGCTTTGTTCTTAATAGTACATTATTGCAAAGGCAGGGAAGTAGGCAATTGCAGGTCGAGTATGAGTTTGAAGGCCGAGGCGTAGGCGAGGACTTCACTAAATACGAGACAGGCAATTGCCATTTCCCGCCGAGGCATATATAGTGCTTTTCTCAAAAGAATGCAGGGAAATAAAACACTTTTTATATTATACATCCAAATCCATCCGCCATTTTGGTTTAAATCTGGTGGAGTAGGTACAATCAATCTCCATTTCACTCTCTGAACCGTTGGAACTCATTTTGATTATTATTAAATTTATATTTATTAAGTAGGTATGTAAATAACAAATCAAGACGAATTTTCAGCTTTACCGCCAATTTTTTTTTTTATTATCTGTGCCGACAGGCAAACGCATTTATGGCTATACAGCCACGTAAACGCAATTTGTACTAAGCAAAGAGACTATGGTATGCCAAGAATGACAAAAGAGATCCGATCAAAGAGTATTTAGTAACCCCAGCACGCCATTTCATACTGTTGTATGAAACGGCATTACATTACAAAGCTCCTGCAATAATTAAAAAAAAAAAACGCTCCGCGAAACAACTGTTTCGCGGAGAGTTGTAATGTTCCAAATTCAAAAAACGCTCTTGCAATGGATTTGATTTTCTTTGTCCGACAATTCGATACTTCGCGTGTTCTTTTTTCGAAAATAATGACAATATTTCCATGCATGTTTGAGAAATAGTACATTATTGCAAAGGCAGGGAAGTAGGCAATTGCAGGTCGAGTATGAGTTTGAAGGCCGAACCGTAGGCGAGGACTTCACTAAATACGAGACAGGCAATTGCCATTTCCCGCCGAGGCATATATAGTGCTTTTCTCAAAAGAATGCAGGGAAATAAAACACTTTTTATATTATACATCCAAATCCATCCGCCATTTTGGTTTAAATCTGGTGCAGTAGGTACAATCAATCTCCATTTCACTCTCTGAACCGTTGGAACTCATTTTGATTATTATTAAATTTATATTTATTAAGTAGGTATGTAAATAACAAATCAAGACGAATTTTCAGCTTTACCGCCAATTTTTTATTTTTATTATCTGTGCCGACAGGCAAACGCATTTATGGCTATACAGCCACGTAAACGCAATTTGTACTAAGCAAAGAGACTATGGTATGCCAAGAATGACAAAAGAGATCCGATCAAGGAGTATTTAGTAACCCCAGCACGCCATTTCATACTGTTGTATGAAACGGCATTACATTACAAAGCTCCTGCAATATTTAAAAAAAAAAACGCTCCGCGAAACAACTGTTTCGCGGAGCGTTGTAATGTTCCAAATTCAAAAAACGCTCTTGCAATGGATTTGATTTTCTTTGTCCGACAATTCGATACTTCGTGTGTTCTTTTTTCGAAAATAATGACAATATTTCCATGCATGTTTGAGAAAAAAAGTTTCTATTACAAAAAAATCCTACCTATTGCCAAGATACCTATTGCTTGCTCATTTCATACAACTTCGTATTTAAATAGATAATTTCAACTTGTACGTGTCTCAAATATAACTTTTGTTTTTTCTGTAATACTTAAAGAAAACTGGAAATTCCCCATTTTGTACGTGGCTATAAGAGAAAAGCCAAAAAAAAAAAAAGAAACCTCATTCTTTTAGTCTATGGCCATTAAAGGTGTGCGCGCATTCCGGAAAACTGATTAAATTAAATAAACCCCTGAATAGGCTGTATGATCGTCGATCTATGCCTGCCCTCAAGAGCATCTCAAGAGGGCGAACAAAAAAACAACATTAATTTTTCCCGCCATTGCGAAAAAATTTTCACAACTCGTTTTCACCGTTTTGTACCATAATGTACTATTTTAGTATTATTTTCTTTACAAGTGTGTTGAAAAACGTCGTATGATACACGTGTATATTGATGATTACCGTCCTCGGCTACCTTAAGACCCTCACCTAACGGCTCGGGTCTCAATAGCGCCTCAGCGGTAATCACCAATTTTGACACTTGTACCATAATGTACTATTAACAGCTTCAAGTGATAAGTATAGGTGATATAATCTGCTGTATTAATCACTAGTGATGTCACTCGTTATCACGTAGATCTTATTTGCTTTTCACCTGACCAAGGCTGCAAGTGACAGCTGATTGATATTATACCTTTATTATACTCGTATCTTATAGTATAATTACGATACACAATGGAGTGCAAGATATTAATTTGATTATTTTGTCGGTATATATTAAGGTGGCGTTTGGTAACAACAACTAAATGCTAATTTTAAATGCACAGCGTGTCTGATGACAATTTCAAATTTTATTGAGTACTAGCTTTAACCCGCGGCTTCGCACACGTTAGGTTCGATTTTTTAATCCCCTATTTAACCCTCTTGGGGTTGAAATTTTCCAAAATCCTTTCTTAGCGGATGTCTACGTCCTAACAGCTACCTGTATACCAAATTTCAGCTCGATCGGTCCAGTGGTTAGAGCTGTGCGTTGATAGATCAGTCAGTCAGTCAGTCAGTCAGTCAGTCACCTTTGCCTTTTATATATTTAGATTATTGTTTATGGGTGCACCCCTCAAAAACGAATACTGTGTAGGTATAAAAAATAAGTACATATACTTATACTGTCTACACCTGCTCGGAAAGTTATTATCTTCTTATTCGTATTTTATTAAAACGAGGTGCAATGTCACGCATATATATGTATTATTATGATAACGTGCTAATTTTCACGCAGCGTGTTATCAGCAATGAATCGACGTGATTTATGCATGGATATAGTTGAGTGTCTGGATATTAATATAGAGTACATACTTTTGTTTGTCATATGTAATATGTATGGCCGCCATATTAGATTTTTCATGACGTCATGTAGCCAAAGATGCTTCATTTATCAAAATCTATCAAGACTGCTAACCTCTTACATAAGTCATGCATAACAAAGTTCATATCTAGGTATAAGGAGTAGTCTTCGTTTGTTATCGTAACTTGATTTCAACTTCGTGTCTCCTATAATTCAGAAAAATATTTTTAGGGTGCCACCAACGGGAATGGGTCTGCTTTGACTGCCCATCTTGACATGCGTTGGATTGTGTGTACCTACGTATGCATTTTTGAAGCTTCATTGTGGAAGCTCCGTTTACATAGCATAGCTTTGTTACCTATTGTAATTTTTTTTTTTTTTTTGAAAAGAGCAACTGCTGAGTTTCTTACCGGCTCTTCTCAGCAGAATCTGCATTCCGAACCGGTGGTAAATTTATGACGTGTCATAAGACCTACAAGCTAGCCTATATGAAATAAATAAATTTTGAATTTGAATTTAATCTCCAGTGTTGATGCTGGATTACTGAAACGTGTCCTTACATTAAGTGTCTTAATTCGATTCTTAAGATAAGAGCAAATTGCAGTTTCGAATTATAATGCTTATTCGCTGATCATTGATAACAAAAACACCTCACGGTAATATAAAAAATAGCACTTATACCTTTTTATTATAGTCTAAAATAAATTGCATTTTTTATTTTCAAATATAAACTTTGTATATAGTAAACCAAAGGATTCTGTTCTTTATTTAAAAAGATATAGAGCTCATTATAATAGTTGGTGCGGTTCACTATTGTCATAGCGATGCGACATTGGGGAAGGTCGTATTACGACTCCGTACGGTTAGCAAAAAAGTAGGTTTAAACGAAATCATCTCGATTGTTAAAACGATTGTGATGTAATAAATATTACTGGTTTGGAAGACTTTTATGTAATTTGTCAGAAATTATAACTTTGTAATAATAGAGTTGTGCAAGTTTCAGATTAAAAGCAAGAGATAAGTAGCTTTTATTTCACCTGTTCTGTTATCGATCCTGTAATCAGAGTGGCAAGTTTCCGCGTCTTTGTACGTAACATCTGAAGATATAATCGTATGTGTAAATTATACGGTTATTTACTCGGTACTAAAAAGAGCAACAGAAGATTATTTTCTATTCTTCAGATATCGAAATTCACGTTATTAGGTAAAAATCAAATTTGTAAATAACGGATTATTTAGTTAAGTTACACTTTAAGATTAACTCTATAATTTTACCATACTAATCTTTTAAATGAGAAAGTAATTCTGTATGGCTTTACCTTTTCACGTTTAATAGTTCCGCTGCACTAATTAAGAGAAAATACATGTAATCAACCCTGTCATCTTCTTAGACTGTGTCCTACGAGTACAAGATGATGGTCAACTTCTCTACTGGCACTGTATCTTTATTAGCATTATAAATGCGAAAATATGTTTGTTTATGGTTTGTTGGTTAGTTTTTTAATCATGCAGCAACGGAGAAATTGTTCTATATGATTTTTTGCATGGGTATAGCCGAGGACTTCGGGAGTGAGATAGGTATGAATGAATGAATAGTTACACTTCATTATGCACCAAAGTAGAACTTATAAATAAACTTAAACAAATATACACAAAGGTGCAACTTATTACGGCCTTATCTCTTAGAAGTGATCTCTGGAGGCAAATCACGTTTAAGAAGTTAATATGATGACCTAAGACAAAGGTAGACGTAAATTTACGTGAAAAATTAAAGAACACACACAAAAACTATATTGATAAATAATTAGTAAATATTTATTTTGCAGACCGTACTCTTTATCTTTCACCGGTAGTCACTAGTCGCTGATTTACGCTGAGGCCGGCGCCAGCGCAGGAAGTGTGTTTATGTCAATGACACTTTGCCTACACTACTACTCTATTTGTTTTTGACATATTGCATTGCACACGTATTGAATTATACCTACTTACTGTCAAACATAAATTAGTGGAGATAACAAAAGGTCAGATTTTATTATATTGAAAATTAAAATAGCCAAATATACATATAATGAAACGTGTTCATATCATTAATACTCGAGGAGAATTTTCGAATAAACAAAGCACGCCACTGGATATTTTTTATTACGTTACGAGTATTTATCAATCAAAACGTCTTGTTATGCGCTTTGCGAAGGGTACCTACATTTTTTTGTAAAGAATATTAGCCAAGCTGAACTTGACTTATATTCTCCTCTCCACTCCAAATAAGCCTAAAACTTATGCTAGCAGTGGGTACGAAAATAGTGCAACGGGTAGGGCTCGAACCGGCGACCTTTCAGTTTTCAGTCCGCACCTTTAACCGTTGGGCTATTGAGCGTTCCTGCATGCCTGAAAGTTCTGCATACTGTTCAGCCTGTTGGCCAGCGTGGTGCACTGTGGCGTAAATTGTGAAGAGTTTAGGCTAGATTCGAAAACTCGACAGGAGACCTTTAAGGGTAGGTATTCACTAAAATAAAACTAACTAAAATAAATAGTGAGATAAGGGATAATTTGACATAATTAATAACACAGAATAAGATGATAGAGAATGGATAGGCATTTGATAGGCTTAGGCCGGCGATGGGTTACGACGAATGGAAAAGAAATGAAGAATGATAAATGGAAAGTATTGTTATTACATTTTATTTTATTTTTAAAAGACCAACCACAGTGTTTGTTGCTGGTTCTTCTCGGTTGGAACGACATTCCGAACCAGTGGTAAATTCATTTGGCGATTCGAAAGCACTTTGAATAAACAATTATTCTATTCTAATGACAATTACTTCCAGATCTATAAACATCCTCATGTCTGGGGTGATTTAAATTTTTAATTTACACTAGTTAAGTAGTTATGTCAGGTGCTTGAAACTGTGGGATATAGAGGTGGTATTAAAATAGATACCTTAGAACAAAGAACTCTATAGGCACTCTTAAAGTGTATTTATAGTAATTGTAGGTGATTTACAATAAACATAAACATTGTTAGGATAACACGAGCATTACACAAATACGCAGTGTTTATCTGCAAGGTCTGCAGGGCCTAGGTTACCTATAAATAATTGCACGCGATAAGGAAACGCGTCGGAAGCGAAATGACAAGGATGAGTTTAAAATGTACTTAATAAATTATTGTCTGAGAGTTGGTGGGAGGTTCGGAGAGGTAATTGTAACATTTAAAGTTTGTAATATGCTCGTTGCAGCTTAGGTTATTCAAAGCAAGATTGAATAGGCATCTTCTAGGCAAGCACGCTTCAAGCTAAACCTTAACTTCATCAGGGTTCTTCATCAGTGCTCTCCATCATTGATTATTTATTATCATCAAGCAAAAGCCTATCGCGCAGTAAAAAATCCCACATCTCTTTTCTTACGAGTGATGGACTCATGGTCATCATCTCAATACATTGTTATTTTACTGGACATGAGTCTCCTTTCAGAATGAGTTGGGTTTTAGTTCATATTTCACCACACAGGCCAAGTCCCGATAAGCAGTCGCGGTGTACTCGCGACTTGTGAATTTGACACGGACACGAAGTCGGGTATGTAAATCAGAGTGGTAGGTTGAGGCATTTTTAAAGTTGTTTTCAAAAAAGTGGTAGTAGAAAGTAGGTATTTTTTGAAAATTTCAGACAGTCCTTTCTTTTGAATCACCAGGATGAGTGATGGCAACTTAATAAGCTACTGCTACTATAATAATTAATTAATCGTGAGTCCCCCATACTTTAATACTGTTCTGTACAACATTCAACTTTTATCAACTACATCATCAATATTTCCCACCAGTTCCCGCATTATCAATTATTGCCAATCATGTACAATAGGAAGTATGGGTGAAGTATACACAGGTTTCCATGCTTTGATCATTGGAATGTCGGAAATGAAGGTGTTGTGTATAAACAATGATCATTTTACAGCCATTTATTTTCCTACTGTTTATGAAACCGCAGAACAAAGTAAAAGCAGGTAGATTGTGGTCTTTGCTGCCCTTGATTTGTGTGCGAACTAAATATTTTAAAGGTTAGCTCATCCGATCCAGTGGTAGATTCATTCGACTATTCGAAAGCACTTTGTAAAAGTTTAGTTGAATAAAAAACTATTCTATTCAATTCTATTCTATTCTATTGTGTGCGTGATGCTGATGACCAATAGAGATATGTGAAGCCGAGGTGTAGCGTTTTTTTTTTTCATTCTACAGCTGTTAGAATAGGATGGACCAGACCTGTGTTTTGCGTGGTGCCGTACTTACTCTTGTAACAACCGTAGAATGGTAAATATTTCAAACGAAGAGAAAATCAGTTTACAATTCAGACATACAATTTCAAATTGGCCGACTAACGAACAACTAAATTGCTTACTTTCGTAATTTAGTTGGCCGACTTGTATTGTGTGCGCAATCGGAAGGGAATTTTGATTCTGATATCTACAATCGGTGTTCAATTATAATATACTGGGACGATTTAGTTGGATAAGATGTGCGGGCTACCATACGTCATTAATTGCCTACTAGTATACTCTATGATTTCGTTATTCATTTTGTGTATAGTTTTTGTCTAGACATGCATGAGACTAGTACACTGAGTATAGGTCTACGGCACGCTCGCTAGTGACTTTCTAAAAGCGAAGGAAATCTCAGCAGTTCCTACAATCTCAGATGCATTAATCTGCTTCCGTAACTTGCTTTTTTATTGTTTTTTTACTTTCTAAGAGCGCTATTTTTTGAACGATTACCAAGTTACCTACGAACATCTCTATTGGATAGGTAAGTACCTACTTACTTTACTTAATTTTTCAACGACACTTTGCAACCGACTTCCAAAAAAGGAGGAGGTTCTCAATTCGTCAGAATCTTTTATTTTTTATGTACTTACATTATGTTCCCCGATTATTCGAAGACGGCTGGACCGATTTGGAAAATTCATTTTTGTTTGAAAGGGTATACTTGCCAGATGGTCCCATTGCCATTAGGTCAGAGTTTGTTGATGGGATCCTGAAGAAATCGAGGGAACTCTTCAAATTTCATAGGCACTACATATAATTGATATACTTTGTAGTGGCGTTTGAAGTCGGTTTTATAAAGATAACTTATTTATTACGATTAGCTTTTCTAAGTGACTGCATATTTTGTACATTTTTGATGAATGTAAAGCTTTTTTTATATTTCTTTATCTACCTTTATGAGCCATGAATGATGGCCAACCTAATGCTTGAGTAATAGATATGAATAAATCTATCCTCATTTTGATTTTCTAAACTGAAGAAAAAAGAAGGATATAAAATACAATACAGATTACCTAACCGACGGAAGTGTTTCATCAGTTACAATAATATTCATCGACAGCATAGTATAAAAGTAGTATTGAGAATTTACGCAATATTATTGTATTAGTATTTATGAATATTTTCCCGGTTCCTTATCATTTATCAATCTATTTCAGATAACCTGCGCAATCTGTATTAAGT
Organism: Hipparchia semele; assembly: GCA_933228805.2. Lineage (NCBI taxonomy): Eukaryota > Metazoa > Arthropoda > Insecta > Lepidoptera > Nymphalidae > Hipparchia > Hipparchia semele. The sequence continues at coordinate 14,500,403 of OW121715.1, read as the reverse complement.
AATTTTAAAAAATTCCGTGGAAACTCTTTGATTTTCCGGGATAAAAAGTAGCCTTACGTGTTATTCTCCTAGTAGGTACTCCATTATACCCATGCAAAAATCACGTCGATTCGCTGCTCCGTTGCTGCGTGATTGAAGGACAAACCAACAAACAAACACTTGCGCATTTACAATATTAAGTAAGGATAGCAAGGATTGTGTAATCATACTTTATTTAAGCGCATGTAAAGTGTAAATAAAACTACAATAAAAATGTTTATTTACCACGTTAAACATGTTCAAAAAAGGCCGAAGCCATTTTATTATTTGATAAGTGCCGTTTTATAGTTTTTAAGTGAATAGGTTGGCACTAAATAAATAAAATTACAGTCACATGACCTTTTACGTAATAATATGTATAGATACTAACAACAGTTATCTTCACTAATATTGTAAATGCGCAAGTGTGTTTGTTTGTTGGTTCGTCCTTCAATCACGCAGCTATGGATTGCCGATTGAGTCATATTTTGCATGAGTATAATTGAAAACCTAGAGAGTGACATAGGTTACTTTTTATCCAACAAAGCCCCCGGATCAACAACGGGTCCCCGCAGAATTTTCAAATTCAAATTCAAAATTATTTATTTCATGTAGGCCAACTTGTAGCTCTTATGACATGTCATAACTCTACTATCGGTTCGGAAAAACCTATAACGTGGACAAAGTTACGGGTGAAAGCAAGTATGTCCTCCTGACGGTATTTGGTGAGGGCTATCAATCTCTATAGAGGTTCCTCTGCGAGAGACATATTAATTCATTATTATAGTGCACAAGTGCATGTGCTAAGATAGGTAACTTTTTTGTTACCTCAGTCTTATAGTCGAATGTGACAGGACACGACCGGAGAGAGATCAGGGGTGAGATTCTCTTAAAATGTTTACTGTATGTAACGATTGCAATCGCCTCTGATTTCTAACACTTATTGCTATTGGCTAAAATGCATTGTTGCAGAAAGGATGCGATAAATTCAACCAATCACCACGATTGAGACTAGCAGTGACTGATAGCTCTTACATTATCGACACGCAGGCGCAGGGAAGACGGCTTTACGTGCTCTCTATGGCACGGAGGTAACCCAACTTGCTAACTCCGGGCTAGTGCGGAGAATTTCTTATTAGAAAAACCCAATACTTAAATATTTTTGGACCAACGAACAACACGCTCTTCACGCAATTGCAAAAGGTATTCAGAGAAAATACACGACACACCAAAATTAAGACTTCTTCTTTCCTCAAAGACCTTACACCATATTACTCGAGGTTATTAAAATAATTTTCTTAGAATAAATTACAAATACTAGTCCGGAGTTCAGAGACAATATAAAAGATTTGATAAGAGTAAGGTTGCGGCGCGGAAAACCCGTTCCCGACCGAGCACCGAACGGTGACACACTTAGGTTGTGGTTTTTTAACCTTCTCCGTATGTGAATTAAGTATTGCTTAATATAGGTAAGTAGGTATACTTGGTATTAACTTAAGGGCCTTGGTTCCGGAGAGATATGTCAAAGTTGCACTCCAATCCTTTTTTTATTAGCAAATAATTCTGTGAGTATAGCGTAACTTTTCAAGTTTACGTTAACTGTCAATAAATAATAATAATTAATATGGACGGAAAAGGGTGGAAAAATTCTCACTCTCTTTGTCGTCTAGATACCAAATGACAGCTTTACGCATATAGTATCAAGTGATCGTGCGTGAGATACTTAATGCTTTCATCAATCAATATTTTTAGAGTGGGAAAATGCTTAAGACCGAGATATGCGATGTTTTGACCACGTAACTAAATGAGCGTTTATTTTTTACAAGTTTTTTACAGATCTATTTTTAACCGACTTCCAAAAAGGAGGAGGTTATCAATTCGGCCGGTATCTTTTTTTTTTTTTTTTTTTTTTTCTATGTATGCCCGCCGATTACTCCGAGGTTTCTGGACCGATTCACGAAATTTTTTTTTTAATCGACAGAGGAAGCTCACGAAATGGTCCCATAAAAATTTTTACCTTCAACTTCTCAAGCCTGATGCTCCAGGGGCATTTCCCCCCTAAATTATGGGACTTTAGGAACCGTCATTTACGAATTGGTATGCTTGGCTTAAGCGTATACTAGATCATAGAGCTCCAGGTCCTACTCTTCAATCCTGGTGCTGCAGGGTGCTGCCCACCTAAATTATAGGGATGTAGGATCTGCTAATCATGAATTGTTATTATATGTAATAAACATATACTACGCCATCGAGGTCTAGGTTCTAGCTCCTCAATCCTGATGCTGCAGGGTACTGCCCACCTAAATTGTAGAGATTTAGGAACTGCTAATCATGAATTGTTATTGTATGTAATAAGCATATACTACTCCATCGAGGTCTAGGTTCTAGCTCCTCAATCTTGATGCTGCAGGGTACTGCCTACTTAAACTGTGAGGATTTAGGAACTTTCGCTTGCGAATTGATATTGTTAGTATCAAGCATATTCTACATTATGGAATTCAAGGTCCTCGCTCTTCACTACTGATGCTGCAGGGGTACTGCCTACCTAAACTGTGAGGATTTAGGAACAGTCGTTTACGAATTGATATTGTTGGTACCAAGCATATACTACATCATAATGCTCAAGGTTAGCTCCTCAAACCTTATGCTGCAGAGTTGGAGGAATTACGAACTGTCGCTTTCGAATTGATATTGTTGGTACCAACCATGGACTACATCATGGAGCTCCTATTCCTAGCTCTTGTGTATTGTTAATAAGTACTGTAGGTACCAAGTGTAGAACTACATTAGTACCGTAGCGTTCGAGGGAGGGGAGAAAGAGAGCAGGAACAAACTACACTAAAAAGCTTAAAATAAAAATTCTTTTCAAAAAACCGACTTTAAACGCCACTACAAAGTATAAAAATAATTTTATTTTGTACACGTTTGTTGAAGTCGGGCGGGCTTAACTAGAAACGATGAAATCGATGCGCGACGCTTATCTTATGGTGATATATAAGAGATACGTTTATTGAAATCGGGTGAGCATCGCGTATCGGTTTCATCGTTTCTATTTAAGCCGCCCGACTTCAACAAACGTGTACAAAATAAAATTATTTTTATACTTTGTAGTGGCGTTTAAAGTCGGTTTTTTGAAAAGAATTTTTATTTTTAAAACAAATTAAAGACATTTGTAATTATTATTAAGTAAATTTGTCTTCTGATCGTTTTAAAATGCAAGTTTTCAACCGACGAAAAAAAGGAGGAGTTTCTCAATTCGTCACGTAGTATAATACGTGACGAAGTCGTCTGATTTTGATGATTCTTTTTTTACCTATTTTATTCATATTTATATTTTTTTTTTAACACAGAGTTTCCTGATTGCATTCAAATAATGATAAGCCTAAAGCAAACGGAAAAGTCTAACCTCTTGGCCCAAAGTTTACACTAAATTGGTATGAGGGGAAAGAGAAATAAAATTCATAGGTCATTCAGGGCCGTTAATTGGTAGATAAGTACTTTATGATAATTTTAAAGTCTCATATTTCATCACAAAAAGTAGTAATCTCTATTCCCACAATACAAATGATAAATAAGATCTATTGTTGGAGCTCTTGAAATTAATTGTAATTAAGTGTGAATTAGTCATTCTAGCATAATCAATGCATCGAATCAATACGATTTATATCGCTTATTGGCAGTTCATTTGTCAGTCTGACCTAGCGATTATCGATATTTGAATCCTTGGTTTGAGTATCGATAAAAAAATCACCACTCTAATCAGATATATAGGCAAAATAAGAAACTGGCTGACTGTTATAATTATTATTATGCAGCCTAAACTACTGGATCTTCAGGATTCGCAAGTTATTCTCTACAACGTAGACCACGAAATATTGTAAGTAAAGCTACGCTGTTCAGCTGTAACCTAGAACATTAGGTACCTACCTGTTTTTTACAGGCAGAGTTTCTTTTTGCCCCCTTAAATCTGCAATCAGTCATGTGCTGCATTGTCTTTTACAGACGTTGGAGCCAGAGTTTCTAGAGAACATTGAGAACATTATTGTCAATTTATTTTTCATGTCTCACATTCGGAAAATTGTTCATCTAAATAGCGCGGATACACTTTATTCCAGAACAAAAAAGAAACAACACGAATAAAGGATACATAAAATAAATAAGGTAGGTATAGCATGCAAAGGCGGCCTTTTAGCTGAAGTATCTCTTTCAGGACACTGTTGGTGATGGATGTCGAAGAGTTACTAATACGCGGTCTCCATGTTTGTGTGTGTGTGTGTGTGTGTGTGCGTGCGTGCGTGTGTGTGTGTATGTTTGTTACTCCTTCACGCCACAATGACTGAACCGATTAGGCTATTTGGGATAAAGATAGCTTATACCCAGAAATAACACATAGACTACATTTTATGTTGGAAATTAAAGAGTTCCCCTGGGAATTAAAAACTTTAATTCAAGCAGAGGAAGCCGCGGGCATCATCAGCTAGTCCTTTATAATAGATTATACTTTGTTTTATTAAAAAAAAAAAGGTTTTTTATTACCTCCAGAACATGACGTTCTTTTTCGCAAACAGTTGGCCATAACGAAAGGTTATCGTAAGTGACATAACATTACAAATAATTGCATTTACGACGTTTTTCCAACAAACAGCCGTTCTTTAAAAGTAGGTACATCATAAATGCATGCAAGTTCGATCGTGATGTGTGTTGACACAGGTGTATCGGCGGTAGCGTGGGTGGCGCAAGTTGGGGGAGGAAAGCTTTTGTGAAAGCTTACTTTGAATTACCAAGTATTTACTTGTACAAGGAATATCACTGTAGTCAATACAACATTAAACGCTCACTGCGGTAATTGTAAGCTGAGAAAAATCGGAAAAAATTACCAGAAATATTATGTAATATTTAAGTGCCAGCCATGTTTTATATTTACCTTCTGTCTTCAAAACCATCGCTGTAGATGGCATCTAGTTGATGCAGCACCTAATTTTATAACAGTCAATTTTATGTTAAGCTAATTATTTAACGTAAAGTCAACTAAGCAGTAACTGGAATGGTATACCTACATCGTAAATCAAAATTTGACCGGGTCTTATAGTGTCCAAAGGCCTATAACCAAGTTCACATCATTATTTAAGGAAATCTCACCATGTAATTAATGGAAGGCGTTTGGACTTTCAACGAATACGACGCCGAGAAATGCTGACACTGGGTACTGTTCATGGATCAGATGTTAACAAGTTTTGGACAAATTCTTTGACTGAGGAATCCAGGAATTCCCTCGCATTTCGCTTGTCACTTGTTCTATATCATATGTGTTTTAAAGAACTTAAGTACACGAGTATGTGTTGTGATCTTGGCCTTATTATATTTTGGCATTGAAAGTATCGCGAATGGAGTCGTGAGTGACATGGCGGGTCTTAGGGTTCCGCTGATAAATGGTGCTCTTTCATCTGGTTGCAGATATATAGGCCAAGCGACCACCAACGAAAAACCTAAGTCTGGAATGCAGGCTAAATATTATGATGTTTTAGTTAAGTTCTCAGTATAGATGGACCCGCGTGTATGTGTGGAGTTTCTAGAAACGTTTTAAAGTAATTAATTTTTATTATTTTCCTGAAAAATGCTATCGCCAGCTGTGAAATTAAGTCTTTGCTTTAACGTTTCCTTCATTAAGTAAGTAATATTAACAAAACTCTATTGATTTCATAAAATATCTGACAGGGATTATTTTGCTTACAAATAAAAAAAAAAATATTTAAATCCTTTTCATAATGTGCGGAAAAGGACAACACTATATTATGATGATGTCACCATATTATTAATTATGATTCCTCTAATTTATATTTAAGATTTTACGAAAGTAAAGTGTAACTTTCGTTGTTACTAAACTAACTCATGTTTTAATTTTGATCATCCTAAATTATTTTTATTTTTAAATTTTTCATGTCTTCATTGTATGTCTTTGATAATGTACGAGAGGGGTGATGATTACCGCAACACATTTCATACTTCCGCGGGATCATCGTACATCACACACATCAACTTAAAAAAAAAAAAAAATTGTTTACTTGTTTACTTACTACCAAAACATCAAAACATACTAAGACAATTTTTGGCAATGTAGAGAGAACAACTGCAACATGTTTTCGGTGCTTGGGATTTTGATAGGTTGTCTCTTGAACTAAGTAGTAACATTAATTTAGTAAGGTGATCCATCTCTTTAGACAAGTTTTGAGATGAATGTGATATGGCCTAGAGACGCCTCTTTTTGGTAAAGGACTTAGAAAAACATATGTTGTTTGTTTTGGTTTTAAAACATTACAAATAAATTAGATATATGTATAGATAAACGCGGTTCTAAGATAACATACCGTAAGCAAAACTATAATCCTACTAATATTTTTAATGCGAAATTTTGTGACCATACACCATGGATGGATGTATGGATGGAAGTTTGTTAGTCCTTCACGCCTACAATGAATGAACCGATTGGGCTATAACTCATATCCAGGATTAATACATAGACTACATTTTATCCCAGAAAATTATAGAGTTCCCGCGGGAATTGAAAACCCTCAATCAACTAGTAGGTACATATAACCTTTTCGTTGTCAGTTAAAAAAAGTATTATTCACTTACACTTTACAATTGCACCGACGCCGTCGTTATTGATAACATGTCTTGTTCGGCCTTATTTCCTTCCGACCGGCATTGGGCTGTGCAAATGGCAGTGTTACATACGAAATGATTCAGTCATTCTTATTTTTTTTTGCACTGGGAGACGCCTTCGGCTTTGTCTGTGAAAACATTTTGTATTTTTTTTTAATAATATTTTGGTCAGTTAAATATACTTAACTAATATTCCCCTTTCCCCGAAAATTAAGTGACTATCTATCGCCTAGCTGCTATCGAAAAGAAAACAAAAATGCAGTTCGCTTTTCACAGCAAGTCATAATATGTTCTACGCACCTTTTAGGGCTTTTAGCACACGAATCGGTTGAATGTTCGTATGTGGATGGAATTTATCGGGGACCTGATTTGAGCGGAATTCTTGTTTAGGCATTGTGACCTAGATTGACGATATGTGGAAATCTCGGATAAGTGCTTAAGCACTTAAATAATTAACCTTACGAAGTAGCTTACCATTTACTTATAATAAGCAAGTGATAGTTAAGTGATTTTGGGACCATAGACCATACATTTCGTTGAATGCTACAACCAGCCAAATAAACGCTTTTTTAACTTACCTACTTCAAAAAAGGAGGAGGTTATCAATTCATCGGAATCTTTTTATTTTTATGTATGTGCCCCGATTACTTGAAGACGCCTCTGGACCGATTTGGAAAATGTATGGTCTCATGGTCATCAGGTCAGGATCTGATGATGGGACCCCGGATGGGACGCTATTAAATATCAAGAAGAAAAATAATCAACTATGCCTATAAAATTTGAAGAGTTCCCTCGATTTCTTCAGGATCCCAGGTGGACCCAGGTCATGGGACCACCATGAGTACCATATAGCTATGGTATATATATCGGGGAGCATAGACATAAAAAATTAAAAAAAAAAAAATCCGAAGAATTGAGAGCAGGAGAATTCTTCGGAATTGATTTTGAAGTCGGTTAAAAGTGCAAATCTAAGGAAATTTGGGGTAAAAATGTCAAAGAATTTTACCTAATTACCCAGTTATCATAAAACATCACGAGCTAATTATTATCCCCCCGAGCACTTCCTGCGAGGCGAGGCCGCTTCCTGCATCGCATTCAGTGTGTCTAGGTCACACACGAGTATGTCACACGAGGTAAATGGGTTTTGCCTGTTCATTATTAGTGCGTTACACCTGAATATATTGCAATGCTTTCAACAAACATTTGGGCAAAACTACAATGACCTCATGTACTTACCTCAAAAAAAAAAGCCATATGGAAATTACACTAGGTATGTAATCTACGTGCTAAGTGTATACTACTATTCAGTGTAATCTTCATATAGATTACACTGAATAGTTAGGTGCTTAGTACGTAGAGTTTATTTAGTAGGTATCTCTAGTAGAATGTAGAATATCTAGTAGAAATGGTTAACCTGAGTCGGGTCAAGACGAAATAATTAAGAAGTAATCTCTCTCTTCTAAATAAGCGGAACGAAAGAAATTTGTGAACAAGATCATGAATGAAGGTTATGAGGTTGAGGGAGGGAGTCGGTGAATTTTCTGGCGTAGCTCATTTAGAAAACTCGACAGCCTTTAGCTCCTCGATACCAAAAAATTCGAGATCGAATTAAAAAATGTCTTCTCAAACAAATTCGCAGGGTATCCTGCGCCTCTCAAAGTAAGTAATAAAATATTATATTAAAATATATTAAATAATATATTATTTTTTAATATATCCTGTACAGTGTACGACTGTACGCATCTGTGGTACGTATTATGTAAATTAGCGAAAACCAATAACATTTCCTAGTTTAAATAATATATTAATCTGATTAAGATCATAAAGTGAGGTCACAGAGTTGACCTCAAGATAATGTAAATAATTTGATTATATCGTAAGCTCAGAGCGGCGAGCGAAATTGTCTTAACCAATAATGTCGCGATAAAATCTCATTAAGCTGTGATTAAATGCAAAAAAATAACAAATGGCTGTTTGTCAACGTCAATGTACGCAAGATAAAAGTAGAATTGTATAGGGGTATTCACTAAAATAAATCTCATTGTGAAATTGTGAATTCATACGATAGCTATAGGCACCAAGCATGGAGTAATACATAATGTCGCAGTGTTCCCGTAAAAAAAGTCCCGGCTTTTAATTCTGATGCTGCTAGATAATGTCCACCTAAACTGATGGGATTTAGAGACTGTCGATTTTATTTGCTCGAACTAGATAAAATTTAAAAACCCTATATTTACGACAAATTGGATTATTTATTAATTTATTTGGCCAAATATATCATGAACTCCAGGCCATAATATCGAATCAATTCATCAAAATCGGTTTAGTATTGATCATTTCAGATTATGCACTACGGTAAAAGACGGAACTTACCTAAATGAAACATACCTACATACATAGACTACTAAAACTATAAAAACCTTCCTTTTAAGGCTTTGCTGTCGAGTCGAAAAAAAAAATTTAAAGAAGACCCGGCTCAAAGGTGAAGACCAAAACTTGTTGTCTCTGTTTAAAAAAAATAAGCAAAACAAAATCCCTTTCTATGAAAGGGGACACCCTGTTATAATGCTATTGCTCTGCGGTTCTTTCGATGTGCATTATATAAAAATGTTTAACAAATTTGTAAATGGTCATTAAATAAATAAAAAATTAAAGAAAAACTTGCTGCCTCTTCAAGCGACGATGACACATTGTTTTGATGTCGAGTCTCGACTGGGAAACGGCCTAGATCTTGGCACATGACCTTCATTCGCTGCGAACTGAGGTTTGAGACGAATACTAAATTATACCTGTAACATATTCTATGCATAATCAAGCAGCATGGGACAGGAAAATCATATTGAATGAGCAAGGCAATAAATAGTATCCGTATACCTAAAAATTTGCATTATATTGTTGCCAACAAAAAATAATTTCGTACAGCTGTTGGATTGTCTAAAAACGATTGCTACAGTGTGGGAATCGTAATCAGCTCTGATTGGTCAGCTGAATCACTGAGACTGTAGCAATGATAGATAGTAATGCAAAGCAATTTTCCGAAATCGAATCGCCAAATCGATGGGAAATATACTGAGAACAAACGTTTTAACTTTTAACTTACTAACAAGTATAAACGTAAACATTCTTTATGTAAAACCGACAACAAAGTATATCAATTGTGCCTATATTGAAGAGTTCCCTCAATTTCTCCATGATCCCATCATAATGACAATGGGACCACCAGGGAAGTATACACTTTCAAACATAAAAAGAATTTTCCAAATCTGTCCAAGCGTCTTCGAGCAATCAGGGGGCATACATAAAAAATAAAATTAAAAAAAAAAAAGATTCCGACAAATTGAGAAAACCTCCGCCTTTATTAGTGAAACGAAATCTTTAAGCAATGAACAATTAGTAAAATTAAATTACTTCTTAAATTAAAACTAAAATAAATCTAATAAAAAGAAGACTCTCTTTTTACCGGGGATCCAAGAGCAATGGGGCAAATCCAAAGGGGCAACACTGCCAGTATCTTGGATACTTTGCCGCGCTGCCATGACATTAGATTTGTTTTTAGAACTAATTTAATTTAATTGCTCATTATTCTAAAATACAATTCCAGCATTTTGTGATATGTTAAAATATTCGCAAGTCCGTTAACTAAAGCCAATGTCAAACTGACAAACAAATAACAATAATTATCTTATCTGTGTAGGTTATGCGGAAAACTGTATCATCAATAAGGAAGTTTTTGGATAAAAATATGCGAACACTGTAGTACGTTCCAAAGGTTGCAGTTATTTAATAGAGACGGCTTACGGTAACTTACTTTGGGACAAGTTTGGTCAGTTTTTCTGTTACTACTAGTTGATGCCCGCGACTTCGTCCGCGTGCGTTAAGGATTTTTAACTGTCGCGGGTATTCTTTAATTTTCCAGGATTAATTGTAGCCCTATGTGTTAATCCTGAGGCTATCTTCATTCACAGCCAAATCGGTTCATTCGTTGGGGCGTAAAGGATCTATCCATCCATCCTCACAATCTTTCGTATTTATATTATTAGTAGGAATTTTTATTGAGGACTCCTTGACTATAATAAAGTTCCTTTATTCTACATATCCATATCATAATCCATATATTTCATGAAAATTATCTTGTTATGAAATATGTAAGTGAATATTATGACGAACTGATTTTTTATTAAAAATATATTCACATAAAATAAAATCAAATGTTTTGGGATATTTTATAAAAACTATTGCCCCGGGTGAGGATCGAACTCACGACCTTAAGATTATGAGACTTACGCGCTGCCTACTGCGCTACCGAGGCTGTTGACGTGGCATTTTAAAATATTGTACGGTTGTATCACAGAGTTAATTGCTGATAAAGAGCACATTTATACTACTTTATGACTTTATGCCGTGCCCGAATGCTAAACTTAGCGGCACGGGTAGGGTGGTAACGAGCCAAGACCAAAACCTCCCACCGAACGGAATCTAAAATCATCCTATCGACGTCTATGCAATTTTGGTATAATATGTAGGTATGCGTTAATTTAGAAAGCTGAAAAAAATGTGCAAAAAATTTGAAAAAAAAAAAATTTTTTTTTTAATGCAAAAACGTTTTACCATTATCACGGGTATTGATTCTTCTTTTTCTTTATCAACGACGTCCACTGCTGGACAAAAGTCTCTTACATGGATTTCTACAGGCTTAATTTTATTTTCATTAATTTTTTTTTTAATTTTTTCGGCAAGCTTACTTTGTTCATCTAGTTTATAACTATCACGTAAAAAAATCATCACACATGACGAGGCTTTCAATGTTACCGACTCCCGGACTATAATAGGTGCGTCATAGTGGCGAGGATAAATTGGTCAAACACTAAAAATCCTATTTAATATTATGAAATGTGGCGGTTACGGTTCACCAAATAATTAGGTTACGTCATTGAGTACGGCTTCCGAAGACTTACGAGGATCTCATTTTGTAACATTAATCTCAGTTCAAAAATTATTGTAACTAGGTGACCTAGTCGCAAGACCCAAAGGGTCTAAAGGACTGCAAGGCAACTGCAAAGTTGCAGTTTGCCCAGTTTTTTTACAGTTGAGATAACTTTAAGCCTCAATAGCCCAACGGTTAAGGTACGGTCTGAAAACTGAAAAGGCGCAGTTTTGAGTCCCACCCACCCACTCCTAGCATAAGCTTTCCGCTTATTTGGAGGGGAGAGGAGAATATAAGTCAAGTTCAGCATGGCTAATATTCTTATTTAAAAAAAAAATCGACAATCATCTTAAAGTGGGAGATCTCGGGTTTGATACCTGACGGGGACAATTTCAGAAACTATATACATAAGTATCTATATTATTATTCACCCTAAAAGCTTGATAACGCACGTAATACGAAAAGGAGGTGCGTGCCTGGGGTTCAAACCTCGGATCCCTCGAGTAAGCTGAAATCTTAACTACGAGGCTACGAGGTTAGCATCGCATTTCTTACTTGTTTGAGCATTTGTCAAAGACTTACACTTATATTATAAACTGACAATACATTGCAGTGTAATAAATATAAATAAACTAGCTTTTGCCCGCGGCTTCGCTCACGTTAAATTCGATTTTTATTTAATCCCCTTGGGGGTTGAATTTTCAAAAATCTTTTCTTAGCGGACTCCTACGTCCAATAGCTATCTATCAGCTCGGTCCGTCCAGTGGTTTGAGCTGTGCGTTGATAAATCAGTCAGTCAGCCACCTTTCCATCTTATATGTTTACTAAATATATAAAAGGAAATGTGACTAAGAGTTTAGATTATTAGTATTTAGATTAGTCAAGTTGCCTCAAGTAAATATTTCTTTCTTTCTATTTTGAGAAACACACTTCAAGTTTTATGTTAACATAAGAATTGATGACCGGATGTTCTTGATCTTTTGCGTATTTTAAGAAACAAAGGTCAACGAACAATTGATAAGGAAACTTAAGCAAAAATACCTACAACTATGCAATTGTTTACTAATAGCAATCGTTTATAATCATTAAAGGTTAAAATAAACGGAAGATTTATCGTTTATGATTAGTCAATCGTCAAGCGAGATGAATAGGTACTTTTCCTCATTTTCATATTTTTTATTTATTATAAGTATTAGTTTTTTGCTCATTGCGAAAAGTATGGGATTAGAAGTTAAGAAAAGGTCGATATTTTAAAGTCTGGGGGGTGAGGATGTAGTGCATATTTTGATGGTAAGTTTTAATTTGAACAGATTTGATGTGGGACCTTGTCAGAGTTATCTGGCAAACCCCACATCAAAATTAGCCGGAAGGGTGTGCGACATGGTCGCTGCTTGTTAAGTTAGTATTAAGTAGGATAAGTTTATTGTTATTTAGGTTAAGTATCTTCTATACGTTTCGATGGGGTTGGCGTGCCAGTTGATAAAAAACCCAAAAAAAAAAAAAACAGATAAAAAAAAAGTCTAGTCGGAATAGTGTTGCATAATAATAGTCTGCGATGTTTCAGCAGGTAAGCTTATTAGTGACGTTACCCAACACTCGACAGTCGATATTCCGCAGGGTAACGCTCGCCTAATCTTGTTTATAATGTGGGTAGATAAGTAGCAACCTCGCTGTAATGTCCTCCTACGCTACGCTACCGTTGTGAACTGAAAATAGGCACAAATACAGAAAAAAATTAAAAATTTTAAAAATACATATCGTCGGCTTAATTTTCAAACTACGTAACTCCATTTGGTCAAACTTTACAGGAGAAAAAAAAAACTTTTTTACTATATACCTAACTAACAATAAAAACATAGACAAACAGCTTTATTTATATTTGAATATTATTGTGCTTATGTTTGTTGTAATTATGATTTATTATCTGCTATCATGATTCAACAAATGGACTCAGGTATTAGGTCAAAATGGCGTCGGCTTATGCCGTGGTATTTTTATTTTTTGTAAATAGCAAAAAAACTAAAAACAAGTGGGAGATACGAGTGAGTCCATCGTGTTCGTTACCGAATTTTACACTACATGGCGTCAAAATAAAAAAATCGGAAATTTTGGAGTTACGAAGTTTGAAAATTAAGCCGACGATATGGGCTGAAAAATTTGTCATTTTTAACCGACTTCCAAAAAGGAGGAGGTTATCAGTTCGGCCAATATCTTTTTTTTATTGTGTTCACTTACCTATATAAAAATCTGCATGCCTCCATAGTATTCTCAAAAGTATGCGAAGTGCACTTAGCCAGTTTGCTGCTGCCAGTGGCGTGCACAGGATGTACTACAGGGTAGGCAGATGATACAAAATGGAAAAAATCTTCGGTGCGAATTATAAAAAACTTAAGGGTAGGCATTGTACAAATTATAAAAAGCCTACCCTTAAGTTTTTATAACTCGTACTGGCGATTTTCTCCATTTTATATCATTTTTCCGCATTATGCCTACCCTGTGTGTACGCCACTGGCTGCTGCAGCATTAGATCCTCCTTCTCGATTCTCTATCATCATCTATATCTAATATCTACTCATTCCCACCATTCTAATGAGTCCAAAATATCTGTCGTAGCTTTTATTTATATGAATAGCGGGCAAACGAGCTGGCGGTTCACTTGATGTAAAGTGATTACCGCCGCTCATGAACACTTGTAGTACTGGAGGCACCACCAATGCGTTGCCGACTTTTGAGGAACTTATTGGTTCGCCCCTTGAATAACCCTATATTGTAATTAAGTGGGAACACTGTCGAAGGGAGATGATTCCACAATTTGGTAGTACGTGGAAAAAAAGATCTGGAGCAACGGGTGGTTGAAGTGCTCCAGGCACCCAGGTGGTGAGGGTGAAATTGCGTTCGGTGGAGTGCGGTGCGGTTGTAAAAGTTAGAGAGCAGAATAAGATCAAACAGCTCTTCAGAACACTCCCCGTTATATAGCCGATAGAGCACGCAAAGCGAACTTACGTGTAACTTGGTGAAGAGTTGGGATCCCGCAGACCACTTGATGCTGCAGCATCAGCTCAAGGTTACCATGTCTAATAAATAATCCGAAGTAACAGTATGCAGGTAGGTTTCCTCTATACCCAAATCAATCACACAAGTAAAAGTTAGAAAGACCCCTTAAAGAAGTAAGAAATGAGATGATGGTCTTCAAACGCCTGAACAGATCTTCATAAATTATAGCTAAGATCCATCTCGATCACGTTATCTTTCAAACAGAAAAACCATATCAAAATCGGTTTATTCGTTGAGGAGCTACAAGGGAATAGAGAAACCCACAGATACACTCGTCAAAATTAAAACACATTTTTGTCGGGGGTTGAAAAGAGTCTATTCGAGTTATTCGCACAGCTGGTTCAGAAGTTATAACTGGCAGGAATGTACATACAATTACATTACCGTAATTGAAAGCATGTAGCCTCGTAGACACTCGTATGTTAGCTACTAATGTCACATATGTTTCGAGGTGTGGTGCATAACTTCATATTACCAAACAATATAACCAGTTGAACAGCTTGACTGCCACTGTCTGAATAACTCTTGATCAGCTGATATAACCGCGACCTACATATAAGATAATGCAAATATTTGAATGACTTGGAGTGAGCTGAAGATAATTGCTTTATTTATTCAGATTTCTCTTAATTGATAAAGGCGTGGACACGGAATCTGTCCAGACTGAAGATTTTCCATGAAAATTTTCTTATCTTTTATCTTTTAGTGCTCGTTATTTTATAACTTAAAAAGTTAAACTTAGATATTTTTCTATTATTAGGAATCTCTAGAACCCGAGAGAACAAAAAATGTTACTTTGTTAAAGGTGGCAACTGTTATCAAAAGAGTAGAGACGATTTGATAGCACTAGCATAGAGTTCAATCAAAATTACTATAAATATTTTTGTCTTGAAAATAACTTAGGTACCTAGTTAATCCATAAGGATCTAAAACTGCTTAAAAATGGTACTGCATTTTTACAGATTTGCATTCATTTGCATTATTTCAATTTCAAGATAAGGTTGATAAAAGAATTTAATTCAAGTAAACAAGAGTAATTAGGGACGCAATTAATTAGTGTACTAAAACACGCTCTGTTTTTGTCTTATTTATAACACTGCGCGCAACGCACGCGAGTCTATTATCGTAGCATAGATTCGCTTAATCATCGCGTGCATATTCATTTATTCATATCTCTGCAACCATAATCCGGTGCGTGAGACCGCGACCAATTTCAATACCACCGTTGAGCTCTCTGCGGCTGCGGTCGCTCCTCGCGCCGCCAGTCGCCACATGCGAGCAATTAACGCAAAGCGTCTCGTAGTCTGCAATGCCATCTCGTCCGTTTCCGAGCACCTTTTACCGCGCATCCCCCCGATATTATAAAACAGTCGCGTGCGCGCCGCGCGCCCGCAGTCGTACCGCGCTACCGAGCGAGTCACACGCTCCTGTTATGCTAAAGTGGTAATCCCACGCGCTACCAACATGGAGGAGACCCCTCCGAGCCAGGTCGTGCCCGAGCCCGACGAGGGCATCGCCTCCGACCGCCGCCCGTCCACCGACGACAACGCCGACCTGTCCGACTCCGCGTCCGACGCGGGCTCGGGCGGCGGGAAGGACTCCGGCTGCGAAGTCGCTCCCGACGCCCAGGAGCCGCCCTACGCGCCGCCCGACGACGAGCTGGCCGCCCGCATCGTGGCCCAGGTCGAGTTCTACTTCTCCGACGCCAACATCACCAAGGACGCCTTCCTGCTCAAGCACGTGCGGCGCAACAAGGAGGGGTACGTCTCCCTCAAGCTGATATCCAGCTTCAAGCGAGTCAAGCACCTGACCAAGGACTGGCGAGTGGTGGCCGAAGCCTTGAAGCGGTCCACGAAGCTGGAGATCAACGAACAGGGAACGAAACTTCGCCGGATCGATCCGCTACCGGCGTACGACGAGACGACTCCGTCTAGAACCGTGGTGGCCGTCCGAATGCCCATCGAACGCCCTTCGGTTGAGAACGTGTCCAGACTATTTGCGAGTTGTGGTGAAATCGCTTTGGTCAGGGTGCTCAGGCCCGGGAACCCGGTCCCGGCCGACGTCCGTCAGTTCCTCAACAAGAATCCGAGCCTGGTGAACTGTGTGTGTGCTTTAGTCGAGTTTACCGAGTCCGAGGCCGCGAGAGGCGCGCTGCGTCTGCAGAGCTCGGACGAGGACGGCATGAGAGTGTACGAACTGAACGGAGTCCCGCGGGAGCCGAAGCGGAAGACGCCGGTGCGGCGGCCGGCGCCGCGGCGCCACGAGTGCGAGTACTCCTCCTGCTGCAGCGGCTCGGAGGCCGAATACGATAACTACAGATACGGAACGCCGTTCTACAGGCGCAATTCGAGCGGCTTCTTCACGCCGCGTTCTCCCGAAATTCAGACTTGGGTGCCGCGCAGGACGTCCACCTGCAGCCACAGCTCGGACTCGGGCGTGTCGTTCTTCTGCGGCTCGCGGCGCGCGTCGCAGGCCAGCACCGGCAGCGCCAGCAGCGCCGAGGGCTGGCTGGCGCGGCGGCTGTCGGGCTGCTCTCTGGGCGGCACGGAGTGCGGCGGGCGGCGCGTGTCGTGCACGCCGCGCTTCGAGCCGCGCGCGCCCGTGGTGCCCGACGGCACGAGAGGCTTCCACGCCGCCGCTCGCCAGCGGAGAATCTCGGACCTCGCGTTGTATTCGCGCTAGAAAGCGCCCGCCGACCGTGACACCTTTCTAATCTCGTTGGATAACTACCTTTCACGTTCTGACCGCCCGGTTTTAATCTACGAGGAAACGATTCGTGTTCGCGTGTTAAGTTCTTAGTTTATTACAAAAGAATGCATGTAGAGAGTTAGTAAACTGGAGAGTTATAGTTACCTAGTTGTTAAAGTCGACGATTGATTCGTCGAGAATTGTGATCGAAGCTCATTTAGATAGGTCTAGTTAAGTAACGTATGTAATTTATTAGTATGTGATTATTTATTACCGCGTATTTATTGCGGGCAGGGCGCGCGCTGTGGGGAGTTTTCATCCGAGTATGTCAGAGTTGTGAGCACAAAATTCAATAACAATAAAGCAAAATCGACATCACGATGTTTGTAGACTCGAAATCTGGCGCGAGATGTGGGTGATGCGGGCGGCAGAGCGCAGCGCGTTGCGTAAAGCGGGTTGCGAGCTACGGACGCCCGAGCTGCGTTTACATAACCGTGATAAACGCAAACCGGCGCACGCAGCTACGCACCGCGTCGCGCGCGCTCCGCCGCGGAGTTTTGCATATGGGATGCCACAATGCGCTGAACCAACCGTCCTTTTACATTGTATAAGATTAATTAAGATAATTTAAGTCAGTCGCGCCATGTCATGATTTATTTAAGTTTTTTTTAATACTATTTTTAAGTTGTTGTGATTTTGATTGCGTTGCGCAACCGTGAGAGGCGCACTATCCATTCGGAGCAATCTCTTTTGTATAATATTACTCGATAGCAGTGATACATTTTTTCAATTGTATAATCGATATATCGTGCTTGTTTCTTACTTACATAAGTAAGCAATGTAAGCTTGTTGGAAATTCTTTGTATCTGTATTTCGTGTTCGCTGAGAGACGGGTAGCTTAGCGCCTCAGTTTTCAGTTCTCAGAAAGAGATGCATCTAATTATTTATTATTTAAGAATGTCATAACGCACAAAGCTTTGGGTGCTAAGCTAGCTGCCTTTCAAACAATTATTCAATGACAGAACCGTGCTATGTAAGAAATAAAAAACCTTATTGCTCGTTATCCCTGTGCTTCGGTGTCACTACAAACAGAAGCATGGGTATTCTATTTGTCATTTTATAAAATGAAGCTAAAACTTATGCTGTCGATATGCCTTTTACAAAGAAAAGGGCGAAGATTGACGCGCTTGTGAACGGACTAGAAAGGAATAATTTTCTGGCATTGCACGGTTCTGCGCAGATAGAATATAACAGGACAATCTCTTTGGTTACTGTATCATATTAAAGCAAGTATCTGTGGAGTAATACGGACAGACAAATTTATACTGCCTTTTCGTCCAACCTCCTTCCTTCGACTCGCTAATCTGTTCCGGCCTTTCACTCCATTTTACTCGGATACGATACACCAATCTTTCTATTTATATTGCGTTATGTTGTAAGCCAATTGTAAATGTACTAAAATGCCTTTTAACTACCTTATTTTATTAAGTTATGTTTATGTATCTTACATTAGAACACGTTTAATCTGGTACATCGCAAATGTCTATAACCGATTTAATAAAATCCGTACCGAACTTCTGTAGGTTACCTCTAGGATGGCCGTAAGAATTCTCTGGTCGTTCCAAAAAAATGGAACGGGATCGTGTTTTGTGGTGATCCTTGTTGTTGTCATTTTATTTATGGCTCTTATTCTAACTTTATTAACGTGTATTTAGCCAATAGTGAAATAGTGTCGGACTTATCGGAAGCGCTTGAGACTATCAAAGTATCTATAGCTGTCAAGGTTCGGTGCTACTACCATTTCAATCTGTGAATGCAATATTATCGCTTATCAGTGTGACTTTAACCTTTTAGAAATGCTCGCTACTACAATGTCATGTAGAGTTTGCTTCTTATAAATATTTTGCAATAATAGAGCACAGATTCATAGAAAAAGGTTGGACAAGATTCTTCTGTTTCTATTATGTACCTACTGAGTATTAGGTTTTTCTTTAATGTTAAAGTCGTCTTTGCGATGCTACTTGTACTATAATATGCTTGTGTGTTCGTCTTTTAACCCTTATTTATAGAGTTTATACAAAACCTGTCAATTTATGTTCTTATTTATAAATACACTTGTTATTTTAAAGTATAACATATTGTTTACTTAATTTTCTACTAATTAATCTTACCTATTCACATCGCCGCAGCTCAATGGTAACGTACGATTTTATATTTCAGAATTATTCTCTAATTTCATGGTATAGGGATTTGAACCGTGAAAACCGCGAAACGTCTATCCAATTGGTAGAGGAAACTTTACTAATAGAAAACTATATCGAAACTAAAAAACTATATTTCTGAGATTTATTAATTTTATTTTAGGTTTTGACACGGAATTTCGAATATATAGAGGTCGAAATATATCTAGTTTAAAAGCCTTTCTTTTTATTTATTCCATGCAGATATAGTAGAGTGTGATATATTTCTTCATATCTCTAAATACCTATGCACTTTTATACCTAGTCGAAAAACTATAAAAATTTCGACTCTTTATAGGAGCAATAGTTTTTTATGCCGTCTTATTGTGCAGTTTCAATTAAAATTCATTCGCTATTTTCCCGATTAGGCGATGTTAATTTGTCCGGCGCGCGGCACAATAAACTCTGTTGCGTCTCCGTGCTATTGTGATAATGGTTTTTTTAATGTAAGCTTTTGAGAAAACGCCGTTTTTAATTAAGCCCGACCTTGGTAGTGGAAAGTGGGTTCTTTCGACCCCGCCTCACCTTGACGGATCGATTCTCACGCTGTGACAGTCATGTTGCTTCACAGGTTAAAAAATATTCATCACCGATACAGAAAAAGTCGATCGTTCTTTACAAGTTTACGCTCTATACAACTCACGTGAAAAAATCAGCTCATGACTGAAAAATATAATCTAAATATATAAAAGGCAAAGGTGACTGACTGACTGACTGACTGACTGACTGATCTATCAACGCACAGCTCTAACCACTAGACCGATCGAGCTGAAATTTGGTATACAGGTAGCTGTTAGGACGTAGACATCCGCTAAGAAAGGATTTTAGAAAATTTCAACCCCAAGAGGGTTAAATAGGGGGTTAAAAAATCGAACCTAACGTGAGCGAAGCCGCGGGTTAAAGCTAGTCTAAATATATAAACGGAAAAGGTGACTGACTGACTCACTGACTGACTAAATGACTGATTGATCTATTAACGCACAGCTCAAACCACTGGACGGATCGGGTTGAAAAGCTTACAGATAGTTTTTATGACAGGAAAGGATTTTTGAAAATTATATTGTCATCGAATAAAAAAAACCACGCGGTAGAAGTTGCGGGAAAAACCTAGTATACCTACTATAGATGATAGTACACGATTGATCACGTGCAGCATCTATCGTAACTACAGTGAGAGTAACGTGTATAAACTACTCTGTAAACAGACGTAATTCCCACCTTTAAAATGAAAGTGACCTAACTCAAAATTCCTGTAACTTCTGTTGAAATACATTTAAAATATAATATTACGAATCCATACATAAAAGATACAATATATAAATCAGGAAAAATTAACTTTTCCCAATAAAACACAGCAGAGATATATTAAAATTTACTCAACACTAAGTATACCTTTTTGAAGTCTTTTTTGCTCATTTCCCATAAATTGCAATTTTTGAGTTGGGTCACTTTAATTCTAAAGGTGAGGTTTGTTGCTTATTCCATAAAGATACTAGCTGTATGTTAAGCAAGATAACCCTTAACCCTGTATGGAAATTAATCTAATCTATTTGGAAATATTACTATAGGTCATTTCAAAACGCAATTCTCCGTAGATAATAGTATAGATAAAAGAGATTAAAATATAGGATAAAAGCCTAGGATAAAAGATAGTTTTACTGAAACAAAAAAACCTAAAAATTGTTTTTACAATACCGACTTCAAACGCCGCGCCGGTAGAGTACCTACCCGCGGGAAATGAAAAAAAACCTTAATCCAAGCGAACAAAGTCGCGGGCATCTACTAGTTCTATCATAAATATATAAAAAAAATGAAAATTTTCGAAAATTATCGATAAAAATGAAGAAATCACAAATTAGGAAATTCCTGGGAGAGCCAGAGTTGCCGACATAGCTCATTGAGTCGCGAAATTGAAGTGGCTACGCGGTTTGCACAGGTAGCCGTTGAGGGTAAATGTGCTCAAATGGCTACCTCGCACTGAGAAACGAAGCGTTCGAAGATGGAATTGGATACTAGCGGCACAAGACCGTGTTCTGTGGCGTTCCTTGCAAAAGACCTAGGTCTAATGTGAGCGTCTACTCCGAGGACGATTATATTTTCGAGAATATTTAATTCTACATTATGTAGTATATTTAATTTACGTAACTACTAAAAAAAGGCGTATAAATTATACGTAGGGCAAATTAAACACCGTAAACGGCTATTGAAATACAATAAAAATATATTCACGGAAAAGCAAAAATATGTAAAATAAAACGGAAAAAACAATAATTAGCATAACCAGGATAGATGAAACCGGTCAAGAGCGAGTCGGAGTCGCGCACCGAGAGTTCCGTACCTTGGAAGAACATGTGTAAATAGTTATTTATTTAAATAATTATTTTACAACCTCATACATAATTGGGATCGCATAACTAAGTTTGTCTGTGAGGGATTATTGTTAATAAATTTTTAAAATTGTGTTAGATTCATCATTTTATTTTTCTAAATTGTAATAGTTTGCAAAAAAGGAGGTGTACTAAATTGGGCCCAACTCAGGGTTTCGCACAGTTATATAAAAATATGGAGAAAATAAGTCGATAAATTACTTACATAATTGAATGGTTTTTATTTCTGTACAGCTCAGGAAAATCATACAAAATATTTTTAAGTACGAAACCTAATGCTTTTTTTCTTTAGTAGAAACGGAACGTTTTCATGGATGTCAGTTTAATTAACCACAGACTAATATAGTACTAATGCAACTGTGGGTTCTGGCCTTTTGGTACCTACCCAAATAGTTTATCTTTATAAAATCAGTAATCTAGAAATAGACCAAAACTTGTTGTAAAACATTTTGCATTAAATAATATACTGATTTACAAGGGAAATATACTTTAAATATAATAAAAAAAATAGTGCATCATGAATATTTTTTTTATCACAAAAAAGCTAGAACCCAGATCTGAAAAAAAGACGTCTTGAGAGACGGTTTGTCATTCTCATTGTGTCTTGCGCTTTGTAAATATTATTTTGGTGTTTTAACAGTTTTCGTGGATTATTTCATATTATTTAATATTACCTACAAAAGTAAAAGAAACATGCATCCAAACATGTTCCCGTAATACTTTTTCCATTTATTTAAAGTATTTAAACAATACTCCTTAAAAGAACTTTAATATTTAACGTCTTTTTCACATAACCTACAAATCTAAAACGAGAAATAAAACAAAACTCCCAAGGTCTGTAGAAGTACGAGTTTTTGATGTAAATAACAAGCATCTAAATCTTCAAAATAAAGCATGTTTCATCCTTGTTCAGTGTTGGGCCCAAGCTTATATGGACCACAATCATCTCCTTTGAGGAAGCATTAATTATAAATATACAAATATTCTTTTCAGGTCGATGGTTTTAGTTAGGTACGTATTGCGTGAAATAAGCAGCTGTGACAGACGTACAGAAGTCGGAAAGACAGAAAGACGGAAAGATGATTTATACACTAAATTCTAAAGGCTTCGCACGGGTATAAAATATATAGCCTATGTCATTCACTGTTAATGGATGTTATTATACATATAAACCTTCCTCTTCAATCACTCTATTTACTAAAAAAAACCACATCAAAATCCGTTGCGTAGTTTTAAAGATTTAAGCGTATATAGGGACAGAGAAAGTGACTTTGTTTTATACTATGTAGTGATGAAGTTTCTGAATTGTTTCTGGCCTGTCTGGGTGGTGGCTGGTTACCACCGTACCGTCAAAGACGTATCGCCAAGGGATATAGCGTTCCGACACGATGGCATTTAGAAACCGGTTAGGGGTATGGGTTGGATCTAATCTTCCAAGTTAGCCCGCTACCATCTTAGACTGCATCGTCAATTACCATCAGGTGAGATCACAGTCAAGGGCGAGCGGAATAAAAAAAATGTCAGTACGGAACCCTGAAAACGGTAAGAAGCAACAAACATTGTCACAACAAGGAACTGTTACCGGCTGACTTGTTTACGGAAACATTAGATTCTCGTAATCATCGCAATTAACCGGGTTTTTTTAGTAATTTATTACTTAAATATTATTTTTTTAGCGATAAACAACAAACTTGAAACGGAGCGGCGATTAGTAACTTTGTAGGCTGTGCTGAACAAGTTGTAAGGGAAATAAGTTATAGGCCAAGAGATAGTGGACTTTTTTTAAAATTTCAGTGACAAGATTGTTCCTGACTGCGATCTCACCTGATGGTAAGGGACGATGCAGTCTGGCTAAAATCTATAGACCGCACTCTCACTAAGTTCAGAGTCAAGACAGAGTTAAAACAAGACAGATATATGTCAGATCATATTTGTGTCTCGTTTTAACCTCTATCTTGAGTCTGAACTTAGTCAGAGCACGCTCTATAGATCTCAGTATAGATGGTAGCGGATTAACTTGGAAGGGGTATGGCAGTGTAAATTCAATCCATACCCCTTATCTATTTCTACACGCCATTGTGCCGGAATGCTTTTTTTTATTCAATTTAGTTTTTTTTTGTGTGTAATAAAGTTTTTAACTATCTGGGCTTAAGTATCATAACCACCTAATACTATTAGCTTCCAATTGTTGCAACTACCTACTGATGTGTATACTGTATAGACAAAATTAATTAGCAAACACTTCAAATTGATTTTTGAACATTCGGAGAGGTCAAAATAATAGTTGTTCCAACCTACCTATTGCAATCGATTGAAAACTGCCTAGGGGTATTTAGGTCAAGTTTAAAAAAGTTGCCTGTACCTACTCAAAGCTGTCTCAAATCAATAAATCATTTATCGCAGGCAGGTATACGAAGTTAACTCCTATTTCATATTAATATCGATTATTATCGAGTATCGATTATAGAAAAAAACACCGAATTATTTTACGTATATAATTTAATGAGTACACTATTATTATATGCGATAGAGCTCTTACACAAGCCTATACTTACGTTATCACTATTTCAAATGGCCTTTGGAAAATTCATGCGTATAATACGTACTCAGTAGGAGTATCAAACTTTTACAATAGAATAAAACTAACCCCAACTGCTTTAAAGAATATCTACTGAAAAATAGCCAGTGTCATTCGCGCTGAGGATTCCAACGATACATCCAAATCTGTTCAGGCAATGCCATCGGTCGATTTAAAATTGTAAGTTTTCGTCTTAACATTTGGTAGAGTCGGAAGTTCCGGCTTGGAACTTATTGCTGTTTTGTGGACCTACGCGTACGCGGCTGCTCCATTTCAAAACCTAGTAAGTGTGATTGACAAAATTTTACAGGGGCCTAAAAAACATGTTTTGTAGATGGCTTAGCGAAGTAATAAATATATCCAATAAAAGCTTTCAAAGTAGTTTATTTACGAAACATTAATTTACCAACAGATACTGAAGAGTTCAGAGTTCAGAAGGGCTACCACAATAAATATTTTTTTTGGTCTCCTTTAAAATTTTGTCAATCATACTTACTAGGTTTTGAAATGGGGCAGCCGTACGAGCCAAGAGTAATAAAAAAATAAACTTGAATATTGAATAATGGTTTTGATTGTGAATTAGTTTTGAATACAATAACTTGAATAATATAATAGCTGTATCTGTTTAAATATCAGGAACAACAAATTAAAATATTAAACAAATACATCTAACATTGTCTTCTTTGCCGATTTAATTATGTTAGTAGGTACGTACTGTTTACATTATTTATATGTATTGTAATCTAAAGTGTAAATGCAGCTTGATCTTTCATAAACTGTATAAAAACCGTCCTAGAAATCACTACGGTTGCATTCCATTGCATTTATGGCTTCAAAACGTTATGGTTTACCATAACGTTTTGAAGCCAGTTCACTAATAAATAAATAATTGATGCCCGGTAATAAATTATGTATCAGATTTCAAGATAAGAGTTAATTATCAGAAATAAAAATGCCTAATCTGTCAGCAATGAGGTTGCAACATCGATTACTTACTTGTAGACTTTTATTGAACTGTATTATTATGGAAGCCTTTACTTTTGTATCCCGGAAAATCAGAGTTTCTTATGAACCGATAGACGTCACACAAAGATCTCTTGAACAAAGATCTCTTGCATGGACTTCCACAGGCCAATGTTTTGCACTGCCTGCATCCAGCGGCTCCCTAGGACTCGCTTGACATCCTGGTTTGACGTAATAGGAGATCTGTCAACACTGCGATTCCCGGTGCGAGGTCACCACTCCAGCACCTTGGTTGGGACCCCAACGACAATCAGCTCTGAGACCCATGTCCCGTCCATTTCCACTTCAGTTTCGCGACTCACTGGGCTATTTCGGTGGCTTTGGTTCTCCTACGGATTTCCTCATTTCTGATTTGATCTCGTAGGGTTACTCCGAGTCTTGAGCCTTCTTATGACGCCCATAGTTAGCGACACTGTTTCGGATCCAAAGTCATCACTGGCAACACGCACAGTTCTGCTATACTTCAATCTAAAGTAATTAACGCAAAGAGATAGTCAATGTGATGAATTGCCTCATCTGAAAAGCCCTCAGGCTTAGTTCCGCTCAAATAAACACAAAATAAAACGAAATAAACTACTTGTTCCATTATGATGTAAAAATTTAATTTAATACAACAATTTAAATACAAGGGTACAAAAAACCGCAAAAAACAAATATAAACTCATTTTGATCGCACTTTTGTTACACTGAATCGACAAAGCTGTTATTTTTATGTAAGAGCAATTATGTAAGGTAATTTGTTACACACATTGCAATTATGTAAAATGTGATTAATGTCCGTTAAAATTTATTTAGGAGACTCGTTTTATCGCTTCTTTCTTATTATACTTAGCTATGTTAATTATGTTACTTACCTATATATAGGTTACCTATAGCTTTTGCGTGTATATCCACGTGGAGTAAGTTTTTAAAAATTCCGCACCAATCCTTTGTTTTTCCGGAATTATTTATAGGTATGCCGTATGTCACTATACAAGTCCTACATATCCATATAATAAAGGTGCCTACTACTATACCCATGCAAAATCACGTCAATTTGTTGCTCTGTTGATGCGTGATTGAAGAACAAACTAACAAACAAGCATCGCGCTCACATTATTTTATTTTTTATCAGGTTAAAGATAGATAAAGTACGCATGAAGTTATAGTATATTCTACAAGATATACCTACAGTTTAAGTATGTATTGTCATATCCTCAAGTTGTTAGCCAAGTTATAATTAACCGTAAATAATTCTTACAGCTGGTTACGTGCACTGTAATCTGTTATATCATTTACCACGGTTGACTGACCACTGCACTGACCGATGTTTAACCGATTAGCCGATTAACTAGTGCATATGGCACGGCAAATTAGGTAATTAATTGTTGAATTTCGTTACCGCAAACAACGTAATTATTGTTAAGAAATATAATATGCGAAATGAGACGGAAACACAATTTTTACCCAACTACGCAAAGCCAAAAAAAAAGGTTTAGCAGCAATATGTTACATTTACATTTATTATGTAACATATACATATACCTACGTATATGTATATGTTACATCCGATTTTCCCGTAGTCGGATTGCATTTTTTAAACTTTTATTTGTGCAAAAGTTGGCGAATTATATATTTGCTGACATCAATAATGGCAAAACGTGGGCAGATTCTTTTATCACAGTCATAAATAATCAATAAATACCTTTTAAAAATAGTATTTTCAATTCCACTGATGACTCACATTCAGAATTATTATCTTGACAATTGGAAGATTTCAATTCCACGTGCAGTATAAGAATACGATTTTTATTTACTAGAATGCGGTACAAATAGGGGTCTAATTAAAATTTTTCTCTCATCTCAGATTTTTTTAGTAAAAAAATATTATTTTAATTACCTAAGTAGATTTTACAAAAAAAATATTTTGTTTAGTAAAAACGAATTCTGTGATCTATTGTAATTTGTAAATGAGAGTCATGTAAAAACTACTAAGCTAAGTAAGCACAACTTCAGTCCGAAATCGGAAATCGATATTACTGCGCAGAATGATAGAAAAAAAAAACAGTCACGATCGCGTGGGTGAACCACGCGATCGTGACTAAGCGATGAAATAAAACATGCCCGAAACCTCGTATGAAGCGCGACAGATGCTAGCTTATTGCGCGGAATAGGAGTGTAATAAACGCCGAATACATCAATGTATTCTAATAACTCGTAAGATATTCATTAAAAAAATGGCTGTATTGTCTCTTAGTAGATATGTATGGCTCTGTAATATGCACCACGTTGAAAATTAATGCAAATGAGACCTAACTTTGCGATTTTATTTTGTGGAACTTTCATTATTTTATGTTTCTACTAAGTATCGTCCCTTGGAAATATGCTGTAATTTTTGCCTGATTTTTTTTTTCAGATATTAATTAAAACTTGATCTACTGCTGTAAAACTCAAATACATCTGAAGATTTACCGTATACACTACGCTCGTAAAACTCGAGGCACAGCTTTTGCTGTTATCAGCATGCTTAGATTTCAAGTAGACAAAGCTGAAGCTGATATTTTAACGGACTTGAATTTGGTGGGCACCTAATTTTATATTATTAGATATTTTATATTTAAAAGAAGTGTTTACACAAAATACTCAGTATTTTTTTTTAATAGGCACTCGTGGGTACGTAGAAGCAATTTGCTTGCCTAATAACATTCTGACAGTCGGACAGTTTATAAATATTTTCAATCGAGAGAAGCACTCAATCAAGAGGCTTTACAATCTATTTGTTGTACTATTTCATTGTATTCTCATCACGAGCGAGTGTCAAGGCCTGCGAAAGGTCGACATCTCGGAGGAAGTTAGCGAGTGTGTGCGATAAAAACATCTTATTTATTTCTAGGAATCTTTATTGCAAAATTAAGTTAGAGTATTCATAAATCGATGATTACGCATTTGTAATATTAATTGTATAAAAGCCTCTAAATAAATAAACAAACAAAAAAAAACTTAGTAAGGATACAGGCAGATTTGCAGAGATTTGTCTGGTGGGAGGCTTTGGCCGTGGCTAGTTACCACCCTACCGTCAAAGACGTGCCGCCAAGCGATTTAGCGTTCCAGCACGATGGCGTGTAGAAACAGATTAGGGGTATGGGTTGAATCTACACTGCCATACCCCTTCCAAGTTAGCTCGCTACCATCTTAGACTGCATCGTCACTTACCATCAGGTGAGATCGCAGTCAAGGACTATCTTGTCATCGAATGAAAAATAAATAAAAAGAAAATAAAGATGTATGCATTTTTTGAGTCTTACCTGCGTACTAGATATTATCATTCGCATCACATCACGAAGCGAGGGTCAAGGCTGCAGTAAAAGGTCGGCGGCAATTCAGCATTCTGCGAGGAAGTGAGGAAGTGTTGTTGATCATCTTATAACGATAGCAAATAACCTTTTTCCAGCTGATGTGAATATTGTTTAATCACCGACCTTGACCACGCGAACCGTTCTTGTCTATGGACCGATATAAATATTATACTGCGGCTACATTATCGGGAGTCGGCGAATATTCGCACTATCGCGACAAGTGTGGCCGAGTAGTTCCCTGAATAGCGATTTTATTAGGACGAATTACGAATCCTTGTCGCTACACTGTCGGTAATGTCAATAAAGTTAACTGGTAATGAATGGGTAATGTAGACAAGAACATATCGATACTTCTATCGCGACAATGCGACACGAAATTTCGCACGATAATTTAGCCGATAGTTCGCACGATAGTATGTAATTTTTCTTTTTTTTATTTATGAATAGCGAGCAAACAAGCATGCGGGTCATCTGATGTTAAGTGATTACTGCCGCCCATGAACACTCGTAGCTTCGATGCTTTAAATAAATAAAAAAATTTTTTTTTACTAGAGATCTAAGGTAATATTTCTACTTCTATAAGTACCTACCTACCTAATAGTAACTTAATAAGAACAACTATTATAGTATAGGTTTAATAGTGGCCCTTACTTTCTTCAAAAAAAAGTTTTTTCATTTTTTCCTCTACTAGTAGGTAGGTAATATTAAATCGACTTAAATGTATACTCATACTTATTTTTATGATATGCAAGTTGGTTAAATAGAGTCAATTCATACAAGTAAAAGATAGGTAATAAACTATTTGCACTTATTGTTATAGGTAGGTATAGACAAATCATTACTCTAATCCTACAGTCAATACACTGGGTTTCCGACGATGTAGAAATAAATAGGTAGTAATAAAGTATTGAACAATTATATTGTACAATTTAGCAATCAGTACACGTCAAGTGAAGGAGAATTGCATTTCTCACTTCCTGTGCCGATGTTTTCCCCGGCGCGTCCGTGACTGCCAATTCCTGTTTTCCTTCACACTACAAATCTGTGTATCGATTCTGTAAAAATTATTGCATCAATGTAACGATCGCAATGACCTCTGAATGGCTTTTATCCTTCCGCTATTGGTTAAAATGCGTTGATGCAGCATGAACGATGTAAATTCAGCCAATAGGCCATTGCGATCGTTACACTGATGCCATATACCATAACTTGCTGTTGCCCGCGACTTCGTCCGCGTGTATTTAGTTTTTAATTATCCCGTGGGAACGTTTTGATCTTCCGGATTAATAAATAGCCTTTGGTTCGGTTCCTGGTTCGGTTCTCGTCGGGTGACCGCCTTAGACCACCGAATTATCGCATTGCATTGTTCGCCCGCGCTATTTTTTCTTTTTGCTCGGTTTCTAAGAGTCCTACTGAGATATTGAATAGCCTGTAACCTTCCTCAAGAATTGGGCTATCAGATACAAAAAGAATTTTTAAACCCGACTGATAGTTCCAGAAATTAGCGCGTTTAAATAAACAAACTCTTGCACGTTATTATATTAGTATAGATGTTGTCTGTCAAACAGAATTTTGTCTGACTGTCTGTCTGTTTGTCAGCTTGTACCACTTTATAGTAAGGTAAATTTTCGCGACGGCGGATCTGAAATAGAGAGCAAAATTAGATTGGCTAAAATAAAAATGAGTTGTTTTTGCTTTATCCAGTCTAATAATTTTACTACCTATAATTTTGTTAAGGCATAGTTGACTTTTTTATTGCCCAATTTGTGGGACATTATAATGGTCTCTACCCGTAGAAAAATTTAACAAGAACAAATTTTAAAAACTAGAACCCGACTTCGGAAAATTTTATGTACTTACCTAATATTCGTTAGGTATATTAATTTTGTTCGTAATGTAGCTTATGTCACTTCACACCTGGACCATTCATAGTAACGAATCGATTGACACCTCATTCATCAAAATCGACTCTGCAATCTATTCGCTACGTTATTATGTTACGTTACGGCAGACGTAAATACAAACAATACTAAAATACATGGACTGCTAGAATCATAATCTGTTCTACAGTGTTTCCACTTTATTTGTGTCTCAGTTATGACTTAAAATGAGTATCTTAATATTAGTATTTAATTCGATGCCTTAACATGGGTAGCCTAAGTATGTCATGCTCACTTAAACATTTCTATGGTGGTGTCGTGTGGTGAGGGTTGTTACGTTCCCTCAAAATATGGTTGAGCGAAGCAATGGTTGGATAATGCGTCATGCTCGTGAACGGGTGCCGCCAACGGGAATGGGTCTGCTTTGTGTCTAGGTACCCATCTTAACATGTGT
This sequence comes from Hipparchia semele, assembly GCA_933228805.2. Classification (NCBI taxonomy): domain Eukaryota; kingdom Metazoa; phylum Arthropoda; class Insecta; order Lepidoptera; family Nymphalidae; genus Hipparchia; species Hipparchia semele. The sequence goes on along the minus strand of OW121715.1, from coordinate 14,469,159 downwards.
TAGGTTGTGGTAGGTGTGCATTTTTGAAACTTCTTTGTGGAAACATTGTGTGCATAGCCTAGTTTTGTTAACCATTGTAAAAAATTTTTTTTGAAAAGAGCAACTGCTGAGTTTCTTGCCGGCTCTTCTCAGCAGAATCTGCATTCCGAACCGGTGGTAGATTTATGACGTGTCATAAGAGCTACAAGTTGGCCTACATGAAATAAATAAATTTTGATTTGATTTGATTTGATAAGTCCTCCCATAGTTGGGTAAAAATAAATCCCTATTTTTAGACTGCTTCGTTAACCTAGATTCTATCACGAGGATTTAATAAATAAGCTTCCCCTTAACAATCATCACACAAGATCTCCGGCCAATTTCTTTATGTAACAACCGTGTATCAACAAAAGCTTTCACTCTCAAATAATTAGGTGAGTAATCTACCAACGGTAGGTTGTATGCTCTACTTTAGGGACATAGTATAAAGTGTTCTCCACATCACTGTCTCAATCGACCAGTCGATCGCGACATGACATTTGCAAGTCTAGCGGAAGGCTCGCACTAATAATATGAATATGAACAAGTAGTTAGTTACTAAGAATCAAATAAAAAATACTACATAACTTAAATCGTTTCACTTATCAAGAAGTATGCAATTGGTAGATTTCACAGGGTTTCGTCAGCAAATAGTACCACCATTTGGCCAACCCTGCTCTACATCTATACTAATATTATAAAGCTGAAGAGTTTGTTTGTTTGAACGCGCTAATCTCAGGAACTACGTCCTAACTTTTTAACCCTGATGCTGCAAGGAACTGCACTCCTAAACCGTAGTGATTTTTGAACGGTCGATTGTAAATTGAAGACGTGGACGAAGTCGCAAACTTCCATTAGTTATCTTATAATTTCCTCATTTAATTAGAATAGGTACCTACTTAAATAATTCTTACTATGATACATAAAAGATTCATTGCAAAATTTTAATGATTTCTCGAAAAGCGGTTGCATTAGACGGTTACAAAGTTACCGTGACGTTGATGACTGCCTGGAATTCAGGGGTCAGAAATAGCACGGAATTCTAAATGCTAAATGCAATATATAAGTGCTCTCATCTTGAAACATAATAATAATAATTATATTTTTTATATCAAATTAATCAAATTAATTAGCGAAGTCTAGTGTTCAATAGATAAACTATTATTTCAGCGCCATCTATTGCTAAGTAGAATAAATATTACTTGTTTTTATCACAATAGATGGCTGTATATTAATTTTTTTTAAAGTATTTTATTTTCTTTATCAAAAATTCAATTACCATTGTTTTTATTAAATGAAATTATATGTATTGATATGTATATACTGCTTACAGATTAATATTTTAAAACATTAAAAATGCATAAAGTAGAGAATCGAGGTCAACGATTAATGATAATGGCAATATTGTTCACTCAACTCTTTAGTTTATGTTGCAACCGCTGCTTGACAGCTGTGTTGGAAAAATTTGGAATTATGAAGTAGGATATTTTCCAATTTATTGTGTATAAATGACAGTGGGAAAAGAAACAATGGGGTGAGTTTTACTGTCTAAAATCTTATTTACAATATCCTATTATGCATTCTTGAAAATATGTCGTTTTTAACCTGGAAATTTAGTTTCCCTTACACCTCGGTATTTTAGGGAGGGGATGCATTTTACCCATGCGATGCGATATTTTAGGGTTTTTCTTTATAAATAGCAAATATTACCTACGGAGACGAGTTTGCTTGCTTCTTATTTGTGTAAATATGGACTTTTATTTTAATTTATGCAGAAAAAAATAGTAAAATAATATTTTGCAATGCTTGTAAACCCGTTCAAGCGATTGCAATTTTATCATTGATTGCATTCGATTGAACGCTCACCTAGACGTTAAGGTCGTCGGGGGACGAAGGGTCGTTGCTATTTTTAAATTTTTGCATACTTGAATAAATTTTTGCTATCCAGATGAAAGGGCAGATTATTACAACTACCTACATATAAGCGTTTTCACATTTAGCTTCCTATTTTACGCACTTTTTTACGTTATATTCAATTGTTTGTATTTCGAATAATTATTAACAATTTTTGTATTTGAGGGTAGTTAGTAGTTCCCTCCAACCTTAATAAGGACATCAATTAAAAAAAAATTGCTACATATATAGCTCTCACAGATCAATCTAATTTGTGTCTTCTTGATCAACATGAACCTGGCAAAAGAATATGTGCCCAATTTATATATTTTCAATGTAGCATGGTGTGGGTAACAAGTCAATAGAATACAGCTGGAATTAAGGCAGCTCTAAAAATAATGATAATGATAACATTGATTCATCATCATCATCTCAATCCATCGCTGTACGATATTATTGCAATCATAAGGTTCAAATTCACACCATTAAGATTGAGTCTATCCTTTTCCAGAAAATCTGTTTTCGTAATGTGAACCTTATCTTTCCTACATTATGGTACAAAATAATTTAAATTCGAAAAACCTGTCACCTGCACCATGCTACAACAAAAAACTGTAAAAGTGTATATTGCGCAGAATTGCAGGAATGAACTAGTATACAATAATCCTATTATGTAGGTTGTGTGAAGTTGTTAAGTCTTTCCTAAAAATAACCTTGTTTACTATTGTATAACAACTTGCGAGGGTTTAAGTCAAGGTAGGTAAATTGTACACAAAACTTGCTCAATGACCTGAATAGTTGTTAACAATTATGTTTTACAGAAGTAAAAAATTTTAATACCTATATTTTTTTATGTTTACTTACAAGAATGTTGAAAACGTCTCATTTTATTTACTGCTATACCCCTTCCAAGTTAGCCCGCTACCATCTTAGACTGCATCGTCACTTACCATCATGTGAGATCATAGTCAAGGACTATCTTGTCAATTAATAAAAATAATGTTCTTAATTGAAACATAGAGAATGATTATAAAAATTATACTTAAATGAAACAAAATAATATAAATATTGCTTTTTCGTCTTTAGGAATGATTTATATTTGTAGGGTAAAAATATAGGTGGAAAATAATATAGGTCAGCCAAAAAATATCACCTGAAAATTGCTCATCCAAATAAAATCTCTTGACAACTTCTATATTTTATCTCAAATCTTATCAATAAATTCTATTGCGAAGTTTCTCCAAATGCCCATATCATGATATAAGATGCCCTTTCAAATATTTGCCAAGGAGATTTAAACTGTAAGATTAACTAAATAAGCATTGGATTTCTTTGAAGTTATCTCTGAGTTAGGCTCTTTTTAATGTTATGAAGAATTTTGAAGATGACAAATGCAGTCTTTAAAGTAGTGTAAGATAGATCTTATCCGTGGTGACAATGGAAAAACACACAAAGACATCGTAAGTTTAACTATTCATTTTGCATTGTTAGAGTTCAGTACTCAAGGCTGCCAAAGGAACTCTATTACTAAGCCTGTCTGTCTGTCCGTCTGTCCATCTGTCAGCGGACCGTATCTCATGAACCGTAATAGCTAATTAGCTTAATTAATTATTATAATTATCAATGCGGAAGTGTGTTTGTTGGTTCGTTTATCTTTCAATCATGTAACAATGGAACAAGGGAATATGGGTCACTATCAGAATATTCAAAAAATTGTTTCAAGAGTTAATTACATAATATTATGTTATATTGTATGCAAATGCACAAATGCATTAACATAAAATGCATACTAATAAGTAACAGTGCATAAATTATAATAACAAATATGTTTAACAGAAACATAATGAAAATTATATGTACATGATGTGTCATAACAATTAGTTATTTATATGTACAGGAAATATCATCACAAACAACTTTGTTCACTATGACCTACTTCACACACTATACAAAGATGATAAAACTTTAACACAAATTCATATTTGTATTACAATATTGCATCAAAATCAAGTAATGATTGAAATATAACAAGGATTAATAAAAACATAAAAATTCTTTTTACAAAACTGACTTCCATGCTACTTCAAATTGTGCATATAAAATTTGAAGAATTCTCTCGATTTCTTTAGGATTCCCTCACCAGAATCTGATGACTGACTGACTGACTGATTGACTGATTTATCAACAGATAATAGATAGCTATTGTGACGCAGGCATCCATCAAGAAAGGATTTTTGTAAATTCACCCAATAATTGGGTAAAATAGGGGTTTGAAAAATCCAACTTAATGTGAGCGAAGCCGCAAGCAAAAACTAGTTTTCAAAATAAATTAAACGCTGGACCAAGCCACAGCCTAACACAAAAAATTCAAAATTTATTTATTTCATGTAGGCCAGCTTGCAGATCTTAAGACACGTCATAAATCTACCACCGGTTCGGAATGCAGATTTTGCTGAGAAGAGCCGGCAAGAAACTCAGCAGTCTCTTTCCAAAAAAAAAAATTTTTTTTACAATAGGTAACAAAACTATGCTATGTATACAGTGCTTCCACAATGAAGCTTCAAAAATGCATACGTAGGTACATATAATCCAACACATGTTAAGACGGGCAGACAAAGCAGACCCATTCCCGTTGGTGGCACCCGTTCACGAGCACGACGCACGATCCAGTCGTTGCTTCGCTCAACCATATTTGAGGGAACGTAAAGTAGTACAAGTTTACTCTTATTGTTCCAGAGAGCAGCCGATCTTCACGTGCAAGGCGCACGTGTTTCACATAGACCCCAAGACGAAGCGCTCATGGATGTCGGCCAGTTCGTCCGCCGTGTCCGTCTCCTTCTTCTACGACTCCTCGCGCAACCTGTACCGCATCATCAGCGTCGAAGGCACCAAGGTACAGTAGCGACTTGAAAACTATCTAGTATGAGCGAAGCGAGCGCGAGAATCTTTATGGATTGTTCACACCAAACGGATACTCAGCCGCCGACTGTGAGCGACCATTTTTACGCACGCAGTTTACTGCTTTTTCATTCATATTCAACTATCCGTTCAGTAGTTTTCGCGTGATGCGCGCACAGACAGACAAAAAATTAAAAAAAAAATTGTTTCGGGCTCAGTCTCGATAATAAAGCACCCACCGATAAAAATCCGGTGGTAGAATTGTGACCTTTCATAAGAGCTACAAGTTGGCCTACATGAAATAAATAAATTTTGATTTTGATTTTTTTGAAAAATTTCAAAATACATATATTTAATGACAGAATTCGTCCCGTTACAGTTTTACTATAAGTATAGATTATGTTACATACATGATATTATTAAGGACCAACTGTTTACAAAATTGCCAGCTATTACGGAGAAATTATTTGATAAATGAATATGACCTCCAAACAAAATCGTCGAAGCGTTTTCGGAGTTTCGTTTTTAGGCATAAAAATCTGCTATTTGGAGGTGGACGCATTCATTCAGCGGTTCTAAAACAGGGCTTTGTAAACAAATAGGTGTGTGAGGGTATGTACTCATAACTTCATAGAACAAATGGTCGCAATAAATCAGTTTACTTTTTGCTTGCTCCCAGTATTTAACGAGGATATGATCTGCATTATGCGTACGAGGGACGTGTGGCCTAATATAAGCCGTTTACGTTAAGTAAACAACGTTGACCCAAGTTCGTAATTGGATGGGTGAAAGATTATCATTAGCGTCTTATAATAACAGTAATTGTTAATCCTAAAGACCTACTCACCGGGGACATTCGCCTGTAATTTTTTTTCCTAGTCCTTTTAATGTAAAAATCTAAGATTTTATTTTGAGTGTTTACATTACAATACTGCCTTATAATGACTGAAGGGCATCGCCTAAAATGTAACGATCTAAGATTACATTTTGGGTATTCCTGCAGTAGTATCAGTTGTTTTTTGATGGCATTAGTTATGGTACACATTGTATTATGGGAGTTAAAATGGTAGGTATGATTACCGGTTGCGCACTGTAATGCTCAGTTATCACTCACTGATATAATGTTCGAATCTGTACTACATTGTAAGCGAATGCTTCCTGTGAGGGGACCGCCTTAAGAACTGATCACTGGAGCCTGTTTGGACTTAGCTCTGAATTGTGACATTTAAATTAAGAAACAAATAACAAGGTCCTAAGTCCTAACATAAAAGTCTCGTTTTATTTAGTCAGAGTAGAATTAGACTAGGATTTATAGATTTCAGTCTAAAGCGCGCGCGTATGACTTGACTTAGACTTGAACCATATTGAATTTTTCGTGCTTTTGTCTGAGTAGAGGGAGACTACAATCTCTAGATTTAAGCCTAAGAGTACGCTTTTGATACGTAAAACAAATGAATATTATCCAAAGAAACCTACCATAAATAGAAAGGGTTAATTTTCCGCTAGATCTGTCCGTGCTCTTAGATAGACAAAAAGTTCGCGCTTTGTATCAAATAGGTAGAGTATGTTAGGTGTGTGAATAGAACAATAAAACAGTTTCCACATCAGCACAGCTGTACGTGAAACTTGTGAGTTATTGCAATGTACGGAGCACCACAAATCGATCATACGTTACCGTTCCGCGTCGTTACATAAGAAAGCAGGCGCCGTGTAAATGCGTCTCAACAAACCATGCCCGGCGCTGCATTGTATCAAAACGTATCCCAGATTAGATCATACACCGCTCTCGAAACCGGAATAAGAACTTTTAAGCATCGAAATGAACTTGTAATATTGTGCACCTTACCGAATTTCGGCCACAGCGGCCAATTCGAAATGTTCTAGGCTGAAATCTATCGAACAGAAAGAGACAGATTTATGTCAAAGCATATTTGTGTCTTGTTTTAACTCTTATTTTGAGTCCGAACTAAGTCAGAGCACGCTCAATAGATCTTAGCATTAGTGCACTAGTGTGTATGCCATTCAGATACACTCTCTTTTCGCGCACTCTTATAGTCCGAAAGGACTCGCAGAAGGATCGATCGATCGATCGATCAGAATGTACAATGAGGTGTCAATCGTTTTGTTATTATGATTCAGGTGGCTTGAGCATTTTATACGAACAGAGTCGAACAATATCACTGATGTTACACCCAATTTTCCGTAGGCGGGTTATAGGATTTTTAAACTGCATATTTTTAACCGACTTCCAAAAATTTATCAATTCGGCCAGTATCTTTTTTTCTTCTATGTATTTCCACCGATTTCTCCGGGGTTTCCGGACCGATTCACGAGATTTTTTTTCTTGTTTGTTTTGACTCAGGAGGTCGCCAACCGTGACTTTTTGTAGCGATTCAGTAGTGATACAATCGCAAAAAGTGCGCGATAAAGTCGCGATGCTATCGAAGTTCGTATACTTTCGCCCACGTTACAACGATTCTGCATCGCTACCATCGTCATACAGCATCGATACAGACGTCATGCAGCATCGATACAGTCGTACGCTCTAGTGATTAGTAACAACCTGTGAACGCCTGTGGCCCCCCGCTCTTTTACCCCGATGTCGTCCGAAACGGTCGCGCGTTAGTAGCGATGCAGAAGCGATGCTGAATCGATATTATGCGAGTGTATCGCTACAGAATCACTTCTGTCGCTCGTTGCAAATACACGTTATTGCATGTTAACGAAACGCTGCAAAAAGTAGCCGTGAGCGATCTCCCTTATCGTAGGCTTCTATAGAATACACTTTACTACATAACTGGGCTGTGGAAAATCATTTTTCTTCCACAGTACCTGAGCTACAAATAAAGTGAGTATCGTAGGTAGGGTGATTTCGCCGGTTGGCGACCGATTAGCGGGATATTCAACTTTACGTCAATATTTAAGTATGTTGCACCCATAGCACATGTATTAAAGTTATATGACGGGGTCCTAGATATTGTCAAGTTATATTTAAAAGTAAAAAAATAAGAATTACAGTTGTGAAAACATTTTAAATTGAATAAATCTTAAAAACTATGTGAAATGCTAGTTGGCGACCACTTTTGCTAGTTGACGACTGCCCCCTTATCTAGTTGGCGACCTCTCGATTTGCTAGGGAAAACTAAATTTGATTAATAAAAAATAAAAAATATGAACGTGTTAATGTTTAAAAAATAATTATTATTCATGCTTTATTATTCATACATTTAATAAATTATTAAAACACATTTTTTCATGAAATCAAAGGTACACTTTAATATTCAAGCTTAAGCTTAAATGAATCTTAGCAAGTATAATACATTTTCCTACACAAGTACAAAATTAAAAATATCACTTTAAACAACAATTACAAAAGTTTAGAATCAAATCATCAGATCTCGGGATGTTATACATTTTACATTTTTTTCTAATACCGTGTCCTCCTTCTCTTATATTTTTAAAACACATTCCAGATCTCTTTGGGAATAAGCCGGTGTTATTTTCTAATACGGTTTGTGGAGGACATCTGTAATGAAAATTTTATATATTAAACACCTACATTATGCAAAAAACAGATAAGATTATAAGTAGTGATTGCAAATGGTCGTAAACCCACATATTAATTTGCTCATTTTTAGTTGGCGACCACTTGATACCCATACATTTTAAGATGTTTTATAATAATAATTTGGTGGTCGTAAACTAAAAGATACACGGATAAAAATAAACAAATTAAATTGAAAGTGATTAAATTCCGAATTAGATTTGTAGTCTATAAAAAATAAAAATAAATGTTTTTCTTTCTAAATGTCTATTGGCGGCCAGGTGGTCGCCAACTGAAGTTATTGGATAATTCCAATTTCAGTTAGCGACCATTCAATTTTTTTAACCTGATTTTGTATATTACATGTAATAAATGTACAAATAACGTAAAACATATATATATCCACTTAATAGAACATTAAAAAATTGACTCAAATAAATACATCACGATCTACTTACCTCGAACGCTTCACTTACTCACTATTTTTTTCGTTGTTTTGGGAACGTGTACGCGCCGAAAGTATGAGCGGCGGATTGAACTAAGATTTGTTTGCTTTCGGGTAAACACAAAGCTGCCAACTATTGTAGGTAAAACTAATAGGTCTATCCCCCTCTTTACTTAAGTGAATTTCATTTGGAAAAGAAGAATAGAATTCTTATTATTTTCGTTTTAATACCGTAGGACCTGTTAGTGGTCGGCTAACTGACCCCGGTCGCGTAACCCCCGAAACCACCCTATATGATATCGCTAACCTACAAACGCTCCGTCGGTTTCATCATAGGTGCTTTAACAAAGGATTTCTCTACGGTAACGAGAACCCAAGTACCAATTACTCGTACATCCCATTTAAAATGTGCCAGGGCTACACTCGCGAGCGAATATTATTTAAATTTTAAAACTTTTCTGCTTCATACAATAAATCGTTTTACTAACTTGGTTAGCAGCGTAATTACATGTCCAGGGATTCAAGAAAACAGTAGCTGGTGTGGTCAGAGCGCTTGTCAAGATAAATCAAAGGAACCCAGATTCGATGGGGTTACGTCGTTTTATTACCGAGTTCCCATTGACGCGTTTCGGCTCCATCATTTAGAGTTTAGACCCTGGATATCGTTTAGGACCCGAGTACTTGTCATGACAAATCAAACGAGATTATACATGCAGAATTTCAGCAAAGTCAATAGATTGTTAAAAATTGATTGACACACACTTTAGCATTTATAACATACTAGCTCTTGCCCGCGACTTTGCGTCACTTAAGTTACTGTTTTTCCGGGGTAAAAGGTCATTTTCCTTGCCATCAAAAAATCCGTTCTATAAAAAATTTTTTTATTTTCGTCCATTTTCCAATATTTTAATAGTTAATCTGCTATTTGGGACAGAAACGAATACAACAAATCAAAAACCATGAAAATCGGTCCCGCCCTTCTAGAGTAGTAAGTGTTCGAACAAACCCGAATTTGTTTTATATATTAAGATTAGTAAGGATTATGTCTCATTTGTTGTTGTTCGGTGTTTACGTACATAGCTACAGTTTGATTTTGATATTGATCCTTGTTACAGGCGGTAATAAACAGTACCATAACAGTCAACATGACGTTCACAAAGACGTCACAGAAGTTCGGCCAGTGGAGCGACGTGCGCGCGAACACTGTGTACGGGCTGGGTTTCGCTTCCGAAGCAGAATTGGGAAAGGTAATATCATTTTTTAGAAGCGAGATAGGGTGTACTGATTAGGTTGGAGCGCGCTTGCCTATAAGATGCTTATTCACTATTGCCTTTTTATTAAACAAACAATATTCATGCACAAATGTAAAAATATAAACAAGTAGACTTACAACTAAAAAACTCACTACTGAGCGCAGGTCTACTATCAGATAAGGGATATAGGCCGTATTCCCGTATATTATGCCAAAGTAAAAGGAAGAATCGGCAAGGAAATTGTTTTTTTTGACAGTTGGTCCTTTTTCTTGCACGTCAAATTTTCATAACATCGTATAATGACTCAGCTGTCATAGCAAACATAGCAGCACGCGCGCCTGTATCCTCGGAAGTGATTCGTATGATTCGTATTTTCAATCATACGTCGTTTTGGTTTGAAGTAGGGCCATTTTTTGAGTGGATTTTGTTCTGAATTAGATTTCCTTACTTATTATTTATTCGTAGTATTCTATAAAAAAGATGTTTTTTCTTTTTATCAGTTCATCGAGAAGTTCCAAGAAGTAAAGGAGGCGATCCAAACGCAGCAGTGCGGCGGCACGGCCAAGTCGACCAACGGGTCCGGCGCCGCCACGCCCGTCGCGTCCGCCACGGCCAGCCCGCTGCTGGCGGTCCGCGCGCCCGCCGGCGACGAGCCGGCTATGTCCCCCGCGCAGGTGGTGGTAGGTACAAGATACAACACCCTCCATCACACTAATATTATAAAGGCGAAAGTTTGTATGTGTGTATGTTTGTTACTCCTTCACGCTGCAAAAAATGAACCGATTTGACTGAAATTTAGAATGGCTCATACAACACCCTGTATGGTATATCCTCGCGAAAGAATCCAAGTTCCAAGAAGTGAAGGAGGCCATACAAGCGCAGCATATAATAATAATTCCGACCATCTGGTGTCACTAGGACTGATATATATATAAGGATTCTAATGATACACCATACGTCCAAATCTGTTCAGGCATTTAGAAGTTATGGTGTAAGTCACATACATGAACCCAAAAAACTAATATAACACTCTTTTTTTGGGCAGTCATGTATACATAAACTTTTCTTGCATCTTTTTCAGTGTTCTATGATGAAATGATGAATGGCATATATACATAAGTTTGTGTCCTGTCCCATTGTAGAATTGTTAACTTTTTTTTACTATCTTAATCATAATTTGTTGCAGCCGAAACAAGATAACGACGAGATGGTGGTGCACCAAAGAGCCCATTCTGTTTCGTCCACACTTCAGGTACCTTTTTTTATGTCGTGACAAACTAACTTCTGTCTTCTTGTCTGGTGATAAGTGGCGATGCAGGCTAATTCCTGGTTCCTATATTAAATCTTTCTGTAATTTGAAGATCGGTTACCGATCAAATTTGTCAAAAGAGTTCATACAATTTTCAATTTTTTGCCTTGTAATGTTGTTAATAAACAACATTGTTAATAGCAACGTTTTATTAAACGAAACTAACTGGGATAAGAAAGATATATTGAATATAGGAACCGACCTTATGAGAAAGCTGGTCAACTTGATGGGGGTGTGTTAGGTTGTCAAAACCTACTTGACCCCTGGCTTCACGGCCAGAAGCGGTTTTTTTAAAAATCCACCACTCACACCAACACAAAGAGGATGCCTATTAACTAAGCAGCCCGGCTCTGAAGGGTTCAGATAAGGTCGGTTATAACTCTTCTTTATCAACCGAAAGACGTCCACCACAGAGATCTCTTAAACGAATTCCACAGGTCTTGGTTTACGCCGCCTGTAACCAGCAGCTCCTTGTGAATCGTCTGATGTCGGTCTACCTAGTGTGCGGTTTACCAACACAGCGTTGCCACTTTGGGATCTCAACGACCTTCAGCTCTTCGAACTATGTGCCACGCCCATTTCCACTTCAGCTTCGTGACAAATAGCCTCAATAGCCTAACGGTTAAGGGTGTCGACTGTAAACTGAAAGGTCGCAGGTTCGAACCCCACACGTTGCACTATTGTGGTAAACACTCCTAGCACAAGCTTTCCGTTTATTTGGAGGGGAGAGGAGAACATCAGTCAAGTTTAGCTTGGCTGATATTCTTTAAAAATAATTAAAAAAAAATTGTGTCAGGGAGGCTACGCCACGGTGGGGCGTGCGCCCCGGGGCCCGCTGGCGTCGGCCGGCGCTCCGCCCGACGCCTCCAGCGCGGACTCCACGGAGCAGCAGCTGCGGTACGAGAACGACCGGCTCAAGCTAGCGCTGGCGCAGAGGTGAGTGGCTCACTTATCCCAGGGCATAGTTAACGTAAACATACAGATTTCTAGCAAAAAAAGCATTTCTCAAAACTTTGATAATAGAATTTTATCTTATCTTATAAAGTATTTTTTCTTATTTATTCGATGACAAGATAGCCCTTGACTGCATGCTTGATTGCTTGTACGGATAAAAACACTTGTACTAATTCTGTTGTACATAAACCATAAACTCAATTGATAGTTCTAATAATGATGGAAACATTGTGAAAAGCATGGCACTATTTTTATTTTAGAGTTGTGAATGTAAATTAAATAATTTAAAGATTGTGTACAACAAAATTAGTACCAATATCACGTTCTTTGTAAGACACAAGAAAGTGAAAATTCTTGTAAAATAGTGTTGCAACGAATTCGGTCAGGAGCATGGCCGAATAGCCGAATACTCGATAAACTATTCGGCCTGCGTAATATAAGTTCGAAAATTGGCGTACAAATCGCATTATGGCAAAGATTGCACACTGCTCTCTGATTGGCCTGCTATGTTTACAAAAAAAAAGAATATTAGCCAAGCTAAACTTCATTTATATTCTCCTCTCCCATCCAAATAAGCGAAAAGCTTGTGCAAGGAGTAGGTACGACAATAGTGCAATGGGTGGGGTTCGAATCTGCGACCTTTCAGTTTTCAGTCCGCACCTTTAACCGTTGGGCTATTGAGGCGTATCTGTGGTTAAAATATGCTATATTACGCGATGTTTTACATCAATTTTAGGTATTTTATTTGGGATAAGTAGATCTTTTTATTTCTCTGATTGTTATTTCTTATTTCTGTTTTTAGGTATTCGGTATTCAGCCGAATAGTTAAAAATACGCCGAATACCCAAGAGTAAGCGAATATTCGATGCAACTTTATTGTACTTAAACTCAACGTAGAGTTGTGTCGTGTCGGCAATTTTTTTCGTAGCGTGTCGAGGAAGATTTATATGAAAACAATAATTCAGACACAAGGGTTTATTTCATGTCGTTTTTGTACAATACTTACTAACTACAAAAAGTAATAACATGGTACAGTCTCATCGAATTTAAGAAAAATAACGATTTTTTCTTATTTTATTTAAAGCAGTGTTACTTAATAAATACCCACAAGCATTACTCATTTTCATCCATACAATAAGTCTTAAAAAAATAAATGAGTCTACTTAGTAGATATACCTAGTATAGCACTAACAACAGAGCATAGTTACATTCTTAGTTGTGCGACTTCACATATTTTATATAAGGTACTAATTTTGAAAATTAGCAAGCTCATAAAATTTATTCATCACTCAATTTCTAAGTTTATAAGTAAGTTCTAATGCTGAGATCTATAGAGTGTGCTCTGACTCAGCTCAGACTCAAGATAGAGGTTAAAACGAGACGAACATATGCTCTGACATAAATCTGTCTCGTTTTAACTCTGTCTTGAGTCTGAACTGAGTGAGAGTGCAGTTTAAAGATTTCAGCGCAAGTACCTAAGTCTTAATGGATTAATCAACAAAGTAACATGCCGCCTCTACACGTTAAGCCAACATACTCGTAGACTTAGGTCTATAATCTTATTAATCGCTAGATAGAAAGTATGACTGTGACGGCCAAATATTGGTAGTCATTGGCCAAATATTCTTTTTACATGGTTTTGGACCATCTTTTGGTCTAACATGTAGAGGAAACATTTTATTTAATACTGATTTTTATAGTTAACATAGGAGAAAATTGTCTGTAAAAATTCAAAGTTGTAACTCAAAGCATTGTACTTAGTATTCACATGGTTGTACGCGACAAAGTAGGGGAAATATTATATGCAGTGAAGTATTTAGTAGCCCACAGCATCCTAAGAAAACGTCTTCCATTACGTGGTTGATGGGCAGGGTTCACGACTCTATCCAATGAGAAATATATGACACAGATAAAATAAGAATTTTTATACCAATATAAAGTATAGAGCAGCTAATAAGGAATATCAACATCAGAAGTAAGATTACATCAGATTGAATTGGGATATGTGTTGCTTATGGCGGCATATGGGTGCAAAAAACCAATTTTAAAATTGTTGATTTTTGTGTGGTTTTTCTTCCTTTTCATGTGTTAAGAAAATAAACGTTTTTTCTTTCTTATTTGAATTACTGTTAATTTAGTTTCGTGTACAACCAATATTATGTGTATATAAGAACAAATATGCAAATGAAAGTCTTTTCCAAATTAGTGTTCATAATTCCCCACAATCGGTACAAAGCCACCGTCCTCCTCGTATTCGTGTTGGTAGTTCTCATACACTGGCTTGCTCACTTTATATTCCTCAAAGATAGGTTTCGCTAACTTATATTCCTCATAGACTGGTTTGGCCACTTTATATTCTTCGTGTACTTCTTTGGGGGTGCCAATTTTGTGGACGATAGCGTTGAAGCCGTTTTTGTCATCTGCTTCGTATTCCACAACGCGTTTTGTTCCATCTGTCTCCATTAGGGTGTATGAGCCTGAAGAAATTTTGAATATTTTATTAATATTTTGTATCATTGACGGACGATTTTCGGCGAGCCGATGGATACCGGCGGCCTAAGGCCTGTGAAAATCCATGTAGGAGACCTAAGTCTAATATAATATAGCGGTTTATGAAGAAGAAGAAGAAGAATTGGATCATGAACAAACTTTAAAAGAAAGACTAAGAAGTCGTAGCTCTATGCGTTGGTCCAGTTAGATCAGCAATCGATTCAGCACTCAGCATTCAGCCATTCAGCAGTTCTTGTTGATTAAGGATAGATCGAAATTGAAGAAGAGAAAGAGAGGGAGACAGAATGTGATTAGTGGCAAAAATGACCTCCAGCATTGAGGTAGACAATACGGTGTAAGAAAGAGAAGGTATTTATATGCAATGCTGCCAACTTCTTGTCTCGAAGCCCAAAATCCCTTTTGGATTATGCGATTGAGTAACTAGCAGCTCTAGTTATAATCATAATCATCTTAACCGAAAGATGTTAACTGTTGGACATACTAGGTCTCTTGAAAGAATCTCCACAGAACACGGTCTTTGGCTGGCAGTGAATCGCTTGAGATCTACGGTCCACGTTGGCTGCGTTTCCCGGCACGGGATCGCCATTCGAGCCATGTGTGCTATCTATTGCTGCTTTACGAATCAATACGCTATGGTGACAATTTCTGCTTCTGCTGTAATAATAGTACGACATCGTTATTAAAATATAGTATGACCTATTTTTTACTAACAATACTTATTACCGTCCTAGTATGTATAATCTAGTAGTGGTTGGCAAGTGTTACCTTTAACTTTGTCACCATCTCTGGTCTCCCAGTGCTCCTTGTCGTCGCCAGTGTGCGGGTCCTTCACTGAGTAGTCGAATGAGTATTTTGGATGCGCCTGAAAATTTGTATTTATACACTCCTTTATAAAATAGGACAAGAGAGTACAGAATACCTTACATAGTACAGTTAGCAATAATTAAATGTTTGTTAATTATTTAGCTAAGGTTGGTTTTCATGGTAAATACAAGAATTAGATGGATAAATTATGAGAAGCCATTCCTTTGACCACTTCAAAAGAGCTTGCACACTCATGTTTACATTTGGATAAGGGACACAAAGTAATTATGCCGTTAGCTAATCTGACTTTGTCACTCGTATTAAATGTTAAAACGGACCAACTATGAATTCTAATCTGTTTAATATTGCGAGGCGGGTGAGCTAGACTTCAACAAGTTATGACAACTTTATATGAGTGAAAAGGGACTCGACTGTTTAGTTTGTTTATTTATTTTAAACTATCTCAAATATGGGCTATTCTACTGAACGATTTTGGTGCTTTGTATTAAAAGATAATGTAGAGAATGCAAACGTGCGTCGTGCATATTGCATGCTTTAGCCTATGTCAGCTTAGAATTTAAGTATTTTTTTCTTTTTCATCAGCATTATCAGCAACTCATTAACGGCTCACTACTGAGCGCAGGTCTCGTATCAGAGAAGGGTTATTGGTCAGTGTACCACGATGGCCCAATGCAATTTGGCAGACTTGACGCTCTTTAGACAACTCTCTAGAGGTGTAGGTTTCGTCATTATGAATTCCTTCACCGTTGAAGCATGTTAATATAACTCCAAAAATTCAGAGCTGTGTGCCCGGGATTGAACACGTGACACTCCCCCCCCCCCCCCCCTGCTCTTTTCTCTCTATTCTTTTTTACTTGATTTCAGTAGATTATAAAAAAAGTATGATTTCACTCACATGGTAGTCAACATCATATTCCTCGCTGTGATGCTCCTCCGAAACTTGGTGATGCACGATGGGCTCGTGGTAACCTTCATAACCTTCCAAGTTGTAGCCTTCGTAGTCAGCCAGCGCCGATGCGACCAGGAGGAGTAGGGGTACGGACTTCTGAAAAGAGAGACCATCATGTCAATTTTTTTTTTATTCCATGACAAGATTGCCCTTGACAACGATCTCACCTGATGGTAAGTGACGATGCAGACTAAGATGATAGCGGGCTAACTTGGAAGGGGTATAGCAGTGTAAATTCAACCCTTAGCCCTAATCAGTTTCTACAAGCCATTGTGCCGGAACGCTAAATCTCTTGGCTGCACGTCTTTGACGGTAGGGTGGTAACTAGCCAACCAGACAAAAACACTATTTAACCATGTACTGACAACATCATGCCTGTGCAAAGTACAACATCCTTTGTGGTGGGGAGAGTATAACGCTTTTTACAATAATCTATGTATAAAAAATTAAAATGCATTAGGTCATCTGTTTTCTGAACCGGTGCATACCACGCTGGTGGAATCTTGACTTGTCATAAAAGTCAGGTAAAAAGCCAGTACTGAATATAGATGAAGTTAATGTCAATCTTGCACTGTTTTTACAGTGATATTCTCTCAGTTTTCACAGAAAATAAAAATATACTTAATCAAAGTTTCTTTATTAGAAAACTTGAGTGATCAAACCGCCTTTGATGTAGTTTAATGTTTGCGTTGGCGTCGAGGATAAACTTATTAGTTTTAATTAAACTTTTGTTTTATTTATTTTTCCTATGAAATATTGCTTTTCTTGCTTGCGGACTTTAAAGAATTTTTTTACTCTTTGACTCTCTCATGGATAAAATCCTATTAATCTGCTGGAGGTTAGACGTAGTATAAACAAGGGTTTTCAGTATAGAATTAAATAAATAGGAGAATTTTTTTTAGAAATACCAATTTGCATTTATTTTCAATGTGTTGCATATTTTTAAATAACAAATTTTTTATATAACATTCTTATACATATTACCCAGAGACTATACAGCCATTAAAAAAAAATGATTATCTTGCGAGTTATTAAAATACATGATGTATTTGGCGCTTAGTACACTCCTACACGCTAGCATCTGTCTCGTTTCACTTAAGGTTCGGGGAATGTTTTATTTCATCTATCGCGGGGTTTATTTTTCTGGCATACTGTGCACTGTTAACCGTTAGCGTTGGGCTGTGGAGGCTTTGAAACTTATATAATACATTCTTCGTTACGTGTTGACTTGCCATAAGAGTTTACGTTTACGGTAAGAGCTAAGGTTGGCCAACATGAAAAAAAGATTTTTTTAAGTGAGAAAAATTACATACCGTAGCGAGTGCTGTAAAGGCAGGTGGGCGTACGTTACAAATTACGTGTTATTAAAATGAGCTCGTTGCAAACGCGGAAAGATAATGTCACGTACACGAATATGCAATGAAAAGGAAAGTGCTATTTGTGTTCGCTTCTAGACATATTTCACTATCGGAAAATGGTGTCGGCGAATATAGTTACAAAGTCAATTGGTCGACGTTATCCATTTCTATACTAATAAGTAATATTAGAGATGCTAAAGAATGTCTGTGTATTCTTATAGCTGTAAATAGTTATAGATATAGATAGATTAAACTGCTATAATGCTTATGATGTAGTTTGGCATCCATCGTTTGAAAATAAGACTCAAATTCTTTGTGGTCAGCATTACGGATAACGTACTTCCCTACGTAATGTTATTTTTTTTAAATATTTTTAGCAAGCAAACGAACAGACGGGTCACCTAATGTTAAGTGTTTACCGCCGACCATGAACATTTGTAGCACCTGAGGCACCACCTATGCGTTGCCGGCTTTTTAGGAATTTGTTGGTCAGCCCCTTGAAAAACCCCATGTTGTAATTTAGTGGGAACACCGTCGCGTCGCAGGAATTTGGTTCCAAAGTTTCAAAGATGATATGTTAATAATAAATATATGCATTTTTTTATATTTTCGAAAGCCATTCAATTGAAAAAAAAGTCTGCGACCCAAACTGAGGGTACAGTTTCATATTTGCTGTTTGGATAATATTTTCACTACTATTTATACTACACAATGAATTCTAAGAAGTTAATACTAAATTATTTTGGTATTAATATAAAAAAAAGTTTAAAAGGAAAACTTAATAGTTAAGTATTCGTTTAAATCTTTTTGTCACTTAATTAGAGTCGAGAACGGCTTGCTTGATGTGAGTTTAAGGAGTTAAGGGTCGTTAACATACTGACATACTAAACTAGACAAAGCTTCCTAGCCATAGTAGGTATCTACCTACTCCATTTTTTTTTAAATAAAGAATACTAGCCAAGCTGAAGTTAACTAATATCCTCCTATCCCCTCCAAATAAGTGAAATTTTAAAAGTATTAAAACGTCTAATAATGTCTTATAGGAAGTTATGTTCATTGAAGATCTCAAAAATGCAATGTTAATAGTTACGCCTGTCATAATATCAGCAAACACTAGTTATGTCATTGTTTCGTACCTCACTTTTTTAAGGAGGTAAACTTTCGATCCGATCAAGTGCGAAAAGTGTCAAGTCATTTCTAATTCTTGCTTTGTCATTCATAATTTAAAAGCTTGTAGTGACAGTCGAATTCTAAATGTATTCTTTTTAAGCCCCTACGAAAAATTTATATGTTTGTTTTATATATTTTAAAAGTTTTTTTTTTATATTCACATTATTTTATACGGTTGACTTCAAAATCAACTATATAAGTACATATCTATACCAATTTGAGAAAAATCTGTAAAAGTTTGTAAAATACTTTAATCGAGTAGGAAAACAGCTGATGCAGCATGCCTGAGCACATTTTCATCAATTATAGCTAAGATTCACCTACCACAAATCCATTCGTTAGGCTACGAGGGAACAGACATACACAGATACACACGTCAAACTTATAACATCCCTCTTTTTTTCTAATAGACGGACAACAAAGCGATTCTAAAAGGATTCCGTTTTTTGCGGAACCCTAAAAAGTGATGTACCTAGTTTTCGTTTTCACTGTGCTCCCATATTGATTGGAGGGTTTATCTATCACTAGCTTTTGCCCGCGGCTTTGCTTACGATAAGTTTGATTTTTCATCAATTTCATTTCAAAATATTTTCTCAGTGGATGCCTTCGTCATAACAGATATCTGTATGCCAAACAACCCGATCCGACCAGTGGTTTGAGCTCTGCGTTGATAGATCTTTCAGTCAGTTAGTCATCTTTTCCTTTAATATATTTAGATAGTAAGTGTGAGTAAAATGGCGTATCTTCATCGCGTGCATCGACACCTCACGAGAAAACGTTTTCACTCCTTCTACTTTTTCTTTCTTTAAATTATTTTGATAAGACGATCAGCCAAGCTTAACTTTACTAATATCTCCTCACTCCTCCAAATAAGCGGAAAGTTTCTTAGCTGTGGGTACGACAATAGTGCGACGGGGATCCTCACTTCTGAGTCTGATAAAAATTTAATTAAATCTAAACTTACTCGTAACAATTGTTGAGAACCAGTAAAACTACTTGATGTCTGCCAAACTGTCTGCGATACTAAAGTCGCAGACAGATAAGCAGACATCAGGTGATTCAAGTGTCCCTTAGGATTTATTAATTTATATTCAGTGTCTACCTGAATAAAGTGTTATAAATACGTAGCCATAGCCGTATTGGTTACATAAAGGTTGATTTATGTTATGGCGGGCTTGTTATAGTACAAAAGCAAACTAAGTATCTTTGGACCTTTCGTCCCGGCACGGCGTAACGTGAATCATCCAATTCAGATAACCCTAAGTTAAATCCGATCGTTTAAAGAATATCTACTTTGCAATGAATTTGAAACTTGAGCCAATAAAATTCTCACCAAACTTTTTTTTACATAAACTGTAAGACATGTGTAAAACTAAAAAAAAAAATATTTGGAAAAGTGGTTGATTCATTTGACGATTCGAAAGCACTTTGTAAAAGTTTATTTGAATAAAACATTATTCTATTCTAAATAATAACTGAATTTTGCGCCCGGGCAATAATTTTCAAGCAGATTTTGTTTTCATTCAGATTTGACATCCACAATATAGGCACCTACAATTTGGTACAATTAACTAAAATTTTTTTTTCACCACATTTTTAAACACAAATCACCACCGCACTGTAACTTAATAACTCAATATAAGTAATTAATTACTCACAATTAACTCCATGTTTTATGCACAATCGATTGAATAATAAAAAAAAAAATCAGTTAACTTAGTTGTCTCACGTACGAATGCAAATTATTTTATAGGTGCGTGTCCACTTATACCCAAGAAATAGTTAATTCTGCCCACCCCCTTCTCTTCAATAAGTGCCAATATGATGTATTACATATTGAACTCCATTGCGACGCAATAAGATTGAAAGTTTGTCGAACCTACATGACTTGCAAAATAAAAATACGCTGTAGGACACCAATAAAACTTTATTGTTTGTAATTTGCCTAAAAATCTTAAATCTGAATCTTCTCTAAATTGGCTCATGTATCATATCTTTTTTTTATTCGATGACAAGATTCTCTGACTGGGTATCTCACCTGATGGTAAGTGATGGTGGTAGCGGTTTAACTTAGAAGGGTTGTGGTAGTTTAGAGTGGTAACCTGGTAACTAGCCACGGCTCAAGCCGCTGCCCCGTCTGTGCCCCATTAACTAATTTAGCTGTCAAATCTAAGAGCTTTAGCATCACTACGTCAACTAGTTTATTCTTCTGAATATTTTAGTCATGTCACCATAAGCGAATAGCTAACATCTTTAATATTACATGTGTGGTTTACACTTATGTTGCCCGCGTTTCCTACTATTCAAAATTAGTTATTCGATGAATGTGCATCTTTTGAGTGGTTGTGTAGCATATTATGAGACTGTATCATCGTTTTCTATAAGGTCACCATAGATCACTGGTTGGTCATTGTTTCGTTTATGATGGTACCGTACCTAGCGATGATGGAAATGCTGATAGTCTAGTGGTAAAGAATTCGGCCTCCTTTTCATCAGGATCCAGGGTCGACATGCATCACTGACGTTTCGGAGTTATGTGCGTTTTAAGAAAATTTTAATTTTTTAAAAAGCAACCGCCGAGTTTAATGCTGGTTACAGTAACAGTGCTAGATTCACTTGACGATTCAAAATCACTTTGTAGTTTATTTGAAAAAAAAAAAATTGCACGCACATAGGCAATAACGTTTCAACCCACAAATTAAATATATTCATCATGTAAATCATACTTATGTAGCCCCTAAATATCATCCCTTACCCAATGTCATTCCCACATTTACGTGTTCCTAGGTTTAGGAAAATGAAATTGACATAAAGCGTCACCCAACTTAGCTTAGGTAGTCCGTAAAAGTTAGGGAACGTTGGTGAAAACGCGCATCAGTCTGCTTTTCGAACCTTTAGTTTCCGCTAGGTTTCCGCACAATTTGTCCTCGTAAAGAACCGAGTTTTTTCCCGTGTTGAGAAACAGACACAATTACGGATAATTATGAGCTATGTATGTTAATGTGTTAGTTCTATTATGAAATTAAAACACACGGTAGCAGCAGTTTGAGCGGACGTAGTGGACGAGCTAATGAAATGAGGAAACCGCTCGCAAACTGAAATACGATGACAGGGTTGCACGCGAGTGTGATGCACGTATAAATCGCTGTGGTGGAAAAATGTGCAAATTGGCAATTTTTGATGATAGAGGAGGACACCCCGAACCAAAGATAATTTGTTTAATGACCAGACAAGAAGGAATTAAGGCAGCTCTAAAAATAATGATAATGATAATATCGATTCATCATCTCAATCCATTGCTAGCCCACAACTGAGCACAGGTCTCTCGCTTGTAAAACTGAAATACGATGAGAGTGTTAAGTGTGGTGGAACAATGTGCAAATCAGCAATTTTTGACATGAATATAGTGGGTAGTTATACACCCCGAATCAGTAAAACCAGACAAAATAGACGTGTAGACAAAATTTTCTCGTGGCGCGCATCTTAGCCCTACAGGTAATAAATTAATACACACACAAGTAATAATAACTTCCATTCATCACCATCATCACATAATGTAATCGATGTTTGTTAACCAGTTTTTAGGATGGTAGGCAAATAGTCTGTATGTAATTGGAGTAATCATCAAGTTTCAGATCAATAGTACAAATTCAAATTATCCAATCTTTTAATCAATCATAATTATTGATTACATATAATTATATAATAGAATGGAATAAATGTAGCATAAACAATTGCCTACGCTCTGCTTCTTGTGAAAAGCGATTGGACTATCTTGTCTGAGGTAATTAATTTTTTAATGTAATCATTTTTATTGCTATGAGCTTTATGAGGAGTTAGTTTAATTATGTTCTTATTACGTACTTTGCTGGCGTTCTGCGTGTAATATAGGAATACACCTAGCGTATAAAATGGTCTGATGGAGTTACTGGATGTCAGTCAGATGTCGCAGTTGCAGCCGCTAGATGCAGGAGGCGCAGGATCGAGTCCTGTGGCGATCATTTCACGAGACCTATGTCCGGTAGTGGACGTCTACCGTTTGTGATGATGATGATGTTGATGATGATGAAAAGAGCCGCTTGACCCATGTGTCCAACCTTACCCTGTGACTCCAATATGCTAACTACGAAAAAGTTATTTTGAGAAAATGATGGAATATTTTGTTTTCAATTTTTCGAGCATTACTCCAAATTTTTTTTAGAAACTATTTAGTGTTTGGTATTAATTTATAGGTAAGTTTATGAATTATTAAGCCCACTATGTTTTATATATAAAAGTAAAATATACATAATGAATAAATGCAGACACAGCGTCTGCGGCAAGCTCCTGGTTACATTTTTCATACATTTTGTATTTAAATTCCTTTTTGTTGATTTATACCGTTCACATTGTCGAATGGCGTTTCCACGCCAGATTGAATGATTGACGTGGGATTGTCTAAAAATGATCGTTACAGTGTGATTGACAAACACCTTTGATTTGCTAAATTCTTGTCAACTGAATGGACGTCAAGCGCAAGCCTTTCATGTATCTATATCTGGGTATATATTTGTCAGTAATTCTTTATAATAAATTGATGTTTTTTAATAATACAATAAATCATGTCGCAATACGCCGATCGAGGAACAGACGGGGTAAATTTTCCGGCACATTAATTTAATATAGCGAGCGATACGCGAAACCGATCATCGTTCACCGCAAGGAAGTTATATGACAGTAAATTGTTCTCTTACGTAACGCAGTCGTTTTATTTTAGACTCTTTTTAACTGACTTCCAAAAAGGAGGAGGTTATCAATTTGGTTTAAGTTTGATTTTGAAACGTGTACTCGTATAGTCGTATACGCAAAGTAACTCATTCATTTTGTATTGAACGGGTTTTTTGGTGGCAAGGAAAGTGACCTTTTACCCCGGAAAAACAGTAGCCCAAGTCACGCGGACGAAGACCCGGGCAAAAGCTAGTACGTAATATAATAACTCTTGCCTAGTTATCAATCTTAAAACTTCTGTAACTTCGCAATTTTTCAAGATGTGTTTTCTCGAGCAGGTTTCACTTTTGAGTAAAAGAAAAAAAAAAACAAATACCCTATTAAAAGAAAAAGCGTTGCCATAATCTGTATGCGAACCATCAGGCGTAGAAAATCACTAGTTTGTTCACGCTCATTATAAAAATAAGTGCCTATCCGGAAAATGCATCGATCGTAACGCGCCTTGGGCAATGCATCGTAATTATTATACCGCGCGCAAGCTCGCCGCACTTAGATGATTGTAATACTTGTAACGCGTTGTTAAGCTACTTTTATTTTTACATAAGCTAAACTTATCGCTAAGTATCCAAGTATTCAAATATTCGAATTCAGATATTTTTCACGCTTTTGTACGGAATTGTACAATACAGTAATGAAAATGTTGATGATTTTGGTGCGCACGATATTCAAGAAATCATCATTTTAGGAGCTCTAAATGACTATTATAAGATAGGAGTGAGCGCGGGCTGAAGTGTTCGTATGTAATCGACATCGATTTCTGGGTCGGACCATAAAATGAATTGGGTTTTTCTGTCCTGAAATTCTCAGTAGGTACTAGCTCGGAGTTAGGAAGTTGGCGGCGAGTGACCCCCGTGCCTAGTAGAGCACGTAAAGCTGTCGATCCTGCGCGTGATCTCTCTCTAGTTGTGTCGGATTTCTCTGTTCTCTCTATATCCTTCCATCCCATTGTGTTCTGAACACCTGTGTTTGCGCATACACTTGTGCACTATAGTATCTCCGGCGCAGATGGTTAATCTCTGTGGGGATAGGCCGTCGTAGCCGGATTCGGTCGGCGGTGGTCATAATTTTATTGAATGTTAAAAAACCCTCAATAAAATATTTTTTTTTAACTTATCTATTGCCTTACGAAGTAAGTAGAGCATGTAGCGCATATAATTCGGGATGAGTAATTGAGTATGCAGTGAACACGCAGATGTACATAATCGATGCCATATCAGTAAATTGAAAAACTTAATAAGTCTTTCGACTGAAGTTGTTACGCTGTTTTAGGATTTATTTCAATGGTATAGAGTTCTGTATTGAATGTTAGTTTGATGTTGAATTATAATGATAATATGTCACGTTAACATGATATCGTTTGGAAGTTTTCCTTTATTTTATATGTAGGTATCTTTATAAGTATTATGTCTTAACAAAGGTGACATATTTGTGCTTATTTGTTTGTGCAAGAGCTCTAAACTGACAGGTCCTTTTATTTTTTTGAAAAACGTTGTTTGCCAAAATTAACTTACTAAATATATTATTCTCTTCTTCCCTCCACACAGCAAAAAGCTTCTGTTACAATAATTATGTAATTAGTAAAAATATTTAGTAATCATTGTAAACCTTAGTAAATAATGGCTTTATTTATTCATTTGTATTAGTGTCTAGTGGGTCTGACAGTAGTGCAACGATGTGGGGATGGTGGGGATCGAACCTTTCAGTTTTCAGACCGCTTGAACGGTTACATTATTGAGGTTTCAAAACGAGGCTTTAAAAATGTTCGTTGCGGAAAAGAATCATACTGTTTTTAGATTTGTCAGTTTAGTTAAGGGATTTGTGTACAATCGGTACGTGATATCGGTTTCGATTTCGGTACGTTTTGTACCGGTATTCAAAAAATCGCAGACACGTCGTGTAAACGCACGTACGTCATTACTCGTAACGTTACGCAACGCTCAACAAATTTCTCGCTTTACGATCGAAAGTGTTTCGGATGTTTTCACAGTCGGCGCGGCCGGTGTTACGGCGGCGCGGTCATCGGTGCTTGCATCTTTTACACGGTATTGAGTGCTCTGTCTGTCTGTGGATCACCTGAAAATGCGTAATCATGTATGATATAATGTACATGCACTCTTCTTACACAACTTACTAATAAGTATTATAAATGCGAGCGTGTTTGTTGGTTTGTCCTTCAATCACGTCCCAACAGAGCAATGGATCGATGTGATTTTTTGCATGGATATAGTTGAGGATCGGGAGAGTGACATAAGTTACGTTTTATGTCGGAAAATCAAAGAATTCCCGCGGGATTTTTAAAAAACTAAATCTACGCGAGCGAAGCCGCGGGCATCAAACTAGTAAGTAACTAGTAAAGAACGATGATCTCCCTGGCACAGTGGTGAGCGCTGTGGTCTTATGACTGGGAGGTCTTGGGTTCGATGCCCGGGCAATTCTAGGATTTATTATTTTGTGTTCTGGTCTGGTGGAAAGCTTTGGCCGTGGCTAGTTACCACCCTACCGTCAAAGACTGGCCGCCAAGCGATTTAACATTCCGGCATGATGGCGTGTAGAAACCGATTAGGGCTATGGGTTGAATTTACAGTGCTATACCCCTTCCAATTTAGCCCGCTTCCATCTTAGACTGCATCGTCACTAACCATCAGGTGAGATCGCAATCAAGGGCTATCTTGTCATCCAATAAAAAAAAAAGAATATATAAATAAATCTCTGATCTGTCTAGGAGCTAACTAAAATGTTTTGTTTAGACTTAATGATTTGTATACCTAATTATTGAATTGTTAATGCATGTTTTCGTAATTATTAAGAGGGTACTCTAGTGGGCCTTTCTCCATACAAACGTATTCTGCTGTTTTCTTCGTGGATAATGCCTCTAGAGCAATGATTTTTTTCCAAAAAATCTAGGTCTAATTAATACGTGCCCCTATGTTTTTCTTTTTTCCAAAACATTATAATTAAAAAAAATATGACAATCCAAAAACCCGAAAAAAACCCTCGATTTTACCGCCATGTTCAAACGACTATCAGACAAATTTGATAAGTTTTTAACAAAAAAGAAAAACATAGAAGCATAGATATACTCTTCCTCTAAATTTTGATTTAAGAATATTTGAGATTTGTCCAGTTTTGAGGAAGGAAACAGCAGAATACGAAACGTCTTTTGGTCAACGTTTTTGTAGGTAAAATCAGCCCGAGCGCAGTTGTCCCTTTCGTACTTTACGGGGGTAGGGTGGAGGTGAGGGAGGGTAAGGCTTACATGTACACTAATAGGGAAGTGACAATTGTTGATATTTTTATCGATACTCTAGTGATGTACTCTGATGTCGATATTTACACTATACAATGATTATTTTATTTATTACTAGCGGACACCCGTGACTTCGTCCGCGTTCCTAAATCACCACAGTTTAGGTTGGCAGAACCCCTTCAGCATCAGGATTGAGGAGTTGGATCCTGGAATTTAACGATGTCTTTACTTGGTCCCTACAATAACTATTCATAATAATCAACAATTCCTAAATCCCCACAGTTTAGGGAAGCAGTACCCCTGCAGCATCAGGATTGAAGAGTTGGAACCCGAAGTTTTTATGGGACCATCTCGCAAAGTTTTTGTGTCGATTAAAAAAAGATTCACGCAAATCGGTTAAGAAATCACGGAGATATCGATATACAGAGGTAGAAAAACACAACTCCTCCTCTTTTTAGCCTATACGATGCCCGATAATATCTACCAGTGAAAGTCCCGTCAAAATCGGTTTAGCCATTCCCGAGATTAGTGGCAACAAACAGACAGACAGACAAAAATTTTAAAATTGCTGTCTTGGTATAAGTACCGTATTTACTTTCGTATGCAGTTAGTAAAAAGCGGCCAAGTGCGAGTCAGACTCGCCCATGAAGGGTTCCGTAGCAGCAATTGCGGTTTACGATTACTAGATCTCGTTCAAACTAATTGTCGGTGGAAGTTTGCATGGTAATGTGCATCATACATTTTTTTTTAGTTTTATCATTCTCTTATTTTAGAAGTTACAGGGGGGGGACACACATTTTACCACTTTGGAAGTGTCTCTCGCGCAAACTATTCAGTTTAGAAAAAAAATGATATCAGAAACCTCAATATAATTTTTGAAGACCTATCCAAAGATACTCCACACGAATAGGTTTGATGAAAAAAAAATTTTTGAGTTTCTGTTCTAAGTATGGGGAACCCCAAAATTTATTGTTTTTTTTTTTTCTATTCTTGTGTGGAAATCTTAATGCGGTTAACAGAATACATCTACTTACCAAGTTTCAACAGTATAGTTCTTATAGTTTCGGAAAAAAGTGACTGTGACATATGGACGGACAGACAGACAGACATGGCGAATCTATAAGGGTTCCGTTTTTTGCTATTTGGCTACGGAACCCTAAAAAGCTGTTCTTTTGATATTACAAACAAACACTTCACTTCAACACAGACAATATTATTTATTTGTATATACCTATACTAGCTGATGCCCGCGACTTCGTCTGCGTAAGTATATTTACTTACCTAGTACCTAGTTAAATCTCGCGAAAAACGTTTATATCATATAAATGGTGTAATGACATAACAAGTTGATAGTAAAAGTTTTAACAGAAAAGTTTATTTTATTCTTTTTAGCGCATTTAAATAAAAGCTTGTTTTTAAAAAAGTTTTTTACTTTTAATTTATTTATGGTTTGTAGTGGCGCTTGAAGTCGGTTTTTGAAAATAATTTTTATTTTAAGTTTTTTAGTGTAGCTTGTTCCTGCAGCTTGCTCTCTTTCTCCCCTCCTAAATCCCTACAATTTAGGTGAGCAGTACCCTACAGGATTGAGGAGGATGACCTGGAGCTCTATGATCTACTAGCAAGCATACCAATTCGTAAACGACAGTTCCTAAAGCTTTTAGGGAGAAAGTACCCCTGCAGCATCAGGTTTGAGGAGTTGAAGGTAAAAATTTTTAAGGGCCCATTAAAAAAAATCGCGTGAATCGGTCCAAAAACCACGGAGTAATCGGTGGACATATCTACATAGAAAAATAAAGATACCGACCGAATTGATAACCTTCTCCTTTTTGAAGGTCGGTTAAAAATAGGGTTTGCGATATTGTTATGGTTTACGATAGTGTGTTATGCCAGCTTAAGATGAGCCGTACATTCAAAGGTTCCTGTACGTAACGGGGTTCAAGTTATTTGGACCTATTACTGAGCATTGTGAAGTCTATAATTTCTGAACTACTAAACTGACGACCTTGAAATAATTACAGAAAAATCATTGCAGTATGTTCTTTCTAATAAAAAAAGAATGAATGAAATCGGATTACACGTTAATGAATTACAATGAAATACACATTTTGACTTTCATCCCCTCTCCCAAGGGAACCGTGCTGAATTTCGGGATAAAAAGTATCCTATATTCTACCTCATAGTATGAACTTAAATCATGTTACGTTTCATTTAAATCCGTTCACTAGTTTCATTGTGATGCGCGGCCAAGATACAGACAGACGAAAAATTAAAAAAAAAATTGTTTTGGACTCAGTATCAATAGTAAAGCATCATCCGATTCAAATTTTCAAAATAATATATTTATTCACCCGCAGACGGCCGGCGGGTGAATGTTACGGGCATGGGAGGGGCGAGGGCTCGCGCACACATATACACTACTCGTACACATGGATAACTCCTGTTGGTCGGGCGCAGCGCGACGGCGATAGTTTCTTCAAATACCTATTTTTCAAATTCCTTGCGACTAGAGTACCGTCTTAAGAACCGCATGTATTTAGCTTTTTTATATACTACTTACCGACCACAATATTTGTACGCCGCTACGGCTAATGTGTTGAACTTTTGATTCGAATTGTCATCTTTTTAACCGACTTCCAAAAAGGAGGAGGTTATCAATTCGGCCGGTATCTTTTTTTTTTCTTTTTTTTTTTTTTCTATGTATGTCCACCGATTACTCCGAGGTTTCTGGACCGATTCACGAGATTTTTTTTAAATCGACAGAGGAAGCTCGCGAAATGGTCCCATAAATTTTTTTACCTTCAACTCTTCGAACCTGATGCTGCAGAGGTATTTCCCCCGTAAATTATGGGACTTTAGGAACCGTCGTTTACGAATTGGTATGCTTGGCCTAAGCATATACTAGATCATAGAGCTCCAGGTCCTACTCTTTAATCCTGATGCTGCAGGGTACTGCCCACCTAAATTGTAGAGATTTAGGAACTGCTAATCATGAATTGTTATTGTATGTAATAAGCATATACTACTCCATCGAGGTCTAGGTTCTAGCTCCTCAATCCTGATGCTGCAGGGTACTGCCCACTTAAACTATGAGGATTCAGGAACTTTCGCTTGCGAATTGATATTGTTAGTATCAAGCATATTCTACATCGTGAAATTCAAGGTCCTCGCTCTTCAATACTGATGCTGCAGGGGTACTGCCTACCTAAACTGTGAGGATTTAGGAACTGTCGTTTACGAATTGATATTGTTGGTACCAAGCATATACTATATCACAATGCTCAAGGTTCTAGCTCCTCAATCCTGATGCTGCAGAGTTGGAGGAATTACGAACTGACGCTTTCGAATTGATATTGTTGGTACCAACCATGGACTACATCATGGAGCTCCTAGTCCTAGCTCTTGTGTATTGTTAATAAGTACTGTAGGTACCAAATGTAAAACTACAATAGTACCGTAGCGTTGGAGGGAGGGGAGAAAGAGAGCAGGAACAAGCTACACTAAAAAGCTTGAAATAAAAATTATTTTCAAAAAACCGACTTCAAACGCCCGACTTCAACAAACGTGTACAAAATAAAATTATTTTTATACTTTGTAGTGGCGTTTGAAGTCGGTTTTTTGAAAAGAATTTTTATGTTACACACACATTATGCAAATAAAGAATTCTATTCTATTCTATTCTAAGTTTTTTATGTGTTTGCCAACAGTTCAGCGAACGCTAAGAAGTGGGAAGTGGAGCTGGCGACGCTAAAGAGCAACAACCTGCGGCTGACGGCCGCGCTGCAGGAGAGCACCGCCAACGTGGACGAGTGGAAGCGGCAGCTGCACCAGTACCGGGAGGAGGTGGCCCGCGCGAGGCACTATGCCACGGGGAAAGGTATTTCTGTGAACTTAACGTAATACGTGTAAGAAAAGTGTGAAATAACCCTGAAGGAGATGAATGTGCTCATGAAACTGAACAACTTTCCCCAAGGAACATAGGTCGAAATGTGAAAAAAAAAAAATTTACCTCGCGTAGTAAATCAATCAGCTGATCGTCAATTTTTGTATTGGTCCACATTTTTTTTCACATTTCGACCTATGTTCCTTGGTGAAGGTTGGTCAGTTTCATGAGCACATTCACCTCCTTCAGGTTATTTCACACTTTTGTTACACGTTGTATATTGTGATAGACCATTTAAAATGTCCTTTTTTAAAAGAGTATCGATCAAGCTTCAATAGCTCAACGGTTAAAGGTGCGGACTGTGTTCCCAACCGTACTCGGTTTATACTTTACATTGCCTGTTCACGCAAATTAAATCCTAAGCTATAAAATACTTTTTTCTTACAGCAGGTATTTTCTTTAGTTGGAACCCAACGGTGTCAGAGTCCAATAAAAAAACTTGAGAGGTGTCAAGGGACACCCGGATGGAACGAAGTTCAATGCGAAATAGAAATGAAAATATCTGGCTTGCTTTCTATAAGAGAGAGAGAGACAGACAGACAGAGAAACATGCGACGCCTATACCAAAAAGTGTCGTGACAACTTTTCGTCAGAATTTTTTCCGTCTAGCCCCCTTTCACAACGCGCGATAAGGAACTTCGTTCCAATAATCCCTAAAGAGGATCTCTCTAAGAGAATCTCTAATCCTTGTTGCAGGCGGCGACGCCAACGAAGTGGAACAGCTGCGGCAGCGCGTGGCTCAGCTGGAAGCTGAATTGACGCAAAAGAATGAAGAACTTGCCCAAATTACTAAGTCCAAGAAAAGTGAACAGGTAATTATGACGTAGGACCACTCACCTCTATAATTAATCTATGATTAACACTGGCTGCTGTCATCCTTTTTTGAAGCTGCTTGTTTGACGCCATTTTGGCGCTGTAAACAGTTACGAGTGTCCAAGGAACTACCGTGTAATTCTTATCCCTTCGCACTGCGTTAGCCCTTTGATTTGGCCCGTCTGGACGAGACGACGGTGGGTACTTGTAGCTTGATATTTAAAATGCGGAGTGCGCCTGCCCTCTAAATACTTATAATATCTTTTCAGGACGCAGAGGCTAAACTAGCTCAAAGCCAATTAGAACTCGCCCTCGCCGCGCAAGACGGGCAGCGGCAAGTCATACAGGCACTCAACGACCAGCTGTCCCGGCAGATCGATGAGCTGGTAAGATAAATACAAACAACTACGTTGACAGTATGTAATAACATACACCCGCTAATGCAAAATCTACAGCTCCGTTAATGCTACTGCTTCACCTGCGCCGTAACGCGTAAATTAACGCGATAATAAAGGCATTACGTAGATGGGGCCAATATTTTAATGTGTTAAATGTGTTGTAGCTTACTATTGACGTTAGACACTAAGCGATAACTTGAACGGCAGTTTTTTTGACACATCAAGGGATTTTAACGCTTTGAAAAACGCCCCAAACTTTGTTGGCTACATTAGTGTTGTCTCATTCTATGCAGCGCATGCGCTGTGAGGACGTTTGAATGTGATTTTGAACACGGACGACAGAGCAAAACACTATTACTCCAGTTAACTCACTAATTCATGAAAAATTACTCTGGGTAGCATCTTTTCTTTTAATGTAGCCACCTGTTTAACGCGTTATTTTTTAATCCCCTAATTAAGGCCATTTGAGTGCAGCCGTTAACACTAACATTAATGCAGATGGAGCAGTAGCATAATAATAAATCTATATATATAAAATTCAAAGTCCTGACTGACTGACTGAGATATCAACCCACAACCTAAACGACTGAAGTTAGAAACTTGAAATTTTTACAGTTGGTTCCTTTTATGACGTTGGCGCACACTAAGAAAGGATTATTGGAAATTCCACCCCTAAGGGGTTTAAAAAGAAGAAACTCCGTCATTTTTCAAGCTGTTTCCATCAAAGTTGGTATTTGAGCTTTCAGTTAAAAATAAAGAAATACGTGTGTCACAGTTTTTGAAAATTCCACCCCAAAATCTAATTCCACGCGGACGAAGTCGCGGAGGCAAAAGCTAGTAAGTAAATAAATAAAATCTCCCCAGTCGAACATTCACCGCGAGATCAACACGGCGCTGCAGACATGAGTGACGGCCGCGCCGCCCGCCCGCCGCCTGCCGCTGCTGCTGCGCGAGCGCTGAGCGCGCCCCCGCCCCCGCCCCCGCCCGCGCCCGCTCGCTGCTCACCGCCACGTGCGACATCTGCTATTATTTCGAACTCGTAATGAACTTTATGTGCCACCTGTACACGATTCAGTCTTACAATTTGTGAATTCATCTCGTTATTCCATAACTCATTTGTGAATACGGTAGTCAAGATGTTACATACAAAAGTTAGACGCGCATATCCTACCACAGTTATTTATCATCGCCGTCATAACTATTGTTGAGAACCCAACGAGCTGCAGTATTCTCTATTTTTGACATTTTCGATGGCTATCAAGGCAATTGTGAATAGATATCTTCTACGCAAGCGCGCTCCAACCTAGACCTTATCATTGATTTTCGTCAAACGCAAGCCTATCTCGCAATAAAAAATAGGCTATATGGCAAACAATGAAACTCACATGCCGACAGCTTGTAATGTATATCACTGAGCTCTATAATTAATCTATGATTTTATAGAGTAATTATATTATGGACCTCTATAGTTAGACTATAATTTCATAGATTAATTGTAGAGGTTGGTGCGCCATTTGTAATATAATTAGTTCCAGAGACACTCATATGGCAAATGTGGCGCTATTATTTGTATAGGAACAGCCAATCTAGTGTTAATTATAGAGATCAGTGATGTATATCGATAAATATAATTTCTGTACTTTTGATTTTACGAATTCATTGATTAAAGTTTTCTTTTAAGAATCATTTAATTGTAATATCGTCTATGTATGTGCATACATCTCGAATATTATACTATTCAATATTGTCTTTCCGACTATCCGACTATAATTATAATTCAAGTAAATTTTTAAAAAAATTTTTTCTCGGTGCAGTATTGACATTCAAAAACTAATTTTATAAAACTGTTGTTGGTTGTAACTGTTTTTGGTGCAATAAGTTTGCTAAAGTTTTACATCAATTTCTTTGTTATATATAATTTGGTGCTAGATTATATTATTAATAGTAGTAATGTAGTAATTAAGTTACATGATTTAAAGAAATAATATTTTTATTAGAATTCTTGAAAGTTCTATAGTTTATTTAGTACACAAAAATAACTAAACTTTTACAAGGCTACAAAATAGTGCAATTCTTTTGTCTGTAATAGTTGAATAATTAATTATTATACAGAATTAAAATAAAATTCGGTTGAAACATTTCCTGAGGAGCCATCGAAATATCATAACCAATCGTTATCAATTTGACTTTCGCAACCCGTTTATTACGAAACATGCTTAAAATATAATTATATAAAAAAATAATAATACTCATCATTATCGAATTGAATTTAAATACTGTTTTCAAAGTATTAAGTATTCTATTCTATTATTTCGTAAGGCTTGGCTATCTTACGTTTAAGAGTTAAACTAACCCACCTTATGTATAAAGTCTATCAATGCCATGCCAAAAATCACCGTTAAGTAAATAATAGAAGTAAAAAGTGATTGCACGTAGGTATACCGATAATTCTTCCTAAAGTTTATCGCCCACTACACAAACCGCACGATGAAGAAAGATTTGAAAGAGTATTAACTTATGAGTGATACATACTTTCCGCCACCGAATGAATCCGTAATGATTTTTGTGTTGATTCGCGGCTATAAAATTAGTAATAATTATAGTTAAAGTCGAAGGTAACTTAATTGATTGCAGGCGTCCGGTTATTATATGGCGGTTTTATTTTGGTGCAGTTCTGTGTGGTGCGGCATTCTAATGACGACTATTTTTGCCTACTAAGGCTACTTCTATGACATACATATACGTATGTATTTATAAACTATTCCTTAGTGATAAAACTGTTTGGGCCCATTGTTCGCCCTTTTGTGGCGATGTTCGGGTGGTGTGAATGTTCTAATGCCAAGTCTGGGTAAATAGTTTTTTATCTTACCATATTCAATTTAGTATAACTGTTTCAACTAAGCCTCTGCTTAGTTAAAAATCATTTAAATTAAAATATGTAAAAAAGGTCATATTAAACTAAAACGTAACAAACGTTTTTAACTTTTGATCGAAATCGAACTCAAAAAAATATTTATTCTAACTTGGCGTTAGCTATAAATATTATGCTAAGCGTCTCGGAACTGGTAGCATAAAGGTGTCCGCTGGTGATATATTTCTTAGATTATGACTAAAACTTATCGGTGTAAATGATTGCCATCGATATTTGGCAGGTGCGATGCAGTGTGGTGTGCGCGAACCTTTATGCTACACTGATTGTCGAGGCTTTCTGTTAATAAGGGGTGTTAATTAACTTTACTATTCTGATTGAACTTTATAGGAAAGATAGGTTAAAATAAGAATTATTACATAGTAAGTAAGTGTTTATAAGACGTAATGTAACAATGATTCCTTGAAACACGATCTGTACTGCATTTCTATACATTACCTTGATGTTACTTTCCACTTTCACTCGCTTGTGCGTCAGAATATGACAGGACGCAGCTTTTCGTATTTAGATATTTTTGACAATATTTTTAATTGTTTAAGGTTTATAGTTGTGCAAATAATAAAAGTATGTTGCCTTTGAACTCGAAATATTTTAGGTCGCGTCTGAACTTATACGGTTAACTTAACCTTTAAGGAAAGAAATATTTGTGGGGGCAAAATGAAAAAATTGCCCATAATAAGGCCACAGTGTATATAAAATACAGGAGGCCAATAGAAAAGAGCCTGTAGAAAATACTGGCGGTTCGTGCAATGTAACACGCGATGTGTGAGCGAAAATGAAAACGCTCTCACAAAAAACTCGCGACAATGAGGTCAGGCTGTTCTGCTTCATTGGCATTTCGTTCACTTGAGCTGACCTGAGCGACGGCGGAACTTCTCCATAACCTCTCCATTTCGTGGTAGGCTAAGATAGTCGTATGTCTGATGCGACGTGGTTGTAAGAAAGCTTTGTACAACTGTTTTTCCTGTCAATTTTATCTCAAACCGGTCTAAATAACTAAATGCATACTACGAAGAACGTATACTAACCGCTGTTTTTGCAACAAAATTGACAGTTGAAACGGATAGTGTATAGCGCCCATTATTATTATTAGTGAATTAGTAGTTATTATTATATGTATAAATAAATTACCATTCCTAGTCTTAAGGGTAACTAATCATCACTGTCCGTCTATGAATTCCCGGATACGTTTAAGAAGAATTTTCGTCAAGGTTTTTTTTTGTATTAATTTTTTCGAAACCCTGTATCGCATAAATCCCTTAGCAAATTAGTAAATATTGTTTCACAGATATAAGTTGGCTGCATTTGCATTGCATAAACGTAGATTTTTTTTGAAGTCTTTCACACGTTTTAATGCAGAGGTTTTTACTGTTTCCTCACAAGGATAACAATTTTTTGCTAAGCGAGAATTTTTACACTTTTTCATAAAAACAAAATTTAGTTTGAAACGTGTTGGTTCAGTTTAAATTTATTTGTAATTTCAATAAAAAATAAGTATTAAATAGGTTATAGTGCGCCCAGGTATAGTGGGCGATTAACTTTATGTAGTATTAAAAACGACCACAGATTGAGAGTTTATGAACAGCCTAGTCTTGTGGGCACTTAGCTTTATTTACATTTCGTATTTTTTAGACATTTTTTGCAGCCAACTATGATCTGTAGGGATAAAAATGGAAACAAATAATATCATTGAAAAAGGCTGAGGACAATTTTTAAAATATACAATGTCTTCTAAACAGGGTACTTTTATTTACTGTTGCGTACGTTTGAATAGTGACGTTGTTATTCGATTTTGAACTCTCGTCTACTTGACAATGCGTTTCAAATTAGAAAAGTACTGTGAAAGATCCTTGGTATAATGGGTAAAGATAAAATGAAATATGAAATGGTGATGGTTAAAACACCACTCCATGCACTGCATGCATGCATAAATGCATGCATTTTCGTGCCCACTCTTAATACAGTATTTACGCTTAATTAAAAAAAAAAAATTTTTCTTTTATTATACTACCCAAATAACGTGAATTTATTGAAAAACGTATTAGACATTATGTCGTTGATATTGTAGTATCTTGTCATATATATTTTTTTTCAATTTTGGTATAGTTCTATATCGTATATAATATATTTATAATTTTATTTTGTCTGACTTTCGGATTTAAATTGGTCCCAAGATGGCATCTAGTTCTGTTCTAATTTGAATCGCATACTCTACAAAGTAGGTACTTTTTCGTAGTGGCAGTTTGTTGAAAAGTTTTCTTATACAAACGTATTTCTGAAACCGGTTCAGGTTTCGGAGTAGAAAAAACTAGCCTGTAATCTCTGATATAGGAAAACCTAAGACAGTCAATTCCTCAGAAATGTTTTCCTAAAAGATCATCTTATATTATAGATATATTTTAGGTGTTTATTTTTCTGACTCCCTGTATGTCTTGGGTTTTGTATATCAATGTCTGTAATATATGTAATCAAATAAAACGATAAACTGTGTTAACCTTATGCAAGTTGTTAATATTCATATAGAAAAGTGTGTTGTGGTGATGGCGTGATTTGACGAATCGTAATCGTTCTTGATTTGACATGGAAATTCTAACCTTATTCTTAGTCTTAAGTTGATTAATTTTATCGATATTCATTGTGATGAACCAGATTACACCGTCGGCCAAACACATGGGTACATGAACAATTTTATTTGTTAGTTAAATTAAATAAATTACCTAGTTCTAGCGAAAAATAAATTAAATGTTTTATAGTCACTCACTATTTATTTGTTTGTACATGGAAATCTGTTTCACTAATGTAAAATTATATAGAGAGAATTATGTAGACAACCAAAAGATCTGTTGCTAATCAAAGTGTATTATAGTAATAGGTGTATAAGTGTTAATTTCGAATTTGTGAACCAGTGTTAAGTGTGATTACAATATATACAGGTAAAGTATCGCTATAATAAATTGTTTAATTAAAAAAATATAATAAAACGAGGTTAAGGTTTGTTCACATACCTATTTTCCAACTAAAAATACTCGCACCTAGTTGATTCATTTGTCTTGAGTTTTTAATACACTGTAAATCTTAAATTAGAGTTACGGACATTGTGCTAAAATGTTCATACATGATTTCCGAAAAATTCTAACAAAGGAAAAACAAAGTTCGAAGATTTAATGCAGAAATACTTTTATAATATACTTAAACTTAATATTCGGGCTGGAGACGCAAAATATAAATAAATAAAATTTAATAAAATAATCAGATTAAAAATTTCGTATTACTAAATTGTTCAGTTATAATGGCCTGTGGTGTAACTTTTCCCACCGAAACTTTCCTTGAATTGGAGTGCCAATATTATACCAAGTTTTTGTTTAGATGTAGCTTAATTAATGTAATAACTAGGGCCATTATCTCTGCTAAAGTAAAGATTGTTGTATTGTAATCGCATTATAGTGTGTAATTATTTATTATTATTAGATAGTCTGCATTGCGATTGTTATCAAATCCAATTAAAAAACCTCTTATAGAATTTCGCTTTAGAATCCTATTCAATGATTGATTTTCTTATAGAATACTTGCGTTGATTTTCAAATTATTTTTAAGGTTTAATTTTTTAATTAATTAATCACTTCCCCTCGAATAATATTTGATTTCATAATAAGTATAACTTTTATTTACTCGTGAAAGTTTCTTGATTTTATTTGATAAAAAACAATTTAAATGGTCAGTAATAAATTATACATAATTATTGATTTTACTGTATAAGATTTGACTGATTTAAAAAAATTATTCTATTCAATAGATTTTCTTCATGTTAAGAAGTTTGGTGTTGATTTTTTTTTAAATATAATGAATTAATTTAATTATCGCAAATGCAGCGCAGACTATGCTATATGTACGTTATCTTCCATTAGATTCGTAGTCGCTGTGAGCTACATATGCGTAATAACAATAAATTAAATGATAATTTCAATGTGTGCATTTTATTTGGCCTGTTTTGTACTATAACCCGCTCAGAATCCAGATATGTAGTCAATAAAATCAATCCACGTATAGAGTTCAATCAATCAATCAATCAATCAATCAATCAATCAATTTGTATCTGGAATAAAGTTTCGAACTTCAATTAGCATATTTTGAATTAGATTGGTTATTTATTTCGGCCGTAAATTGTTAATTTGGTGAATAATCGAACCCGCGACCTTTCAGTTTTCAGTCCGCATCTTTAACCGTTGGGCTATTGAGGCTATCTATTGAAAATTATAAGAGTACCCGCAGACTTACAATTCCAAGTTGAGAAACTAAATCGCAGAGTATACTAATAGGCATAATAGTGACTTATGGCTACACTTATCCAACTAAATAAATCGTCCAACTATATTAGACGCCGATCGCATTAGAATCGAAATTTCCTTCCGATTACACAATATTTATAGTAGCTCAACTAAATTGAAGCACGCAATTTAGTTGTTCGATAGTCGGCCAATTTGAAATTGTATGTCTGCGGTCGCTCTGAAGTTATGAGGCAACACTAGTAGGCAGATTTCTGTACGTGGCTGGAACGCATCAGCCTACTTTATAGAGTAAGCAAGCACCCTTCAGTGCTATGTTTAGAAATGGAAATAGAATTTAGTCTACGTCATACCTACAACAATGTAGGTTTGTTTATCTGGCGTGCGGGCTACGTAATGTTTCCCTAGGGAAGGTTTAGTGAGGTGCGTCATAATATCCTTCCTTATTTCCATTAATTTATCTTCAACCAGCAGATTTGATCGGGATTTTTAGGGGTAGTCATAATTTTATTGTGTTTTATAATGAAAATATGCTTTTGCCTGCGGTAAGAGTTCATGTTAAGTTAAATTTTTCAAACCTCTAAGTATTTAGTTTTTAGAGGTTGAATTTTCAACCTTTTAGCGGATACCTACGTCTTAATAAAGACTAGCCAATCAAAATGATGTCATCTTGGCTTAATGGCTGATCTTCACACATGTTAGCCATTTGCGCGAGATATACTTGGGTACCTATTTAATTCACAAGTGTATGCGCAAACACAGGTGTACTCTTCATTCCCTCACTCTCATGGAGTGGAGGAGAGATCAGGCCCAGAGCTGAAGGCTTTACGTGCCCTCCGATTGATTGGGATGACATACCGCCAAAACCCTAACTTCGGGCTTGTACCTACCTACTGAATTAATGCCTGTTTTTGTCCGGCTCGGGAATCGAATCATACAATCAGTGGAAAAATGCTACCTATTAGACCAACGAGACACTGGTGAGATCAATTTTATGAGCTAACTTTTCATGGAATAAAAAGACATCTAGGTAGTGTGTGTAAGTGCGTGCGAGTGTGTGTGTAACTATAGTAAATGTCATTTCTTACCGATCGTACATTCACTCGATAAATTTTGATCATTAACTGCGATATCGTGTGAACCCAACCGTGAAACTTAAATAAAAACCCTGACCGGGCATAAGTTCGAACGCCGCGCGTTTTTACAGACCATTTTCTCATCGATTTCCCAAAGCGCATGTCACATTTCCCGCCATTTCGCCAGTGCCGCGCGGATAGTGTTGCTACGCGCACGTCGCGAAATCGCAACTGAATCCCCCAAAAAATAGAAATAAATCAATTCTGAATTACGGGACTCTGTATAAAATACGTATTGGATAAGTCATTAGTAGAACTATTGATTGATATGCAATATTAATAAATTTTCTCTTGCAATAAAAAAAAGTCGTAGAGCGATTTTTGGTGACTAAACAGCTACGTTTTTCGGTTAGTAAAGATCGATTTACACATGTAAGTAAGTATACCCAAATTTTCTTTTATTCTGCGCAATTTAAGCGATTTATCTGCTTTAATGTAGGCAGAGACAGAGGCATGTAATTTTGAAAA
Source organism: Hipparchia semele (assembly GCA_933228805.2). Classification (NCBI taxonomy): domain Eukaryota; kingdom Metazoa; phylum Arthropoda; class Insecta; order Lepidoptera; family Nymphalidae; genus Hipparchia; species Hipparchia semele. The sequence goes on along the minus strand of OW121715.1, from coordinate 14,428,051 downwards.
TATGCAGGTGTATATTATTTTGGATTTATATTAAATCAAAATACACTTTACCTACTCTAGATAGGTAATAAGAAAAATTACTTAAGTAGCACTTACTCTGTTATGAAATCATTTGAAATTAAAAGTAAAACCATAAATTTCAAAAAATATTCTCAGTGAACAATAGACGATAGCACAGCTCAAAACATTCCCACAAATCTATTGTAGGTAATATTATCTATCTAATAAGTCTCAATTATTGCCTGATTTAGGTAATACTTACCTAGAATTTGCGTAGTTTTATTGCGTTCTTAAAATAGGTATGTAGGTAACAATTTTGTCTTTCAACTACATTACCAAGCTATTTGACTGTAAAAGTTATAAAAAAAAAACATGGAAACGATCATAATACCTATATTATTTTGGGTTCTCGGTAGGTACAATTATGAAACTAGGGCTATTACACCCCATTCATTGTACGTGGGCGTCTGAATAAATACGCTTTCGGTTGTATTTATTCGAACCAAAGAGATGATATCAATGGAGGAACAAACCTCCTACTATTAGACGTCAAAAAGCGTACCCAGCTGATAATTAATAAAACCGGCCAAGTGCGAGTCCGACTCTACGACGTACCATCGTAACAGTGATTATTTTTTTTTTTTTTAAATATATAGACTAGCGCTTGACTGAGTGATTGTTCAGGTCGAGCAAAAAACGCTGAAAAATTAACATTTCTTACATATTTAGTTTTTATATAGTGGCAAATGGCAATAGAAATATACATTCTGTAAAAATTTCGAGTACCTATCTACTTACTACAGTTCAAAAGACACTTACTACAGTTCGCTGACAGACGGACGGACGGACGGACGGACGGACAGCGGAGAGAGTAGGGTCCCATTTGTATGTAGGTATGGAATCCTAAAAAGGTGTAACGGTTGGAAATCCTTATCCTTACTTCCTTGCTAATATATAAATGCGAAAGTGTGTTTGTTTGTTGGTTTGTTGATTTGTCTTTCAATCACGCTACAACAGAGCTACGGATCGAAGTGACTTTTTGCATGGGTATAGTTGGGGATTTGGAGAGTGACATAGGCTACTATATAGGTTTTTATTCCGGAAAATCAAAGAGTTCCCGCGGGACTTTAAAAACTAATTCCACGCAAGCGAAGCCGCGGGCATCAACTACTATATTAATAAAGCTCTAATTTTCTAAATAGTAAAAAAGACACCTTGTGCTCTTGAACACCAGGTTGAGGTCCATTTGCGAAATACCTACTCTAGTAAATAAAACATCTCTCTGATTCGAACAGCGCAATTAAGGAAAAGCTAGGTTGTTTATCAGCGCAGATGGGAGGAAAATAATAATACTTAAGTAGGTACCAATTATTTATTTATACGTACTTAATGAGTTACTATTTATACGAAAATTATTTTTATAAACGGTTTGTGACATTACAACTAAACCATTGATGGTAAGAATATCTTGAAGTTCTATTGAAATACTTAGTACCTACCAAAGGGCCATTAACTACTTGAAAACAAAAAAAAAATCGAATTGAACCGATATTTTCCTCGCTCCTGAGTCATCAATATCACTACCAATTTCTTTCATGAATGGAAGGAAAATAGAGCTAAAATTGCGCATACATATTGCCATGATCGTAGAACAACGACGGATCTTGGCATAATTACATGTCCAAATGTGCCAAAGGGTCATTTTTGGACTTTTTGCAAATCCGTCACTGTTCTACGATCATGACGATATAAGTCGATTGTGCTGGTCAAGCAATGTTGACCTAAGTTTGTAACTGAATGGGTCGACTTTAGTTGAACCTCCTAATTGGACCTTTTTTTTGGTTCGATGATAACATAGCCCTTGACTGCGATCTTACCTGATGGTAAGTGACGATGCAGTCTAAGATGGTAGTGGGCTAACTTGGAAGGGATATGGCAGTGTACATTCAACCCATACCCCTAGTCGGTTTCTACACGCCATCGTGCCGGAACGCTTGGCGACACGTCTTTGACGGTAGGGTGGTAACTAGCCACGGCCAAAGCCTCCCAGACAAAAAGCCTTTAGTTGAACTCGGCCCTCAGATACCACGTTAAGCTTTTGTTCCCTATTATTATAACTAATATCTTGTAATAATCTTAAAACTGTAATAGTCGTATCATATTCGAAATCGTAACCTACTTTTCAAGTCGTTTGCCGGGAGCTGACCGCATTATTATCTCAAGAAGACTCCTTGTAAGGGGTCACGACTATCTACAATAATGGTGCCATACAGCAGTTATATAACACTAGCTGATTCCCGCGACTTCGTCCGCGTGGAAAAAGTTTAGAGTGACTTGCGAGAAAGTTGCGAGATCCGCGAGAAGTTATGTCCTCTATCTCCGATAATGTTTAGTAGATCCTCACCAAAATTGGACAAAATATTTCTAATAGCAAACAATTTATAATAAAAAAGAATTATCAAATTCGGTTTAGATTTGACGAAGTTATGGAGCAGAATCAACAAAAACTTTCATCCTCTATCGGGATAGGGGATGAAAGTTTTTGTTGATAACCGAGATGAACCTTTTGTTTATCAGGATAAAAAGTATCCTATATATTGACCCGAAGTATCATACCATTATACTAAATTTCATTTAAACCTTCAGTAGATTTGGCGTGATGTGCGCACAGACAGACAGACAGACAAAAAATCAAAAAATATTGTTTTGAGCTCAGTATCGATAATAAAGCGTCCTCCGATTAAAATTTTGAAAATTTATTCAATGTACAGAATTCGTCCTGTTACAGTTTTACTATAAGTATAGATATAGATAGATAATATAACATGATAGTGTAAAGTTATTGTCAAGCAAGTACGAGTACATCTATCGCTTAAGATGACGACTTTAATGTGACTCTATAATTATTGAAAAAACTCCAAGTGCACAAATTGTTCTTACACAATCAGAGTTCCGCAAAAAAGGCCCTACTTTAGATTTGAAACAAAAAATATTACAAAGATGTTTTTCCAATCAACTTTTCTCTAATGACACGTTTTTAGCTGGTAATCGCCTGATTTCGTGGTTGAACAGCTGTACAATTTTCATATTTTTGTATAATTTAGACATTAAAAAACTGGATCTTGCATAAATTATTTTTAGCCTTGATTGTTTCTTAATGAATTAAATAAGTAATGAATAGATATAAATAGGTCAATAATATTTTCGCATAACTTTAAAAGAAATGCTAAAATGTATTTTTCAACACACTTGCTCATAAAATGGCTCCCGGTTCACCGCAATTAGGCACACAATGACACCTTTAACTCAAACTGTGACTTTTGATTACTATTATTCACAATGTGAGTTATAGAATATTTTTTTTTAATTTTATTGGTTGAGTTGCTTTGTTCTTAAAAAAGTTTCTATTACAAAAAAGACCTACCTATTGCCAAGATACCTATTGCTTGCTCATTTCATACAACTTCGTATTTAAATAGATAATTTCAACTTGTATGTGTTTAATAAATAAAACTGTCACTCAAATATAACTTTTGTTTTTTCTGTAATAAAGAAAATTGGAAATTCCCCATTTTGTACGTGGCTATAAGAGAAAAGCCAAAAAAAAAGGTACCTCATTCTTTTAGTCTATGGCCATTAAAGGTGCGCGCGCATTCCGGAAAACTGATTAAATCAAATAAACACCTGAATAGGCTGTATGGTCGTTGATCTTTGCCTGCCCTCAAGAGCATCTCAAGAGGGCGAACAAAAGAACAACATTAATTTTTCCCGCCATTGCGAAAAAATTTTCACAACTCGTTTTCACTGTTTTGTACCATAATGTACTATTTTAGTATTATTTTCTTCACAAGTGTGTTGAAAAACGTCGTATGATACACGTGTATATTGATGATTACCGTCCTCGGCTACCTTAAGACCCTCACCTAACGGCTCGGGTCTCAATAGCGCCTCAGCGGTAATCACCAACTTTGACACTTGTACCATAATGTACTATTATTCAACAACTTTTTAGATCAATGAAAGAAAAAAATAAATCAACGAATCCAACATTTTGTAGCAAAAAATAAAAGCAACAACTTCGAAACTACGACTAGTTAGGTAGATGTAGGTACCTACTCCCAATTCTTTAGTCTACGCTTGGACGGTCGCAATTTATTGTGCAATTTCGCAACTTCTGAAAAGTTGCAAACTTTAATTTATAAGACCGTCTATGAAAAACCCGTACTAAAACAGTCCATTTGAATGTTCATCTTTATAAAAATACTTCGTTCGCATGGAATTGGGTTTTTAATTGTCTTATTGTCTGGATAAAAAGTAGCCTATGTGTTATTCCAGACTTTGCTGTCAACTTAGTTATTGTAAAAGATTCAAAGACCCTTTAAAAAATTTAGAATAAAAAAAAACTTAGTTATTAGCAAGAAAAGGTTAGAATTATTTTCCTAAAATCCGACAACAGAAATAATCTGTATGGTCAAACATGTAGTTACAAGCACCACTTACCTCCCCAACCAAGCAAAAAAGCCAAGTTCCCAAACAAGCAATGCCACCACCACTCGCATGCACCCCACACAAGACTTATACTACTCTCTTATACTTAACTTGGTTATTATTCTACGGAGTATCTATTCTTGGTTGATGCAGTCAGTTTGTGAGATGCAACATTCTTCCGCCCGACAAATTATTTTCCAACTACCTTCCATGTTCAATAGCTCTTTAAGTGCACCACTTTACGACGTTACGAGCTTGTAAGTGCATTTTGTGACAACGTAGTTTTTATGTCATGTTCGTCTTTTCAGACCCGATTTCACAAACTTTCTGCGAGAATAACTATCTATATGAGGAATTATTTAAATATCTCAATATTTACTTCTAACAAAAGTAGTGATTTACTCACGATAGTTTTTAATCCCAGATTAGGCTATGGTAAAATGTAGATGGATAGTTTATTTTTGGTACCTTTTGTTTTTAAAAAGTAGCCTATCTTACTCGTCAATCACGTCGATCTGTTGCTTCATTGCAACATGACTGAAGGACAAACCAACCAACAAACAGATACACATTTTTACATTTATAAAATTCGCGTAATAGGTAGTAAGGATTAAAATTGTTAAACTTTGTCACGATTTCAAGACCCTCGTCAGACGAGCCCTTCTGTAATATTCCAGTGTTTACAAAGAAGTGTGATGCAAATTTATCACAAACCCCTCTGAAAGTTATTACGCATCAGCAGCCATTACTATGGATGACGTCACTCGATTGCTTGTCAAGTCATGCTAATGCTTCTTTTCAAAGATAAAACGTGGAAGAGACTTATGAAAAGATTGTTTTCGAAAATTGAAGAAGGCATGTTTATTATGTTTCCTCGAGGATTTGCTTTGATGATATAGACTCGGTATTATATCTGCTTTACTTCTCTTTAGATACGTCTACAGTTTCTTGGAATTTGATTACGAGTGTAAGCACATGACTTTAGTCGACTGTAATCTTGAAACTGCTTCCATTGGAGACCGGTCTAATTCTTTCGATTGAGAAAGTGTGCTATAGTCCAAGACTATAGCACACTTTCTAGTCTAGCTCAAACTCAAAAACTGCTTGACCGATTTGAATTTTTTTTGTTCCATTCACTATAATACAGGTTTGGTTTAAAAACATTAAAAAAATTGAAAACCCAACAGAACAGCTGAAAAAATCGAAAAAATCCAATTTGGTAATTTCTTGGTAATTTCGTATAGGAATCAGCACTTTCATAGATGCCGGGAGGAAAGCCGGGGTCAAAAACTAGTATGTTTATAAAATAGTTATTTTAAGCTACGTAATTAGTCAAAAGTTAATTCTTATTTGAAACGAGCTTATGCCCGCGGCTTCGCTCACGCTAAGTTCGATTTTTGAAATGCCTATTTTATCCCCTTAGGGGATGAATTTTCATAAATTCTTTCTTAGCGGATCCCTACGTTATAATAGCTATCTGCGTGCCTTTCAGCCTGATCCATCCAGTGGTTTGAGCTGTGCGTTGATAGATCAGTCAGTCAGTCAGTCAATCAGTCAGTCACCTTTTCCTTTTATATATTTGAAATAGAGTAGGAGAATATATTATGTATAGGTATTTTAGTTATTATAAATTAAGTTAAGTAGCTACTAGGAAATCTTAATTAGTTTTCGAAGCTTCAGTTAATTTATGAACCTTGAAAGATTGTGAAGTGGGAGTCTACTAGATTTGAGCGTAATTCGTTACTGATTTGGCTGGGAATGGTGATAGCTCATACCCGGGATTGAAACAGAACATTAAAACATTTTATCCCGGAAAATTAAAGAGTTCCCGCGGGAATCAAAAAAAAACCTTAATCCACGCGGATGAAGTTGCGGGCATTATAGCCTATGTGTTATTCCAGACTGTAATCTATCTCTGTGCCAAATTTCAGCCAAATCGGTACAGGCGTTGCGGCGTGATTGAGTAACAAACATCCATCCATCCATCCATCGATATACATCCAAACTTTCGCAATAGTAGGATTTGTTATACAGAGAGTTCTTACTTATCTCTGTGATTAGTAAGAAGAAAGAGATTATCTCTTTTTATTAAGAGACTAGCTGTTGCCCGCGACTTCGTCCGCGTGGATTTAGTTTTTAATAATCCCGTGGGAACGCTTTGATCCTCCGGATTAATAAATAGCCTTCGGTTCGGTTCTTGTTCGGTTCTCGTCGGGTGACCGCCCTCGACCACCGACTTTCCGCATCGCATTGTTCGCCCGCGCTATTCTTTCTTTTTGCTCGGTTTCTAAGAGTCGTACCGAGGTGTTGAATATCCTATAACCTTTATCAAGAATTGGGTTATCAGATACAAAAAGAATTTTTCAAATCCGACTGGAAGTTCCAGAGATTAGCGCGTTCAAACAAATAAACTCTTGCACTTTATTATATTAGTATAGATTGTCAAGCTAACAAAAAGGAAGTCGTGTTCGTATAAAACTAGTTCGTTTCATGAATGTGAGACTAATTAGCCAGCTTCATCTTGTGAGCGCAGTCGCGTTGCTCTCTGAGTGTGCACGATTGAGTGGCAGCCGGTGACACTTGCATTGTCTCTCTCAGGATGTTCCACTTCAGTGAATCCATTACTCAGGTCGGATTGGTTGTTGCAGCAAATACTGACACTTCATCTGTGCGCTACCGGGAAATGAAATATGGGAACAATTTAATGATAGGTACATTTTTTATTCGATGACAAGATAACCTTGACTACGATCTCTCCTGATGACAAGTGACAATGCAGTCTAAGATGGTAGTGGGCTTACTTGGAAGAGGTATGGCAGTGTAAATTCAACCTATACCCCTAGTGTGTTTATACACGCAATCGTGCCATAACGCTAAATCGCTTGGTAGAACGTCTTTGACGGTAGGGTGGTTTGGACCAAAGCCTCCCTCCAGACCAGACCAGACACAATTCAGAAATTATAAATTCCCGAATTGCCCCCGCCGGGAATCGAACCCGAGACCTCCCGGTTTTAAGAGCACAGCGCTCACCACTGCGCCAGGGAGATTGTCAAAATATGAAAAAGCGTGGAATTAGGTTTTGGGGTGAATTTTTCAAAAACTGTGAAACATGTTCTTCTTTATTTTTAATCGAAAGGCAAAACACCAATTTTCATGGATATAAGTTGAAAAATTACGCACTTTCATACAAATATTCATCCCCTATTTACCCCCTTTCGGGGTTTTCAAAAACTGTGATTCACGTATTTTTTCATTTTTAATGGAAGGCTCATACCAAGTTTCATAGATACAAAACTTGAAAAATGACGGACTCTCATACCTTTCACTCCTTATTTAACCCCTTTGGGGATGGACATTTCAAAAAGTCCTTTCTTAATGGGTGCCTGCATTATAAAAGGGATCTACTGTCAAAATAGTAGATATCTAGAGGAAGCAGAAACTACTAGAAGCATCAATATCGAAGTCCGTGAGATCAAAATTTAATACTCTGTATTCTGTTCAGGAGCGTCAGTCGGGAACCGAATTAGAATTTACACTCTAACAAGCGTTATCTGATAAGCTTGTCATTGTAGACCGATCAATAGAAGCTGAACAGATGTTTAGTTCAAATTACGACGATAAAATTTAATCAAAGACGTATTTAACTTAGTCTCACAATTTACACCATTATAATTTTAACTTGTACAGTTTTTAGCAACTTTACTGTGTATTCAGGTACTCCTGTTATATATAGATGTTTCAATAGATCGAGAAGCTTTGTCTCAAATCACTGTGTTTCTTTTTTTCTTTCTTTCCAAACTAATTAATTTGTACTTAGTTTCTAAACTAATTTTATACCACGTATTCCGGAAAGATATTATGGGCCTCGTTGTAGGTTTATATTTACTTAACACTAATAAAAACAATAAAACCTCTCTGTCGGGAAACCCAGGAAAATTACTTTGAAAAGGGCCTGCCTACTTTTAAATTCATTGAATTATGGAACCCTGTCATTTTTCCTACAAACCGTGTTATTACGACGACCCCATAATGTTTTTCCACTTGTCGATTCTGGATAACCCGGTAATTTATTTAAGAATTCACAAAGAGTATCTTTAAAATGTTAAAAGAAAATCCTCCATAGACATTGGAACTTGAAAGTAGGTACGTAGCGTATCTCTACCGGGTTTCTTCATGAAGATTTTTGGCCCAGTTTTCGTGAGCTTCAATACTACTGACGTGTTATTCTACCTGTTTGTCTGTCCGTCTTCACTGTAATACGGGCTTGTTTTGTTTTGTTCTAAATATAAGCTGAAGCTGGCGAATCAGGGCGTTCGAGATAAATAACGATTTTTCAACAGCTTTTCGAATTTTGAAAGAAACAGAATGTTTCATTGTTTAGTTATGTCTCTTGTCCCGCGATTTCGTCGGCTTGGAGTTGGTTTAAAAAAATCCCACGGGAACCCTTTGTGTTTGCCGGGATAAAAAGTGACCTATGTCAGTAGTTATATCCATTGGAGTACACCTACCGACAAAGATAGATGTCATAAAAATTATGGTCTTTTTTTTCTTCAACTTTTGGTGTAATTGGTAGACCCATTGGTGTGTGGTTGGTAGACCCCCCTCTAGGTGGACTGACGACATCAAATGAGTCGCAAGGAGCCGCTGGATTCAGGTGGCGCAAGACCGAGGCCTGTGGAAGTCCATGCAAGAGACTGTCGACCAACAGTGGACGTATATCGGTTGATAAAGAAGAACATGTTTTATCTTTTACTTTTTCAAAATCTCAACTTTTCTAAACTTATAAGGTTACCTGGCAGATATTACTACTAAGCGATAAGGCCGCCTTTGTATTTTTCTTTTTTCTTGTAGCTTTTTAAATCTTAATTATATTTGTTGTGTTGTACGAACAAGGTGCTAAATAATGTCTTCCTTGTTGCAGATTCGCGTGGCCAAAATGTGCAGTGCTATAAACAGTGAGTAGAACAATGAGCGTGTGTTAGTGCGTGCGATACGCTGTGCCGGTGTGCGTGTGTGTCGCGGCGCGTGTGGCTGGGCAGCGCGGCCGCGGTGAACATGGAGAAGGTTAGCTGATCGAGGCGGAGGCCGCGCAAACTACGCAAGCGGCTTATTGGGCGCATCATGGTAAATATCTTCAAACTATCCTGTCGAGTCCCACTTCTTTGTCGTCTCAACACATCGCCTGCCCACTTGTGGACATGGCTTTCCCCTCCAAATTTAAGAGAGTAAGGCCATAGTCCACTATGTTTGCGAAGTTTTTTTATTTGATGAAATGACAGTCCTTGACTTGATCGCGATCTCATCGGATGGTAAGTGGTGATACAATCTAAGATGGTAGCGGGCTAACTTGAAACGGGTAGGTATGGCAGTGTAAATTCAACCCATACCCCTAATCGGTTTCTGCACGCCACCATGCCGGAACGCTAAATCGCTTGGCGGCACGTCTTTGACAGTAGAGTGGTAACTAGCCACGGCCAAAGCCTCCCACCAGACAAAAAGTGCGACAGAGTTCACATACCTTTGTAACTCGTGCTGAGTATGACCAATATTCCCTCCTTGTGGTAGGAGTGGGCAGGACAATAGTTTTAGTCATCGAATAAAAAAAAAGCTATGTCGGTAACTTTGGTTCACCTTGGATTTCCCTATTCCTGATTTGATCTACTTAATAGGGATACTCCGAGTAAATCTCTCCATCGCCCGATGACTGATCTAGAGCCTTCTTATAAAGCCCATAGTTAGCGATCATATTGTTTCGGAACCATAAGAACATGTTTCGGGTGCGCCATACTTTATTAATTTTATTTAATGAATGTCATTTCTATATAAAACTTTAAATTCGAGCACACAAGCAATTAGTGTTTTCATTTTTGCACCCTCCCTCATTAGTAGAGCTTTATGTAGCTTAGAATGAATTAGGACACTGAATTGTAGCTGCAATTGTGAGAAAGGGATTTTAAAATGCACTCTACATTTCGCTGAAAGATTGTACTAGTTTTGTTAATTGTAATTACTAAGCTGGATTCGTAATGTTATTACGATTCGGTCGAGTTTTTGTGAATTCTTGCCATAGCAAGAATAGCCTTAAAAATCTAAGAATTCTTTGGTTAAATGAAACAAAATTTCCTAGAGGTTCTTAATATTTTACTTCTTTGACTAGGCAAAATAAACTTTATCTTATGAATATAAGCAAAGGGGAGAATATTTGTCTAGCTAAGCATGGCTAATATTAATAAAAAAAGAATATTAGCAAAAACAAGAATTGGTTCAGCTTGGATTTATCAGCTCTGAAGTTTTTGTAAACATTTTTGTTTTTTTTTTTTGTTATAAAATGAAAAAGTGCGTAAGTTGACCCGGGCATCAGGTATGTAAGTATTTTCAAATAAAAGTAGTATTAAAATACATTTTATCCCGGAAAATTATCATCCCGTTTTCGTAAGTCTCTGTTCTTTAGTAGGGACTTTGTTTTGCGTAATTTCGGCCTTCGGTCTCACGTTTTCAAACTTGAAAGGTTTCACAAGATCTCCTTCTATTGCGTGTAGATCGTGCTTATTTTTTTACATTATTCGCGGTAGTAACCTTGGTCCTTTGGCCACCTTTGATGGTTAGTGACCTTGTTACGCGATACGCCGCGAAATCCTTATTCCTCTTCGACAAGACCGTGTTTTTCACAATGGATGAGAAAAGACGATGTCATTTTGTTTTCTGTATTACCGGCGTGAGTAAGGGCAGGCTCGGGTTACTATAATTTGAGTAATGAGTGGTTTCTTTGTGTTTGTTTTTCTCCTTTCATTTTGTTTCGTAGCGGTACGAGCTCATTTATCGTCACATCCATTGGATGAATGTACCTAGAAATACTTTAATTTTTTTTGCGTGCTCTTGACGACAATCACGCTTAGGAAAACAATGATGAGGGCTAGGTTGGAGCGCGTTTGCTTATAAGATGCCTATTAACTCTTGTTTTGAAGGTACTTGAGTAATAGGAAATTAGATTAAAAATGTACATCAAAATATTTAAACATTAAATGTTTTTTCACTACATTCACAACCACAGACTAATACAACCCTTTAATGGGTATGACGTTTTGATACAGCAGGGATAGAATCGACGACCTTTCAGTTTTCAGTTCTTAGCTTTAAGCGATAGGTTATATTGAGGTATTTAATAATAATATCCTCCCGACCGGATTCGGCCACAGCGGCCAATCTTCACAGAGATTATCCATCTGCGCGGGAAATATTATAGTGCACAAGTGTGTACGCAAACACAGGTGCACTATCTATTCCCTTACTCTCATAGTCCTATGGGACGGAAAATCCGACACGACCGGAGAGGGGTCAGGCGCAGGACCGACGGCTTTACGTGCTCTCCAAGGCAAGGGGGTGACTCACCGCCAACTTCCTAACTCCGGGCTAGTACTGAGAATTTCTTGACAGAAAAACGCAACACATTTTTTGGCCCCTCCCGGGAATCGAACCCTGATGCAAGTCATCCGCAGTCGAGCTTGCTAACCACTAGACTAACGAGGTATTTATTGCTGTGATTAAGGTACTAAGAGCTCATAACATTGCAGCAGGTGTTCGGCGAGTGGGCGCAGGTGGAGGTGGTGGAGCTGGTCAACGACGGCTCGGGGCTGGCGTTCGGCATCGTGGGTGGTCGCTCCTCCGGCGTCGTCGTCAAGAGCGTGCTGCCGGGGGGCGTCGCCGACCGGGTGAGTCGCCATCGCCGACCACTTATCTCTATTATAATCAATCTATGATTAAATTCAAATTCAAAATCCATTTATTTCATGTAGGCCAACTTGTAGCTCTTATGACACGTCATAAATCTACCACCGGTTCGGAATGCAGATTCTGCTGAGAAGAGCCGGTAAGAAACTCAGCAGTTGCTCTTTTAAAAAAAAAAAAAAATTTTAAATAGGTAACACAACTATGCTATGTATACACATACAGTGCTTCCACAATGAAGCTTCAAAAATGCATACGTAGGTACACACAATCCAACGCAGTATCAAAACGGGCAGACAAAGCAGACCCATTCCCGTTGGTGGCACCCGTTCACGAGCATGACGCATGATCCAGCTGTTGCTTCGCTCAACCATATTTGAGGGAACACTGGATTTGCTGTCCCATATAGATATAACAAAAACATAAACTATTTGTTACAACAAAAAACAGTTACATAAATAAATACAACAAAACTGTTTATGTTTTTGAAAAAACATAACGTTGAAAATTTAATATCTCCTATGCTTCGATCACAGAAGAAAAAACTATGATCGAAGCTCCTATGTTATAAAAGTATCTATCATTTTCATAGAAAAACAAAAAATCTTTCTGAGAAAATTATGTACTTATATCTTTAAAAAAAAAATTAAAAATCATAAGTAGCTACGTACAAGTCATTGTAAAAATATTCATATGAGGGTTTTTCAGTCAGTAAATTTATGAAAATGCTTTTCATCTACATATTTACAAAACACCTTTCGACCAGAAGACACTTAGGAGGTTTTAAAGCAACGACGATAAACTGTTTATTGTATCTGTAATCTAGCTGTAATCATATTCCTACAAATAAAAATTTGTTTGAAATAATTTTTCGTGACTTTTCTTTTTTTTTTGTCCCGATTCGAAATTTGAATAGGTACGTGGTGTTAGTTCTTATGCTATGTTTTATGAGTTTTTTCTACTAAAACCATCATATTACAAAGGATGTTCCAAGATCGGAGGTAATGAGGCTTGATTTCATACAATACATAGGTATCCCAACAGTAAATGTTTTGTAGTTTATGTTAATGTAAATAGGGCAGGCTGTTTTGAATTGAAATTATACAGTTCACCCCAAACTTTCGATACGTCCAGAATGTTTCACATATAAAACATTTGTATGCCTATTGTGTAAAGTTTTGGAGTAAATTAAGCAAGGGATTGAAATATCTCACATTAGAACAAATTAAATTTAAATAATATACCTGAACCAACTGATGACCCCGACGTGCCCTTTTCCGGATGAAAATTATTTGTCCGTTAATCCGTCAGCTCAAACGGATAAACCATACGCGAACTTAAAGAATGCTGTTTCTGGGGGAACTTTTATCCGGGATGTAAAGTTTCCAATGACCAGTGTCCAGTTTTTTCCGAGGGACCTCTTTTCCTTATATCGATTGTTAGGGTTCCGTACCCGAAGGGTAACCAACGGGATCTGTTACTAAGCTTGCGCTGTCCGTCCGTCCGTCCTACTGTCTGTATGCGGGCTGTATCTCATGATCCGTAATAGGTAGACAGTTGAAATTTTCAGAGAACGTGTATTCCTGTTGCCGCTATAACAACAAATAGCGAAATAAATTATAAATTAAAGGGAAAGGCGTTTCTTGATACGGAACCCTTCGTATACGAGTCCGTCGCGCATTTGACCGATTATTTTTAGCTGTTCTTTGGGGTGTCCCATCACCCCTGTATGAGCGAACAAAATAATAAAATATTCAAATCGATCAGGCCGTATTGAGTTTAAGCCAGACTAACGAACAGCAATTGTTTTTTGTATAAAGAATATTCTTATTCATTTCTTTGAATAATTACAAAGCACAGAAACGCTCCCTCATGTCTCGTTACTCTCGTATAATTGGTATGGATGTCGATCGTCGAGTGAAGCCGTGGCAGCGCGCGCCGCAGAGAGCTTTAATTGAATAAAGTGCAATCCCCACTTTTGATGGCAGGCACCAGCCTCCATCACATTGATGAGAGCTGAGAATCACTATCTGCAATATGCTGAGAGCTCCATTCATTAATAACATTACCATACTATAAGTGTGGTAGGTATTTCAAAGAGTAAAATGTATTGTTAATTTTAAAATATTACATTACGAGTTAATAAATAGTTACGACTAATTAAATTGAACCTTTGTGTTATTTGCCTTTGCAAGTTTACAAGTTAGTTAATGATCTCATATTGTACGTATAGTTTCAGTTTCATTTCAGAGTAGGTATGCAAAATGGATAATTTCCTTAAAAGTAAGAAAAAAGTAATTGATTTAATTTTCTGTTCATTTAGATCGACTTTATAAGAATGCCTCTGGTAGCTACGTGAAAATTTCTAATTAGAAGAGAATTGCTTTAGTAGTTCTGAAATCGTAAATGGATTTTATATCATACTTGCTCAGTAACTAGGGATTACTATGGTGGAAAGTCTCCTTGTAAGTTGGTGTTTGCAATTCAAGGCAACATTACGTCGCACTATGCTTTAATTGTAATGTTCACTTTACAGTTCAAGCTATGCAAAACTCCTTGGTAAACAATCTCTTTTCTTATAAAATGGTAAGAAAACTTTTTACTGAAAAAAAAAACACTGAACATGGCGGCATTTAATTTCCATACATTTCAAACTATGCAAAACTCCTTGGAACTCAGAGCCGTAAAAAAAAAATGGAAAACTATTTACGAAAAAAAAATGAAAATGGCGGCATTTCATTTGATCTGAAAGTTTGTGAAGTTTGTTCGTAAAGGGATTTAAGTTATTTACAACAATGTCAAGCACTTCATCAGATGATGATAAAGGAGGAGAGCCTGATTTTTGTTTGCTTGAAGCAGAACAAATGATGCAAAACCTTTTGCCGGATAAGTCCAAAGTTACCTCGCAAGAATGATATAAAGTAGAATGCTTACCTCGGTTGCAAGTAGCTATTACACCCTCGAACTATATTCACCCTCGCTCGCTGCGCTCGCTCGTGTGACTAAATATCTCGGGTGCACGCGATCCATTAGCGCCCTATGCGAGCTGCGCTCGCACTGGCGCCAAATTGGATCTTGTTCTGTAATAGCTTACTTACGTCCCTTGTGTAACAATCTACTATTTCTGTACCTTTGAGAAAAACTGGTTAATTAGGGAAACACGTGTGAAACTTACCATAATATCACTGGCCTCCTAAGATGTTGAGTTCAGGTTTGAGTATAACTTGTTCTCCCTGTACAGGATGGTCGGCTGCGTACCGGCGACATGTTGCTCCGCATCGGCGCCGTGTGCGTGGTGGGCATGTGCGCGCGACAAGCCGCCGCCGTGCTGCGGCAGTGCGGAGCGTGCGTCCGCCTCCTGGTCGCGCGACCGGCGCACAGCAACGTCTTGCAGCCGTCGCTACAGGTCAGTACATCGTCTCCGCATCGGCGCCGTGTGCGTGGTGGGCATGTGCGCGCGACAAGCCGCCGCCGTGCTGCGGCAGTGCGGAGCGTGCGTCCGCCTCCTGGTCGCGCGACCGGCGCACAGCAACGTCTTGCAGCCGTCGCTACAGGTCGGTACATCGTCTCCGCATCGGCGCCGTGTGCGTGGTGGGCATGTGCGCGCGACAAGCCGCCGCCGTGCTGCGGCAGTGCGGAGCGTGCGTCCGCCTCCTGGTCGCGCGACCGGCGCACAGCAACGTCTTGCAGCCGTCGCTACAGGTCAGTACATCGTCTCCGCATCGGCGCCGTGTGCGTGGTGGGCATGTGCGCGCGACAAGCCGCCGCCGTGCTGCGGCAGTGCGGAGCGTGCGTCCGCCTCCTGGTCGCGCGACCGGCGCACAGCAACGTCTTGCAGCCGTCGCTACAGGTCGGTACATCGTCTCCGCATCGGCGCCGTGTGCGTGGTGGGCATGTGCGCGCGACAAGCCGCCGCCGTGCTGCGGCAGTGCGGAGCGTGCGTCCGCCTCCTGGTCGCGCGACCGGCGCACAGCAACGTCTTGCAGACGTCGCTACAGGTCGGTACATCGTCTCCGCATCGGCGCCGTGTGCGTGGTGGGCATGTGCGCGCGACAAGCCGCCGCCGTGCTGCGGCAGTGCGGAGCGTGCGTCCGCCTCCTGGTCGCGCGACCGGCGCACAGCAACGTCTTGCAGACGTCGCTACAGGTCGGTACATCGTCTCCGCATCGGCGCCGTGTGCGTGGTGGGCATGTGCGCGCGACAAGCCGCCGCCGTGCTGCGGCAGTGCGGAGCGTGCGTCCGCCTCCTGGTCGCGCGACCGGCGCACAGCAACGTCTTGCAGACGTCGCTACAGGTCGGTACATCGTTTCCGCATCGTTTCGGCATGTGCAAGCCTCCGACTTGCTGCGAAATGGAAAAAAAGGAAAAGTAAACTTAGACAGTTTAAAAAAAATCTGATCGGACCATTTATACCTACTGCGAAATATTTTCACAGTTAAACGAGAGAAAGAAATTTTCTTTCCCGCAATTTATATAACTGTGACAAATATTTCAAAGTGGTACTGATAATATATCTCGTATTGGCAAGCGGCCATCTTAGTTTTCCGACAAGCAGCGTGCAAGTTGTGCACAGATATGTGTGCGGGCGAACTTAGTTCAAGTGTCTAATAAAGTTTCAGCGTTCTTTTAATATGACATGTTCAAGAACTACTTTAATATTTTCACATCTTAGCATCATCTACTTAGCATTTTTTTTATTTTTAAAGAGAAATTTAAGTAGGTATTTCTATTATTTCATATATTTTTTTAAGTAAATAGAGCCAATGTATATGAGTAGGTAAAATATGCCTATGAGTTTTTATAGTTATATTAAGCGTAAATATTCTAGCGTTACAACTTCAAATCGTTAAAGACTCAACATAAACATTGAGATATCTTTTGAGCTTTCGCTATAAAGTTCTAAAAGTTCATGTGCGAATGCTTCAGTAAACAGTAAGTTACAGAGTAAAACGGGTTTTTACTGGTTGTATGCCGCCTCATGAGTGGCTACAGGCGTCATAAATACGCGTGCTAATTGCATGGCCTTCAAGGGTGCTTGCTTGAAACTGCGAAATGTAACATAGAGTTCTTTTCGTAATGAGTTATATTCATTATGCCTACCTATTATGAAGCGGAGTGAAATATACTCTGAAAATAAAATTCTGACTTTTTGAGCTTCACATCACACTTATATTATAAAGGCTACATTTTAATTTTTATTCCGGAAAATTAAAGAGTTCCCGCGGGAATCAAAAAACTGTAATCCACGCAGACTCGCGGGCATCATCTAGTATTTCAAAAAATAAGCTTTAAAATGCGTGTTTTATATTTTAATAATAATTACGAGCACTCTATAAAACCGTTCAACGTTACTTTTAATTGTAGCGGGAATGTTTTAAATCTTAATTTTAATGAATGTTTTAACTTTATTAGAATGTTAGGAAAAATTCCTTCAATAAAGCTGCTGCTAATAACTCGCCGGCACACAAAGCGACCAATATCCGGATAATACCAGTTTACCTGTCACGGCTCACGCCGGAAAGTGAACGCCCGCCAATTACCCCCGACTAGGGTTGCCAGGTCTTCAAACCGAAAAGTCGGACAGGCCAGCCAGTTTAGCCGGACATTTGGGTACAAAGGCCGGACACCCTTATTTTTTAGACCTAGCACAAAATGGCAATTTTTTTAAAAGCTCGTTTGCGCAAGCGTAGCGATACAAGATGAGGCCAGTGGAGCGGAAACCAACACATGACAAATATTTAAAACAAAATGGTTAAACTTAAAAAGCTTAGCAAAAGTCGGATAGGCCGGACACCGTCTAATTTGGCCGGACACTCAACCAAAAAGCCTGACTGTGTCCGGCTTTATCCGGACGCCTGGCAACGCTACCCCCGACCGATCCAATTTAGTCAACTCTGCTCATTTTAACTAACCTCCCATAATATTTGCCGTATAGAATCGGCTAGGGTCTATACCGCTCTTCTGAGCTTTGTATTTCCTAACACGTATGATTTGGTTACCTTTAAAACAAGAGTGAATAATCATCTTACACCTTAGACCATATCATCACTTTCCATCAAGTGTGATAGTGGTCAAGAGCCTAATATTGCGGTTGTCATACTGTAGCAATATTTTTAGACGATTCCACAGCTCGTGATGGTTGGTCCTGTAACGTGAATTACATTGAATGCCAATTTCTTGGTTGTTGCTAAAGGCTTCGGAATCGCCCCTTCCGTACCTTATTTATTTTTATCCTTATAGTATAAAATTATTGACTATATTTATTATAGAGTGAATTATTTGATGGATAATAATGGATAATAGTACATTGTTACCTTAGGGATGAAAGTAACTTATTTAGTCCCGAGACGGGGTTTGGCGCCCGAGCGTAGCGAGGGGGCCTATAGTTCGAGGGACTAAATAAGTCTTTATCCCGAGGTAAACACTGTGCTTTTCATTACGAATATAAGGAAAGTCAAAAATAAAAATAGTCACTGTTAAACAGAAGCCTAAACAAAACTCTACAACTCGAAAAACAAATGAAGATCGGATTGCCGCTTGCCACTTTCCCGCCTTTTTTTTTCTTTGGCCTAGCCGGCGGGCTATGCATTTAGCTTTTTAATAGTCAAGTATTGTCTATGATTGTCTATGAATGTCTATGAATCAGTTGTCTTTACTTTATGAATAAAGTCTATCTTTCTTCTTGTCTATGGATGCACTCGGGTATGTCGTGTTTCATTTGAATTCCAATAAAAATGTGACAACTAGTTTTTTTTAATTATTTGACAGCTGTCAGTTGAAAACGATTCTCCCTAGGGCTGAAAAGTATTACTTTCAACCCGCTTCTCAGGCAACTTCAGACCTACTTTCCGTGTATGAGTAATGAAAATATTTTTTTAAACTGTTGTGACTTAAATCCAGTTCGTTTATTATGTAACGCAGTCGCTGGGAGCATCTCAAGCACCGATCGTTCCATCGCGCTTGCTCACTGACCCGATAGAGCTGGAGCGGGGTTTGGCTGAAGCGGGGCACGATGGCTTCGGGGCTCTTTGTGAGGACACCACGCCTCCGTCGCCGCCGCCCACCATCATTGAAGAGCGTTTACATCATAGGGTAAGTTCTATTAAGATTCCACTAGTTCTTCGTTCTCCGTTCTCCACCCGCGACATCGTTCGCGTGGATTGAGGGCTTCTTAATTCCCGCAGGAACTCTCTTATTTTCAGGGATAGGGTAGGGTAGGTCATAAATCTACCACCGGTTCGGAATGCAGATTCTGCTGAGAAGAGCCGGTAAGAAGCTCAGCAGATGCTCTTTAAAAAAAAAAAATTTACAATAGGTAACAAAACTATGCTATGTATACAGTGCTTCCACAATGAAGCTTCAAAAATGCATACGTAGGTACACACAATCCAACAAGTTTTAAAAATATGTCTATTCAGCAGTTTCACCTCTCAGATTTAAAGTCTTCAGCTACTTGTCGCATGAAATGACACCTAAAACTAGTTTGTAAGCATTTGTAAGCTTTTCCGAGCTCCGAAATTCGTACGTCATTTACATTTAGCGTCTTTGAGAGCACCCGGTTTTCTACGAGCTCGCCAATTAGTACACACAGCTTTAGACTCTTTCAAGTAACGAAAATCAAGATGTACCCTGAGTATACAGCTACTTACTTTCTAATTTCTTGTTATTTACTTTAACTTTGCCGTGTGAAACTTGGGAACTTGTTATGCTCCGTAGCGAGGATCGGGGAACATGTTTTTTCCACTTATTTTTAGCGTTCTGTACTAAAATGTTAAAAACAGGAACTTTTATTTTAACGTTTTTCGTACGTTTGACAATTTTTTACGTCAATAGCTGCTTGTTTTTTTGTTAATGTTTATTTCTTCGATTCTGACTTACAAAAGTTCTTACGAATGTCAAAAATGTTAAATAAATTTAATAAAAATTTGATTGTTACAATGTGAGGATCGTAATCACCTCTTTTTTTGCCATCTAAAAACACTTAAACAAAATATTGGATGTCATGATTTAAATAATAATATAAATAATAGATAATATTATGTAAGAAAACCTTTAATTCAATATACAAAATATCAGCAATAATAGTTCATTACAAGCTCTGAGGCAGTCAATTAATTTATATCTTATTTAACTATCCTTGCAAGCTACAGAACCCTTGGTGTTTGAGTCTGACTCGCGCTTGACCCGTTTTTTATTTGTTTACTTAGCTCATTGACGTCAATATACTCGTAATATCTTTGAGATAAATATCATTCAACGTTAAGAAATAAAAATGTCTTTTTAATAAAAACAGTCTCTCTGTATCTAATCTCGTCTTTCAGGTTAATTCAAATATTCAAGGAAATTTAATAGGAATAAGTAGGTATGCCATTTCTTATATAATCAGCGGGCAACCGAGTAGGCGGGTCATTTGATTTAAACGATTACCACCGCCCATGAACATTTGGAGCACCAGAGGCATCACCAATGTGTCACCAGCTTTTGAGGAATTAGAGAGAGGAATTACCTAGTTGGTCCGTCGCTTGAATAACCCCACCTAATCCTACTTATAAAACTGTTTTTTTTTAAATATTATGTGTAAAAAAAATCCCATGACTAATATTTCGGAATCTGTATTCTTGGAAGCAGTGATAGCCTAGTGGTTTGGTCTGTGGTCTCTTCTTCGGAGGGTCCAAAGCTCGATCACGGGCACGCACCACTGAATTTTCTGAGTAATGTGCGTTTAACCAATTAAATATTACATGTGAAGGGAAACATCGTCAGCAAACCTGTATAGGTATCAAATCAAATCAAATCAAAATTTATTTATTTCATGTAGGCCAACTTGTAGCTCTTATGACACGTCATAAATCTACCACCGGTTCGGAATGCAGATTCTGCTGAGAAGAGCCGGCAAGAAACTCAGCAGGTACACCTGTGAGTTCTACATAATGTTCTAAAAGGTATGATAAGTCTACCAGCGTGGTGGACTAGGGCCTATAACTCTTCTCTGAGCCGTTGATAGATTGCTGATGATGATGCTGATGACAGATCTTGTACCCACAGCCGGTCGCGTCGATAGTAGCGGTGGTCCCGCGCGGAGCCCTGGCGCCCTCTCCTAGGCCTCCGTCCCTCATCACTACCTCGGAGCCGCAGCCCCCTCCTTTACGGTAAGCTTCCTCATTCAGTTTTTACAACATTGTGAAGAAAACTAAGTTTCAAAACAGAACTAGATAATGTTCTTAACCGTCCTTAAACTCCGTCCGCGTGGAATAAGGTTTTTCAATTCCCACTCCGGGATAAAATGTAAGCTCTATTTTAATCCTGGGTGTAAGCTATCTCCATTCCAAATTTCAGCCAAATCAGTTCATTCGTGAAGGAGTAACAAACATACAAACACATGTAAACTTTCGCCTTTATAATATTGTGATGGAAACTATAAGTTCCGAAACAGATTTTTTTTACAAAAAAAGGTTTTGATTTGGAGAAGTCTCGACTGCATAATATTATGGTAAAATAGATTTCAGAACTATATAAACATACCTAATATTATATCAACGTCCTTATGCCAAGGAAAATCGCTAAACTTTTTCGAATTAATTTTATGTATCTGATAGGAAAATTAATTCGAAAAAGTTATTATATATTCACAGATCAGATCGGGTCGGATCTGGCTTTTTTCGTTCTTAAATGTTTGTTTCAGTTAAGATAGGCCCTTAAACAGTACTTTCATCGTTTATAAAGTCTAGTCTTTTACCAAGAATAAAAGGGATTATGTGTTTCCACTCACTTTGTTATTCATTATTTCAGTAATTATAATAATCAAGTAACTTATCTGGGCTCTAATTTGTTTCTTTTGATTAATTTCTTTCGAAACTTTGATCATAAGAGCCAATTTATTTTATCTTGGAAGAAAAAGTCGCGTGTTCTCTTAGATGTTAATTGGTTTCTTCGAATCAAACTCTGCTCGAGACAGCGTGTTTCTAACAATTAATTAAATTCTACTTCTGGATTATTAAGTGGAAATGTAGAGTCTACTATTTGTTTAGTGAAATTAGTTTTTGTTGTTCTTAATAATATTATGAAGAGAGCACTGTCGCCTAAGCCACAGGTCTATAACCTATTTTAGGGGGTTTTATATACACTTTTGTTTTTTGACTATAATTTTATTGTTTTATTAGTTTCTGACCTGGGAGGCTTTACACCTCCCATAAACACATTGACTGGTTAGGTTAATTAATCATCAACCTGGGAGGCATTTTACACCTCCCAGTAAGGTATTGCCTATAAATAAGTTTCGGCCTGTATTCGCGAGTGGTACTGTTGCTCCACTGGAGACTCTAGCGTAGATCCATAGTGTTACAACTATTGAACTAGAATAGGTGTATTCACTTGGATAGGGGTTGGCAGGTCCGGTGTAGCAATCGTATTATGTTCGGATATAGAACCCCGAAAAAAGACCTGAGGCGATCGAAGTCTCCAGAAAATATGTCGAATTCCGCAACGTCATCGACAAAGGAAGTCCCTAATAGTTTAGCTGGCCCCCCAAAAACCCCAAGCGACGTGACTTACGACCTTCCTGAAGCAGCTCCTGAGAGAATGTCGAACACAGAACCTAAGGCAGTGCCTTCCCAAAAACCTGTCACTCCCCCTAAAGATAGGACGCAGCCCTCACAGGAGGTTTCGGTTGCAGCCCGTAGGGCCTCATATGAACCAGCGAGATCTACACAACCGAAGCCTAAATATGGCAGCAGACCAGCTGAGGCAAAAGCCTGTCTGATAAGGGCAAAGACCTTGCTGGGCGAGTCGCGCAACCTAAAAGCGGACATTAAATCGGGAGTGACGCAAGCGGTGGAAAGGCTCTACAGGCTGGTCATCGAGGAAGCCGGGACTAAGGAGCAACCAAAGAGCTGCCCCCTGAAGAGCACGCAGGTCGGTGACGAACAAATCGTGGATAGTGAAACGAGCGTGACGCCGCAGATGGAGTTGATGGAAAAGCTCATCAAAAACATCAAAGAGCATAATGACGCTTTAACGGAGTTTAAGAAACACACCATCACTCTATCTGCGGACGTCAAGCAAATGCCGAAACCGACGGACCTTACGTTTGTCGCTTTGCCCTCAGGGACTGTAGAACGAGAAATAGAGGGGGAAAAAGTAGATCAAAACCAGATAATGGCTAAGATTGAAGAAAATTCAAGATTGCTTTTGGAAAATGGACGGAAGATGGACGAACTGAAGGAATTAGTAGAGGCACAAAGAGTGACCCTAGAAAGGACGACATACGCAGAAGTAGTAGCAGATAGTCAAAATAGGGGCAAAAACCCGGTACAGTCGTCTCTGCACTCTGTGGTAGTCTCCTCGAGTTGTGAAGTGGAAACTGGGGAGGAAGTATTGGAGAGAGTGAGAAGAGCAGTAGATGCAAAGGAAGGGTGGGTAAAAGTAGAGAGAGTAAGAAAGGCCAAGGACAGAAAAATTGTTATGAGCTGCAAGACGGAACAGGAGAGAAAGAAAGTAAAAGACAGACTGGAAGCCGCGGGGGAGGGCCTCATCGTCGAGGAGGTTAAAAACCGAAACCCGCTTCTGATTCTGAGGGACGTACTGAAAGTGCACAGTGATGCGGAAGTCGTCAGAGCCCTCAGAAATCAGAATCGTGAAGTTTTTAATGACCTCGACGGAGAGGAAAATTCCCTAGAAGTCAAGTACAGAAGAAATGCGCGGAACCCTCACAACTGCCACATAATACTTAGTGTTTCGCCCATAATTTGGAGGAGGGCAATCGATGAGGGGAAAATGCGGATAGACCTCCAAAGGGTAAATGTGGAGGACCAATCGCCGCTGGTGCAGTGCACCCGTTGTCTGGGGTATGGCCACAGTAAGCGGTTCTGTAAGGAACCTGCCGATCTGTGTAGCCATTGCGGGGGCCTGCACTTAAGAGCGGAATGTCCAGACAGATTGGCGGGGACAGTACCAGCATGCAAAAACTGCATAAAAGCAGATATTAGACAGCAGTCGAGTCATAACGCCTTTAGCAGCGAGTGTCCAATCAGAAGAAGGTGGGATGCACTGGCCAGGGCCACCGTAACGTACTGCTAAGGTGGTTCCACGAGAAACCCACAAGTATAAAATTATTCAGGCAAATCTGCAGCGCAGTAAACTGGCTACAAACGAACTCCTGATTGAAGCCGAAAAGGACAGGGTAGCCATTGCGTTGCTTCAGGAACCTTATGTGGGTAAGACTCGGAGTGTTAGAAGCTTCCGGGGTGTCAGAATTTTCCAGAGCTCAGGAACAGGAAATGGGACTGTTAAAGCAGCCATCGCGGTCTTGGACGACGACCTTGATATAATACAGTACCCACAACTTACCACGGATAACATCGTCGTGGTAGGAGTCCAAACCAGAGCATGGACGATCACCCTTGTCTCCTACTACTTCGAGCCGGATCAGCCCATAGGGATATACCTAGACCATTTAAAAAAGATTGCGCACAAAACGGGACCCGAAAGGCTAATCATAGCAGGAGATGCCAATGCCAAAAGCACTTGGTGGGGCAGCCAGAACGAAGATATAAGAGGTGAGGAAATGTGCGGGGCTCTCGCTGAAATTGATATGCACGTTCTCAATATGGGAGACCTACCTACTTTTGACACCATCAGGGGTGGAAAGAGATTCTGCAGCCACGTCGATGTGACGGCGTGCACGGCGGATATGCTCAAATTCGTGGACGGCTGGCGTGTAGTGGAAGGGCTCACAAGCTCGGATCACAACGGCATAAGGTTTGAAATAGCATTACAAAAATCACAAGGCATAAAAATACAAAGAACAACACGTAAATACAATACAAAAAAAGCAAATTGGGGTCTCTTTCATGAGAAACTGACCCAGATTATGCAAGACACTAAACTCACCACACAAAATATAACAGAAATAAAAACTAAAGAACAAATAGACTTTACAATAGATACATACACTAAAGCTATAACAGACACATGTAGGCACACAATACCAAATAAAAAACATACAGAAACACTTACCTTGCCGTGGTGGTCCGAGAGTCTAGCCGAAATGAAAAGGCAGGTGGCGACCCGGAGACGCAGGATCCGTTGTGCAGCGCCGATTCGCAGGGCGATGGTTGTAGACCTGTACCTGAAAGAGAAAGAGAGATATGAATTAGCAGTCAAAGAGGCAGCTGAGAAGAGCTGGAAGGATTTCTGCGGAAGGCAGGACAGAGAGGGAGTGTGGGAGGGAATTTACAGGGTTATCAGTAGGGTGAAATGTAGAGAAGAGGATGTTCCTTTAATACAACGGGATGTGACCTTGGATGCGGAGGGTTCTGCTCGATTCCTGGCTGAAACTTTTTACCCAAGGGATTTGAAGGATGAAGACAGCGCACATCATCTGCAAATAAGAGCTTTAGCGGAAACAGTAAACGAAGGCGGTAATGATGAACATGACCCCCCGTTTAAAATCGATGAGTTGAAAGATGCGGTAAAGTCCTTCAATCCCAAGAAAGCCCCCGGAGCTGACGGTCTCACGGCCGACATATGCTCGCACGCCATAAGTGTGGACCCCGAGTACTTCCTGGCTCTCCTGAATAAATGCATGGAATATGGCTGTTTCCCTAAGTCCTGGAAGGAGGCAGCTGTGGTCGTGTTGAGAAAGCCAGGAAAGGACACCTACACCACGCCAAAGTCTTATAGACCTATCGGGCTTTTACCCGTATTAGGAAAGATATACGAGAAGATGTTGGTGAGCCGCCTCAAGTTCTACGTGCTACCTCAGATAAGTACTCGCCAGTATGGATTTATGCCACAGAGGAGTACGGAGGACGCCCTCGTTACTCTTATAACACGCATCCGCGAAAAACTGGACGAGAAAAAATTAGTAACGCTGGTTTCTTTAGATATCGAGGGCGCCTTCGATAGTGCTTGGTGGCCAGCGATAAAGACCAGGCTGGCTGAGGAAAAATGTCCCCTGAACTTGAGGCGGGTCTTCGACAGCTACCTCAGCGACAGGGTGGTAGAGGTGAGATACGCGGGAGCGGCGTACAAAAGGAGCACGGAGAAGGGATGTGTACAAGGGTCCATAGGAGGACCAATCCTGTGGAACTTGCTACTAGACCCACTCCTTAAGCAAATGGAGGACAAAGGAATTTACTGCCAGGCATTTGCGGACGACGTGGTGTTGCTCTTTGACGGCGGAGAGGCTCGAGAGATCGAGGGACAGGCGAATGCTGTCCTCGAACGTGTCCGGGCGTGGGGTGTCGAAAATAAGTTGAAGTTCGCACCACATAAAACATGTGCCATGGTCATAACCAGGAAACTTAAATTTGACACGCCGCGCCTGAGCATGGGAGGGGTCAGCATTGGAATGTCCCCGGAAATCAAGATCCTCGGGCTCACCATCGACAACAAGTTAACTTTTAACTCCCATGTCTCTAACGTCTGCAAAAAAGCTATAGGGATATATAAGCAACTTAGTAGAGCGGCCCGTGTCAGCTGGGGTCTCAGCCCTGAAATTATCCGCACGATATACTTAGCGGCGGTGGAGCCGGTTATATTGTACGCGGCAGCGGCGTGGGCTCCGGCTGCAGAAAAACTGGGAGTTCGAAAGCAGCTTGGCACGGTCCAGAGGGGTTTCGCACAAAAAATGTGTAAGGCGTATCGGACGGTGTCGCTTAACTCGGCACTCTTGCTCACTGGGACACTACCCTTAGACCTCCGAGTCCGTGAAGCAGCTACGTTGTACGAGGCTAAGAAGGGATTACTTAGACGCGAGTTACCTGACAGAGAGATCGAGAAGATGGCACCTAAGATACAAGCCCCACACCCTGCGGAACAAATGGGCCTGGAGTTCCAAAACCTGGGGGACGAGGATCAATATTCTCGCCACAGTGATTATGACGTGCGCATTTTCACAGACGGGAGCAAGATTGAGGGCCGGGTCGGGGCGGCACTATCCGTTTGGAACGATGCTGTAGAGATAAAAGCCCTCAAACTTGCTTTATCGTCATACTGTACCGTCTACCAGGCGGAACTATTAGCCCTGTGCAAGGCAACGGAGGTCGCACAAAAGCGCAGCGAAACCACATTTGCAATTTACTGTGACTCTAGAGCAGCACTCGGGACTGTGACAAACTCCGGTTCCTCTCATCCCCTGGCAGTCCAAGCAAGAAGCAACCTGAAACGTTGCATGCTCCAAAACAAA
This sequence comes from Hipparchia semele, assembly GCA_933228805.2. NCBI lineage: Eukaryota > Metazoa > Arthropoda > Insecta > Lepidoptera > Nymphalidae > Hipparchia > Hipparchia semele. The sequence continues at coordinate 14,400,651 of OW121715.1, read as the reverse complement.
GTTGTATCCCTGTTTTGGATCAAGGCACACATTGGAATGGCAGGTAATGAGAGAGCCGATGAGCTTGCTAAGGAGGCGGCCTTAAAACTAAAGAAAAAGCCCGATTATGATCGATGCCCTGTCTCATTCATCAAGCGTAGTATGCGGAGGGAGACGATTGTTGAGTGGGACAGAAGGTATCGTTCGGAGGGAACAGCCTCGGTGACCAGGACTTTTCTGCCCTCAGCAGAAAGGGCCTACAAAGTATTAAAGAAAATCACCCTAACGCCCCTTCTGAGCCAAGTTTTCACCGGTCATGGCGGGTTTTCAGAGTACCTACACAGGTTCAAGTGCAAAGATAGTCCTGGCTGTGTCTGTGATGAAAGTGTAAATGAGTCTATATTGCACCTACTCATTGACTGTCCACAGCACAGCCGTGCTCGAGAAGACTTCCACCAGCAAATACAAGTGGAGCTGTGTAGGGACTCTATTCCCGCCATATTAGAGGAAGACCGAAGCAGGGATCTATTCCTGGAATATTGTAAAAGGATAGCAAGAGTGGTTATAGAGAGGAACAGAACGAGGTAATCAAGACGCAATGTTGTTCAGTATTATAGAATACTAAAATTAACATGGGTAAAATTACGCTCGTTCTGTCCCCTTTTTTACTTGACTTTACTTTAAACTTTACTTTTTACAACTTTTAATTAATTACATCATAAATAAAATAAGCCAAGAAACGACTCCGACTACGTCGGAGGGAGCTGCCTTCTATAAAAAAAAAAAAAAAAAAAAACCTATTTTAGGGACAGTTGGTTTTTTGTATAACTATTTTCACCTATTGAGAATAAAATATTAAGAATATAGAATATGTATTAAGATTTTTTATTGTTAGTTACAGAACTTTACTTGTATAACGTTTTTTAAGAGAGAGAGAGAGAGAGAGAGAGAGAGAGAGAGAGAGAGAGAGAGAGACCCAAATCCACGTGCACGGAGGCGTGGGAGCTAGTAAAACATTATAAATATAAAAAACAGAGTAAATCAAGCGTGCCTATAAAATTTGAAGAGTTGCCTCGATTTCTCTTCAACCACGGGACTACTTGGAAAGTAGGTATACCCTTTCAAACAAAAAAGAATTTTCCAAATCGGTCCAGGCGTCTTTGAGTAATCGGGGAATATATGTACTTACATTAAAGATGATTCTGACGAATTGAGAACCTCGAAGTCGGTTAAATATAAAACAAAGGAAAGAGCGAGTTCTTTTTTTAGACTTAAGTCTCATTAATTCTACTGGGTAGGTGCTATTCCATTGCTATATAGAGACCTACTTCATGCCCCTAAATGTTCTAAACACAATGTGTGTTAAGGTACCAACAATGTATCTCTGACATAGTTTTGCAATTAGCTGCTACATGTTGGTAATATTTATGCCATAGACTGATAATACCAATACCCTGATAATACCACCCTATTACAATACACCGGATTGTACTGTAAACCGTTTTCCAATAATTATTAAACCACTCACGGTTGAAGTACCTACTTAATTATTTAACTGTCAGTTCAGAGTCAACCATAGACAATATTTAGATAATTCTCATTTTGACGGGTCATATTATTTTGAGAACGAAATACGGCGAAATACTTAGGACAGAGAAACTATGGAGCTGATTTCATAGATGTAATTTCTTCTAAATCTTTCAGAGTAGATAAGCAATTTTTTTTACTTTCTTTAAAATTGACGCCATAGACGCCTCCATCTCTAGTTTAAATCATCGAAGTAAATGAAATTTAGAAAGTAATATCAGTAGTTTCAAGGCAAAAAGTTTCATGTAAATATTTGAGCTCACATAACTTTGATTACTACTGAAACTTTTACGGAAATAGAACCAACACAGCTGATACATTTGATATTAGTTTCTAACATATCCATTTCCATTGATTGAAATAAACTTCGCTAAGCTGCTTTGTCCCCAATCCGAAGTTTAATTGTAGATAATTATTTGATTACTAGCTGATGCCCGCGACTTCATTCGCGTGAATTGAGGTTTCTTATGCGGGAACTCTCTTATTTTCCGGGGTAAAAAGTAGCCTATGTGTTATTTCAGACTATAATGTATCTCTGTGCCTTTCAGCTAAATCGGTTTAATCGTTGTTGCGGGATTGAGTAACAAAGATCCATACATCCAAACCTTCACATTTATAATCTAAATATATAAAAAGGCAAATGTGACTGGCTGACTGACTGACTGACTGACTGATCTATTAACGCACAGCTCTAACCACTGGACCGATCGAGGGCACGAGGGCTATTAGGACGTAGTCATCCATCATCAAAAGGATTTTTCAAAATTTAATCCTGAAGGAGGTAAAAAAGGGGTTTAAAAAATCGAACCTAACGTGAGCGAAGCCGCGGGTAAAAGCTAGTATTGTATAATAGGAAAAATAGGATTTTCTTACGAGTATTAACCTGTTTTCGTAGATTTTTATTCCGACGTAAGTATTTGTGGACGGAATATAATATCGATTTATTCTACTGAAATAGTTCACTAAAATATGTATTTGGAACACAGTGTTCAGTGTCGGAGCGAGTTTTACATACCTACATAGTATCTAAGTAATTATGCAGGCGTAAACATCCCTACTAATATTAGGTATAAATGCGAAAATGTGTTTCTTGGTTTATCCCTCAAACACGCAGCAACAGAGTAACGAATTAACGTGATGTTTTGCTTGGGTTTAGTTTGGGATCTGGAGAGAAACATCAGTTACTTTTTATTCCGGAAAAATAAGGAGTTCCAGCGGGATTTTTAAAAACCAAACACGTAGCTATTAGTCTCGGGCAAAAGTTAGTAGTTTCTATTTTAGAGATAAGGTATATATGCAGGAAAGAAAATTAGAACTTGCGGAGGATTAGGTACTTGTTTTGAAACTACGCTACGTCGCTATTACGTTTTTGTCACGCGTTTACTGGAAACAGTACGAAAACGTAACACGTAGACGTAGTGGAAGCCAGTCTAATATTAGCCCGGAAACGTGACTTATGTGTGAGCGTCCAATCCTATTTCCCTTTGAATTCAATATCTGCCACTCCCAGAGGACCTTTTTCCGACAGCAGAACCGGTCTAAGACGAGAATCACGTTAATTTGTTTTTAACAGAGATTTATTTTCTTTGAATTGCAAAAAAAATCTGAATAAGGTATAATACGATTCAAATGACAATAGGAATGAGAAGCCGCCATTTTTTGTTTGTATTTCACTCAGTGTAGCTGATGCCCGCGACTTTGTTCGCGTGGACTAAAGTTTTTTAATTCCCGCGGGAACATTCTTTTTTTTCGGGATAAAAAGTAGGCTATGTGTTATTCCAGACTAAGTATCTCTGTGCCAAATTGGCAAATTACGACTGAACGTAGCGGCGTGATTGAGTAATCAATCATTGATTGATGATCAACGTTTGTTGTACACAGGCTCCCGCTAGACATGGCGGTGCGAGGCTCGGGCGAGCCGGAGACGCTGAGCTACGAGGTGGACCTCAACAAGGACTCCGCCCTGGGGCTCGGCATCACCGTCGCCGGATACGTGTGCGAGCAAGGTTCGTTTTAACCGACTCCAAAAAAAAGGAGACTTCTACACAGAGGCGGCTCTAGCCCATGTAGCGCCCGTGTGCAATCAATATCTTGGCGCCCTCTAGTAGACGCGCGGCCAAAATGGAATACTTACAATACAAGAATACCGTTTGACTTACAGTTATATTTTCACCAGTGAAAGGAAATTCAGGTGCACAAAATGGTGCAATTTTAAATGATGTCGGGAAGAAAGCAAACGCGGCTCGGCGCAGCGCCCACTAAAACCCTGCGCCCGTGTGCGTTGCACACCCTGCACACTAGGTAAAGCCGGCACTGCTTCTACACCTAGTTTATAATACGTTAGGCGACACATCTTTAATTATAACACGCCACGGCCAATGCTTTACACCAGAGAGTTATTCTGAGGAATTCTTCAAAAACTAGAAGCGGTTCACAGAATTGAATTTCCATATTTTTTTTAATAAAGAATAGTAGCCAAGCTGAACTTGACTAATATTCTCCTCTCTCCTCCAAATAAGCGGAAAGCTTGTGTTAGATTGGGTACCACAATTGTGTAACGGGTGGGGATCGAACCTGCGACCCTTTCAGTTTTCAGTCCGCACCTTTAACTGTTGGGCTATTGAGGCTTAAATGACAGATTCAAACACAATTTACGTTTAAGTTATTTAAGACAATAAAGCTATTAATGAGCATTTCGAAAACAAACGAAATACAGCTTACATATTGTTCAATAAAATGAACAGAAGTTCATCTTCAGATAATGTCCAAAAAGCAACTTTGGCCCGCCCGTGTCGCGTTATCTAAAGACTGAAATCTATAGACCGCACTCTCACACGAGATAGATTTATGGCGGAGCATATTTGTCTCTCATTTTAATTCTTATCTTGAGTCTGAGCTAAGTCAGAGCACGCTCTATAGATCTCAGCACAAGTGTCCTATCCGTCGACTACAGGAAAAGCCTCTCATAACATTTCATAATACAAAATTTGGCCCGCTTAGCTGGATGCAGCGCAGTTTTGCTCAGTGCGATCTTATCTTTAGTGCTTAAAGATATTAGACCGACGGAGCTGTTTACTTCAGCATAAGCCGAATTTTATTACAATGATTTCATGCAGCTTTGGAACCAAAATTTTCAAAAAGAGCAGACTTGCATCTTCTTTATATTTTATTCTACCATAGGCTTTGGTCCACAGCATACGTACTAGTATTGATTCTATACTAAAATTGTTTTATAATAAAACATAAATAAAGCTGGAAGAAATTTCTTTTTTTTAGAGATAAGCTTCACCTATGTCTACTTCTTCTAATATAAGTTGTCTTGTAAATTCTTATATGTACATAAAAAATAAAAATAAATAAATAAAATAAATAGCACCACTTATTGAACACTCGATTATATTATAAAAGCGAAAGTGTGTTTCTTTGTTGGTTAATTCTTCAATCACGCAGCAAGGAAGCAATGGATCGACGTGATTTTTTGCATGAGAATAGTTGAAGAAATGACGATACGTGACATAGGCTACTTTTTATCCGGAAAATCAGAGGATACGTGAGTAGCTCTACGCGGACGAAGTCATAGGGAAAAGCTAGTAACTACCGGTCCAATAAGGAGCAGCGCATATTATACATATTCTAAAAAATTAAATCTAAATTGCACTAAATAAATTATAATCTACATTATAAGGTACATTATTTATAAAATAAGCTCTAAATAATCGGGTACAAATCAAAGCCGGACAGTAGTGACCCCAAAAGGCTGGCTGCATAACCATTTTAGATGAAGATACTTATTCTATACAATAAACTACAAGGTTTGTGGGCGAAGTGGAAACAAATTAAAACGGCCCTCGGGCAATCTCGGCTAGGCGTGCTCGCGGGAACCGTTCAAAACTCCGCTGTCCGCAAAATGCTAATTGTTACTCACTACGCTGAATCACTCGCGCTGAGGTGTTTGATGGCACTGTTTTATTCAGTTTATTCAGAAACAATTTAAACTGTCTTGCTCAGCGGACCCTGGCGTAAGCCGGGACAAACGCTAAGAGGAAGAATTTAAACTGTCTTGCAAAAAAAGAACGTTAAATCAACTTGTTACTGCTATAATCGCCACCTCCACACCATTAGGTTCTTTACAATTTAGTTTTGAATGGTAGACAATTTTATAATTTAGTTTGAATTTTGCAGAAGAGCTGAGTGGAATCTTCGTAAAGAGCATCAGCGCTGGCAGCTCGGCCGATCTCTGCGGACGAATACAAGTCAACGACAGGATTGTCGAGGTATATTACGTGTTTTATTTTTTCATATCACCGTCCAAGAGGGGTTAGTTTGAAAATCTCGATGAAGATTCCATTTCTTTAAATACCTTTGGAGACCCTAGATTTTACTTAATTTCATGATTTAGTTTAAGTTGTAGGTACAAGTTTTTTAGTAAATAAATTAGTGGGTAGTTATTTATTATTTTACCATATAGATTTTGGGCTCTCACAATAACTCTCACACTTATTGAGAACTGCATCGAGCTTCGAGAAAAGGTTAAATCTAGTAGCCGAGCTATAAGGTTAAAGGGAATGCAAGTCACTGTAAATATGTCGAAATTTCTTTATAAAAAACCATAAACTCTTGTGGACTATCCTTCGTATGAATTATGTTTGAAAAATTTTATATTAAAGTCTGGCATGCCACGGGCAGGCGTCCGCACATCGTTCAAACTAACTTCCATATATCTGAAACGCTACACAGTTCGGAAACTGCTAACGAATTAATTTATCGCCGCACGCAAACTGAACTCGACTAATTTGTTTTTAAACGTATTAGTTACCGATTCCGTTGCGCGCACGGGTTTTTCATCGTATCGGTACTATAAGGTATTGTGTGGTAACGGCAACATTAAAAAAGACTTGCTGTCCGAAAATAAGAAGTAGAGGTAATTACTGCCATTAATTTTATTAATCACCTCTATTTTACCGTTTTACAATGTAATAAAAAATGGGAGAGAGATCAGACGCAGGACCGACAGCTTTACGTGTGCTCTTTGAGGCACGGGGGTGACTCACCGCCAACTTCCTAACTCCGGACTCTTACTGAGAATTTCTTGACAGAAAAACTCAATACATTTTATGGCCCGCTAACCCGGGACTTCATCATCTACAGTCGAACTTGCTAACCACTAGACCAACGAGGTAGTTGACAAGTACGAGCCTATTATTAGGCAGGTTGTGAGTGTGGCGAAACAATTCCGATAAAAAAGTCGTTAAATAACAACGTGCACAGAGCATCGTAAGGAAGAAAATTGTACACGACTCTATGGACATGTGGCAATAAATTTTCGTTACACCTTCATTCGTTAGACCGTGAAAGGTCTGAGAAAATGAAAATGTATTCTTGTTATTTTTTGCCTATTTTCTTGGGCTCAAATATTTGACTACATTCTCAATCGTAAGTTCTTATAATGTAGATGTAGCGTCAATCTCAATACTATCTAAGTATAACGTCGTGAAATCTGGACCTTCAGTAGTAGGTATGTATGTATAAACATAGTCGGTATGCGACTTACTAGAGGTAGTAAAAAAATATCCAATTTAGCTGATTGCTTTTATTCAACTTGCGAAAAGCACGAAGATTAGGTCGTTGGGTAATTAAGGAAAAAAAATTCTGGAATATTGCTTTTGCCCTTGACTTCGTCCGCGCGGAGTTAAGTTAATAAAAATCCTATTCGAAAGACCACGTCGATGCGTTCCTCCGCTGCTGTGTGACAAACCAACAGTCAAACACATTTTCGCACTTATAACATAAGTAAGGATAGTACAGAGATAGAGGGTAGTACAGACGTGATGCAACGCAGTGACAACGCATAATAAAAAGTCGCCAAAAGTCAGAAAGGATATCAAACTTTAAGATTCTAGAACTCTGGAATTTTTACTCCAGTTCGCTCGGAGTAGGTGAGTTACTAACAAAAGGTCGGGCCCGCCTCCTGTGACAAATGAAGTAAGTTTGTTTGTTTCGGAGTTCGTTCCTCAGATACTCCGTTTTATTTACTCGTGGCGGAGTGACGTTAATTAATTCGAAGTTGTACACTGAAAGTTTTGTTGACTTTGAACGTACTTAGTGTAAACTTACGAATTTGGGTTGAAAAATATGAAAGAAAGAATTTAGAAGACAAAATTGTATTAAATACTCCTAAATTCTTAACCGATGACTAACTGTAACTTATAATGAACAGAACTTTTGTACAGTAATTTAATGTATTTTTTTTTATAATGTGCTTCGATTGAAAGCTCGTACGTCTACGATTATACTCGTAGTTAGGTGTAATATTATGAACTACTTATCGAATTGTATGAAAATATTTTAGGAAATAAAGTATTATTTATTTATTTCTGAGCTACATTTAGTACTGTCCTACTGTCACTTAATCACAATTATACAACCAACCCAGTTATAGGATTAACTGCCAAACCTTTCGGCTAATCACTTCTATCTAGAGTAAGATATTATTTATTCAACAGTCTTTATTCAGGTTAACTGCGCGCCATTTACGGAGAGCTAATGTATTAGCGATGTGTACCGACTAATAATAATTGATTACTCAACAAATATGGGTTGATGAATGTGTTTAGTTAGGGCTGATCTATGGCTTAGGGCGTACAAGCGTTCGCGTTATAATAAAAGCTTTCCCCGGAAGCATGTCATTCCGACTAGACCGCGCCAACCAAATTATAGTGCCTATATAGCTAGATAGGTACTGATAAGGTCTCATTATTAAGAGAAACCCTCGACCACTCCCTGAGTTGAATAAACTTCTAACTACAAACGAAGTTAGAAGTTTATTTCGATATATTATCAATTAAATAAATAAAGTCATGCTCTTCTTCCTTCTTCATAAAATAATTATGTATTTTTAAAGTTACACAGACTCAAAGATATTTTATATTATACAAATCTTTAGCCTGTGTGTCTTTGAAACTAGGTTTATTTTTAAGGTAAAATTAAGCCTCAATAGTTCAATGGTTAAAGGAGCGGACTGAAAACTGAAAGGTCGACCCGCACCAGTTGCACTGTCGTACCTGCCCCCTGATTCTGTAACTCAGTGCCTGTCAACCACGATAGGCTTTTTTATCCATTGAAGGTTTGAAGAGAAATGTTATTTACTATTTCATAGTAAACCTTCAATGGATAAAAAATATATGTCAGTGGCTTCATTTTTTGATAGGCACTGATTTACAGAATCATGGGGCTGGTCGTACCCAAACAATGGCATTACGTTTATTTGGAAGGGAGGGAGGCAGTCATGTTCAGCGTTCTTTATCTTTAGAAAAATAATAACAAATTCTGGAATAAATCGTGCCGCGATTGTACCATTGGTCTAAATGTCGCTATTTAAGAAAATTAAGTGTTTCTTCTCATTAGCACTAAAAATAGAAAATAATTAACGCGATTGCCCGGGCCTTGTAAATATAATTATCATTAAGGTAAATCTTTTAGAGGCGTCCGTATTTCTCTAGTGCTATTAAATAAGAGGATTTTGCCCTCCTTTCTATTTGAAAGGCAGTGCTTGACTTAATTTTTTTATTCAGTCGCAGAGCTCTTTCACTCTACCCTTCGTCACTTTAGTTTTATGAGAATGTTTAGGCTTAGTTCATTAAATCATGGTTGTTGTTTTTATGATGTACAGCAAAACACTTGAAATATAATTTATACTAGATGTTGCCCGCGACTTCGTTCGCGTAAATTAAGATTTTTACTTCCCGCGGGAACTCTCTTGTTTTCCGGGATAAAAAGTAGCATATGTGTTATTCCAGACTATAATCTATCGTTAAATTTCAGCCAAATCAGTTCAGTCGTTGCAGTGTGATTGAGTAACAAACATCCATACATCCAAACTTTCGCATTTATAATATTAATAACTAGTTGATGCCCGCGACTTCGTTCGCGTGGATTGAGATTTCTTGATTCCCGCGGGAACTCCCTTATTTCCCGGGATAAAAAGCAGCCTATGTGTTATTCCAGACTATAATCTACCTCTGTACCAAATTTCGGCCAAATCGGTTCAGTCGTTGCGACATGATTGAGTAACAAACATCTATACATCCAAACTTTCGCATTTATAATATTAAATAGGATAATACATAGGATCGCATTTATTTTATTCATACAATTTATAAGTTTATCTTATTACCCGACTTCGCGACGCAAAGGAGGTTAATGTATTTATCAGTCTATATAAGTATGTAGATATGTATGTATGTCGCGCTCTGGAGACCATACGCGTGGGCTGATTTTGATGATTCTTACGTCAATCGATTTGTATTAATCTTGGGAGTGTCACTAAAGACACGATAGTAATCAAAATTCACCAAATCAAAATGCATATTATATTGTTTAATGCAACTACGGAACCCTACACTGCCCGTAGCATGACACGCGATTGGCCACGCAGTTGTACACAGTTTAAATTATTACTGTGTCATGAATTGCCAAAGGAACCCTTCTCTCAAAGAGAAGAACAAGAAGCTAAGGGATTACGTAGGTACATACAATGTGTATTCATTCACATCCACTTCAAACAAAACAAGGGCATAAGAAATGAATAAAATGCAAATAGCCGTCGCCTCCCAAATGGAATAGCGTATTGCGCTTTTATATTAAACTCGCGTCCACCCAAGTGTGCTTTCAGAACATTGTTTTACATAAAACCTTTTTAACATGGAATCTCTCTGCTCATTGGAGACCATCGTGACCCTTTCGGGCTTTGATTGATATCTTCTATATAAGTATATAAAAGGAAAAGGTGACTGACTGACTGATCTATCAGCGCACATCTCAAACCACTGGATGGATCGGGTTGAAATTTGGCATACAGATAGCAATCATGACATAGACATCCGTTAAGAAAAGATTTTTGAAAATCGAACCCCATAAGGGGTAAAATGAGGGTTTGAAATTCGAACTTAACGCGAGCGAAGTAGCGGGCAAAAGCTAGTCTATGTTGAAAATGAATTGTTGTTCTTTTGTCTCGCTAAAACTCGAGAATGGCTGGACCGATTTGGCTCCTGTGGGATTTTAAAAACTAAATCCAGGCGGATGAAGTCGCGGGTATCAGCTAGTTGACTTTAAAATTAATATTTGATACTACTACTAGAATAAAAGAAAAAATATCTCAGAATTAGGAAGACGAGAATGAGAGTATAGAGAGTGCACCTGTGCATTATTATTAGATGCTATGACCATAAACATACTTAGGTATTACCGACTATAACAGACTAACTACGTTTTTATAAGATGAAAATTTACCTACACAGTCATGGCACATCTACTGTCACATGATATAGAAAATATCCAGCTCTAAGGCTAAACATAACTATTTCCGATACACGGTTGATATTTTCGGACCTCCCTCAAGTCAGTCAACTGTCCAATTAACTATGTAATTGGGTTAAAGTTACTTAACCAGAACAGTCGATGATACTTACTGTACAAATCTATCCTGTCGCAACTAGTTTCAACCACAATTAAAGAACTATCAAAAACAATCGAAGGATTACCTGCAAAGAACAGAACGAGTAAAGAGAAGTATCAAAAACAATCGTAGAATTAAACAACACTTGATTGTGCAAAGTAAAAATTATACGCCAATCCTCATGCGAGTAGAGAGCCTAATAGAGAATAATGTATTATTTAACTTTCATTAAGAAAAAACACCACAAAGCGTAGTCGTAACTCGTATATTGCCGCGCATAGTTGAGGAGTTTCACACAAAAGCGGTACATTCTATTCCATTTGTCTGAAGCCAGTAATTCGTACGCTTTTATCTCTGCGTAAAGTTTTCCTTTATGCCGACTCTATTGTTACAAAAATCTATTTATTTGATGACGCCCGAGCCGGGGAGTTTCAGCCTGTCGTTAACAGTTCGAAGGAATTATAAATAAACGTGGTTTTTACCGTAAAACTTTATGGAGCGCCCTCCAGTACGATGGAACGTCGATATTTATGGAAACTGGATGAGGATAGCTAACTGACAGATAGCTAAGGACTGGTCCTTAGCTATCTGCCAGTGCAGTGGCGATAATTAGGAAAGGCATATGACGAGCAGTGGAATCCAGAGGCTTAAGTGCACTAGTAATGAATTCAGGCTGCTGTTGGGTTTGCCGCGGTTTTGTTCAGCGTCAGGTATGTTTTCCAAAGAGCATACCGATACCTTCTATGCGATTATGCGAAAGAAGTTATCATCGCTGCTAAAGAGACTGTGTTCAAGTCCCAACAGCATCCTAAACATGTTTGCGAGGAAAATGGACTCGCCAATGCTTGACTTGACACATGATTCAAGTGTTGGTGATGCCACAAGATAATTTATAATGTACCTATTTCATTTTTAATTTCTTGTGCCAAATTGTCTATGAACAAAATGCGCCTCAGATGCTTCAATTTTAGGAATTATCATTATTATTAGGTATTATTAAATGGTAATGATGAAGCGCTGGAAACCTTCTCATGAAATGGGTGCATACTTATGGGTACATACTTTGCTTTTTGATCCCTCTGGCTGCTGACAGCAGAAGTTCGGTTGTAAAGTCCGATTTACTGAACTAATACTTTTATAACTTGATATTGGCAAAGTTCTTGATTTGCCATTACCATTATACAACTATAGGTAAAAACATTCACGCAAATTGAAGTAATTCACAGAATTCACATAACAAAAATTGAAGCAACTCAAAAATAAAATACATTTTCCCGGCATTGTTTGTTATTCCACAATAAATTTTCTTTCTTCTTTTTGTTCAAATTTAAATATTTGCACAAAAGGAAAATCGTCCAATACTTCGAGTGTCCTCGACGATATATTATTGCGTCGATGTCGAATTAAAAAGTGGAAAAATATTCATTTCGTCGGGCGTTATCCAATCTTTTCCAATTTTCTCTTTGAAGCGCCGACATCCACAAAACTGGACAATGCGATGCGATTGCAATTTAAAACGACCGCTGTCCTTCAATCGACAACCCTCGAGTACCTACTGCCAGCATAACAATTATTGCAATGCTATCAATTTTATTTAACGACTCGCAATTAATCACTATATTGAAGAATTAGATAAATTCTTACCTACTCTAAAGTGTAACCACTGTAGCTATCAACATTTGCAATCGCTTCTGATTGGCTGATATTCAATCTTTATTGGCTAAAATGTATTGTTGCAGAAAGAACGCGATGAATTCAGCCAATCACCACAATTGAGACTAGCATTTTATTGACGCAGCTTTTACAGAAACGACAAACAGATTACGTGTGGCTCAGAATTTCATTTTAGTTTCAAGTTAGAATTTGCATGCATTACATGCATATATGCAATATAGTCTAGCGTGCTCTGGCTACGCGAGGTACAGTTGACATAACAAAATTGTTATTAAGAAAACATTTTTTTTTCTATGCTTAAAATAAACTTGTAAGTCTACTATTTCAATATAAGTGTCTCTTATCAATCTGATTATGATTGTAACCTAAACCCAAATCCAAATCCAGATTTTTGAGTTTTGTCTTTTTGTAGGGGAAGGTGAGGTAATACGATCCCTGGAGGTCAAATGATCCGCCGCCGTAAATCAGAGACAACTAGTGCCATCTATTTAAATGAGCATGAAACATGTTCCCCGCACCCCTGCCAGTTGCCTCGCCTAGTGTCATGGCGGTGCAAGCGCTTGGCGTGATTTTATTAAAAAATAGTCAAAAAGTGTGGTTCTGATCTAAGGTAAGCCTGTTTTTGGACTTCAATTACTTTTTAAATGTTCGTTTTTATTGAAATGTTGTTTCATTTGCATGTAATAATAGCAGTTAGCTAATATTTAAGCAATGTTCGCTCACCGCACGCGGTATTTGAAGGTTATGTTTTGATCGATATTTTGAAACTTGATGTTTGGGGCAAAATGATCCCTGGAATCGTTTTACCCCATAGAATTTGTTGTTGTTACAGATCATGCCGAGAATTTATATACGCAAAACTAATCGCCAAAGTTGGCCTGAAGAACAAATGCAAAAGGCATTAGATGCCGTCAGAGATGGTATGCCTTACAAAACCGCAAGTAGAGAGTTTAAAGTCCCTGTTATGGCATTAAAAAGAAGAGCAAAAGGTAAAAATAAAATAGCTGTAGGCTCCGTTAAAAAGTTAGGTAGCAAACTAACAGTGTTTAACCTAGAACAAGAACAGGAACTTGTTGATTACATTAAGGACATGGAGTCTCGAATGTATGGGCTAACCACACAGGATGTCTTAACCTTAGCTTACCAACTGGCTGAAAGAAATCATTCACGGCATCCATTTTCTAAAGCAAAAGGAAAAGCTGGACTTGAATGGCTTCGTGGATTTAGACGTAGACATCCAGACATTACGATGCGTGCCCCAGAATCGACGTCTTCTGCACGAGCGCGAGCTTTTAATAAGCCTGTGGTGGATAAATTTTTTTCGACATTGAAAAACGTGCAAGAAAAACATCGTTTTCCACCCCATCGGATATTTAATGTTGATGAGACGAGTTTATGCACTGTCCCAACAAAAAATTCGAGAGTTTTTGCACAAACAGGCCGTAAACAGGTGGCGCGAGTCACTTCAGCTGAGAGAGGTGAAACAACGACCGCAGTGATTTGCACCTCAGCTTCTGGAACTTTTATTCCTCCAATGTTAATCTTCCGCAGAGTCCGGATGAAAATAGAATTAATGGATGGCGCACCTCCAGGCGCTATATGTGCATGCAATCCATCTGGTTGGATGAAATTAGATGTGTTTTCACAGTGGTTCGATCACTTCTTAAGTCATGCCAAACCGTCAGCAGCAGATCCGGCTCTTTTGATATTGGATGGTCACCTATCCCACACCAAAAATTTGAATGTCATATTAAAAGCCAGGGATAATCACGTCATTATACTATGCCTGCCGCCTCATTGCACCCACAAACTCCAACCCTTGGACGTTGGAGTCATGTATCCGCTAAGCGTTTATCACAACCAAGCGTTGGAGAAGTGGATGAATAACAATCCTGGGAGAGTGGTAACAGTGTTCCAAATAACGAAAATTTTTACAGAGGCTTATCTAAAAGCAGCAGTTCCACTAAATAGTATAAATGGATTCAACAAAACAGGAATATATCCATTCAATCCTGACATTTTCACTAATGTGGACTTCATTGCAGCTGAAACAACTGAAATGGATGTTGACAATGACTCTGTAGAACCTCCCATTCCAATCCCTGGGACGTCAAGTCCCCCATTAGCAGAAATCGTGCAAATACCTTCTCCTCAAGCGAGGAATCCAGAAACTGAAACACTACAGCCATTACAAGTGGATGTCCAAGAACCCATTCATTTAGCACCTCAGCTGTCTCCACTTCAAACTTTGACTCAAGAATCTCCACAGTCATCGCGGCAAACACCATCCTTCTCAAAAAATACCTCAACGTCTGAATGTACTGGAACATTACCTCCAGCTTTGGCTGTTGGATTTCCATCCACATCTTTTGGTGTTGTTTCACCCAGGGAAGTACGACCAATACCAAAGATAGTTGGAAAAAGAGCGAGTGCGAGACAAATAAAAGTATACACATCAGTACTGACCAGCACACCCTACAAAAAATACCTTGAAGAGGAAGCCAAAAAGAAAGCAGATATAGAGCAAAGGAAAGCCATTAAAGAAGCGAATAAAATAAAGAAAACGGTGACCAATAAACGGAACGATAAAGGAAAAGGTGGTGGGAAAGGAAAAGGATTTGAGAAAGGAAAAGGAGGCGGGAAGAAAAAGGGGAAAAAAAACCAAAATTGGTCAGATTCTTCTGAAGAGGAAAGTGATACCGAATGCCTCTTTTGTACTGAAAGCTACTCCAAAGACAACAAAGGCGAAGGGTGGATTAGGTGCGTTGTGTGTCTTAAATGGGGACATGAGGCTTGTGCGGGTGTAGATAGTGACGATGAAGGTGACTTTACTTGTGATGTTTGCCTGTCTAGTGATGAATATGATAGTGTGAAAAAAAAATTAAGGCTATAGGGCTATTTCTAAGTTCCTGATAAGAAAATTATTATTTTTTAAACAAAGAGTTGATTTTGCATTTTGATTTTTGACATTTATAAAAACCTTTGATAGATATGAGTATTATTTGTGTTTTTTTTATTTAGAAGAAGAGTTTATTTGTTTATTTTTTGCTTGACTCGGCATGTTGTTAATTTTGCTAATCTTTTAAAAGTTTGTTTAAATGTTTAATGTTTAGTTTGTTGATAAAGTAGCCTATAATTATAAACAAAAGATCTCGAATGAAACAAGAAGACTGCCAAAGTTTTGTGTAACTTGCTTACATACTTCAATTGTTATAAACAATACATATGATTAAAATAAACAGCTGAGTGTTTTATTTCACTGATATTAAATTAAAATGATCCCTGGGATTATTTTACCCCTACCCCAGGGATCATTTTATACATAGGTGTGTATAAAATGATCCTTTAGCAAACTTTTAAAAAACCCTCTTATACAAAAACACTACTTACATATAATAAAAAATAAGTATGCAGTTACAAAGTTAAGTAAATTCACTACCTCCAACAATAGAAATCTTGTGATTTTTCCTTAAATTTAACCCACAGTTAAGTTTTTCCCTTAAGGGAATCATTATACCTCACCTTCCCCTACGTCTGTTTGTTCGGGCTAAAAAATATTTATTTTTGTAACGTATATGTAAGTTTATTTATCTGCGTATGTATTTATGTTTATTATATAACTCTTTGGCTTTATATGTATTTGTCTTGTACGCGGGTGTGAGAGTCAATATATTATATAAAGAGTTCCTAAAGAGGGATAAAAGTATAAAAACTGTACTCGACTACGGAAAATTGGATGTTCCGTCCATCATATTGGATTTTTGCTTATGTCATCCATCCCCGGACCATCGTGTCCACAGGATATATTCAACGGTATCCTGCAATTCGTCTCCGTTATCGTTGGTCCACCCAGAGGAGGGGACCAACGATAACATCTGCCAATTCTGCACTTTCTAATGCGAGAACGTCACTCTAGCACTTTGCGACCTCAACAACCATCTATACTTTTTTTGTAAACAAATCTAAAGTAGCTTTTCGTTTTCATACCCAAATCTCCTAACATTCAAAATACTCGACAGTGTGCTCAGAATTGCAATTTTCATGCCTCGACGCTTCACGATTCTAGAGCACAGTCAACAAAACAGTTATAGAATGTTTTCCTAGCGATCGACATAAATCTAATTTAAAATTTTAATGAATTCAAACCGTTTCCGAACTCAAAAGAGATGCAAAGATACTTTCAGAGGTATTTTAAAATTACCTCTTATTTTTTTCTTACTCAACTTAATTTACTTGTTAGAAAGGCAACCACTTATGTAATTCTGGTATGAAATTTTCATCAATCCCTAACAACAAACTTCTCGAGTGTCGGCCATCAAAAACTCTCCCCCATCTTTGTAATATCTCTTGCCTTGATCTCGGCTACAGTCAACAAAAAAGTTTTTACGTGTGCTAAGTTTGATGAAACCTACTTTATCATGTACATTGTTATGTAACTGTATTATTATGTGCACAGAGAAATTTTCAACTTTAAATAAATTTTTATGATGATCATAATAAAGAGCGACACTCTGAATTTTAATTTAACAGCTAAAGTGCTGAATCGCACTTCAAGCAATAGCCCTTGGCAAAAATATTTAAAAGGAGAGCTTGTTATTAACATTATTCGCTTAAGAGTCTTATGCCCGGTTTCACCAACGTTCCTTAACTTTTACGAGCTACCTAAGCTAAGTTAGGCGACGCTTTCTGTCAATTTCATTTTCACGAACCTTTAGGGAACACTTAAAGGTGGAAATGATATTAGGTATGGGATTGTAGTCAGAGGTTACTTAAATGAAGAGACTTCTAGTTAGGGGATGATTTAGGTATTGTTGTTGAAAACGTAAATTAAAAAAATTAATAAACATAATATTTTATTAATATTACAGCATTTTACTAAAGATTTTAGACTTGATTCGTAGTTTAATGACATAATGTGTATGTTTCATTTTACTCCAAGTCCGGAACACCCTAGGTATTATATAGATATGCATGCATCCCATCGTAGAGTGAATATTTCCTGAAAATTCTCCGGTGGCGGAGTGAAACTAATATTTTGTGTTGTACTGTGTCGTGAAGGTTGGTATTACTCGCTTGCTTTTTCTGCTGCAATTGATGGTAATGGGTGGGCAGGAATTCGTGACGACTGCTACTTATACCATCCAAATCTGTCCGACATGTTAAGAATTAAAGCCAACTACTTGGTTTCCGGTAGTACGGAAGTAAGTCCTTTTCTGCTGTCGGTACTAGCAATTAATATGAAGCGTCACGTCTCAGATAACCTCGTAACCTCTCTGTAGCTCGTTGAATACTTGTCGTCTTTTATCCTTGCAAATCTTTTATTACTCAACAATAAAGTGATTTTACAAACACTTACAAGTACCTCCGTATATGTATATCCTTTATTACCTAATGCTGCAAAAGAATACAGAAATTTAACTTTCTTAACCCTTTTCCGGCTCATTACCTAGGTCTCCTTTGGAGGCTGTTATTCTCAGTACTAACCTGGAGTTAGGAAGTTAGCGGTTCGGAAAGCACGTAAACCTCGGTCCTGCACCTGATCTCTATCTCTCTCCAGTCTCTCTCAAAGTCCCTCATCAGAAATTTATTTCCTTAATTAATAGTTTTCGTGTGGACAAATTAATTGCTTGCTTTGTTAACTTTTACAGGTGGACGGGGTGTCATTACACGGGGTTACAAATCATAGAGCGGTCGCCCTACTGCGGGATGCGAGGGGTCCCATTGTGCGGTTGAAAGCTCTAAGGTAATTTGTTCTTTAACCATATTATTATTATTATCTTATGAACTTTTGCCCGTTACTTCGTCAAAAGTCATTAGGTGTTTTATAATACCCGCAGACATTATTTGTTTTCCCTACATTAACACTGCTTTTATACCGCGCACCAATAGTACCGAACTGACTGCACGCCAACTCTACAGTCAGTTGGTAATTGCAATGCAGATATGTCAACTGCAATGGAACTGCATCAAAACTGCCATTTTGCAGTTGGGGTACGGTTCAAAAGCAGTCCGTCTATCTAAACACGTCTTCAACAATAACCATTAGAATCAAGTTGACCCGTTGATCTTTTGATTGGAGAACACACCTACAAAAGAACAAAGTAAGCCTTTCCCTTTATGAAATTAGAAGGGATAAGTATATAATATCAGCATGATATTTCCCTAAATATTTTTGAAACTGTTATGATCAAATAAAGCAAAACGAAGAAGAAGAGTGTCGAATCTTAAAGTTTTCATTGTTGTAAGACATTAACAAAATTTATCGTCAGATATCTCCGCGGGGCGGGGTTTGAGCGTCTGCAGAAAGCGTTAGCAGCCCAAGATGGTAGAAGATCTCCCATAGCGCCTCCCAGTCCTTCGGTTACCTCCCTTGCCAAATATAGCTTTAGTGTGGTAAGTTTATCTTGTTCTTTCTTATTCGTAGGAAGCCCCTTGAATGTGATTTCACCTGATAGTAAGGGAAGATGTAAACTGGTAATCAGCTAGATTGGAAGGTTATGGCAGTATAAATAAACCCCAACCCGTAATTGGATTCTACATGACACGTATCAGAATGTTAAATCACTTAGCATTTGATGGAAGGTAGATTACTGGCCACGGCCACGGCCAAAGTCTTTCATCAGACCAAACCAGAGACAATTTAGAAATAGTAAATTTCCAAGTTGCCCCTGCCTAGAATCGAGCCCGAAACGTCCCACTTATAAGACCCTGTTTTCAATGATCTGGTGAAAGAATTAAACTTATTTATTTAATAGGTTCTTCATGTTGTGTTTAAAATTTCAAATACAAAGGCATAATGACAGGTTTTTGGATATTCTTGCTTCTTATGCGCGAGGCAAAATAGTTTTGCTGCACTCGCGATTTCCGTCCATTTCCAGATATTACGAAGCCAGGACGCTTTTTCTGCGATCAGCGCCTCTTTGTCCAACAACTTTTCCCATCTTGATGAGTTGTAAGAGCTCGTTTCTGTGCACTTACAGTACGACGAATCAACAGTAATAGAGGCGGAAGCGGACTCTGAAGTACAACCACACTTACCTTCACCGACATCACCGTCCGATGAAGCAGAAATAGTGATAGGCAGAGATGACGACATCTCCGAGAGGGAGATCAGGAGAATACAGGACAAGTGGCGGGACATACTACAAGATGAACCCGACTGGCCTGGAAATCAGCACCAATACGATATTATTGTGAGTACAGTTAATACTTTTGTTAAAGCTGGTGCTTAAGGGAAGTGATTTTCTAGTAATTGTAAAAAAGATTTGCTAAAGGTAAAGGTGCATGACAGCAAATTTAATAGCAATTAGTCATCAAAAACAGAAAATCAAATAATTTATTACGGGTTATAATACTTTAAACTTGAGAGCGGAATATGATTATTAATACCCTCAATGAAATTAAGAAATGATAGAGCATTATTTCTCTAACCAAGCATTGGCGTAAAATAGAATTAATAAAGATAATGAAAAGTAAAACTGCGCAAGTTATTTATTTTGTGTGATTTGCAGGTGGGCACAATAATGAAAGAAAAGGATAGTGGACTGGGTATTTCTCTCGAAGGCACGGTTCGTGTAGTGGGGGGCAAAGAAGTACAAGCAAGACATTATATTAGAGCAATTGCACCAAACAGCCCCGTCTCCAAACTGGGCATTTATAAAGTGGGAGATGAATTGTTAGAGGTGAGTTCGAGTAAAAACAATACAATAAGTATAGATACTCATACAAAGATAAATAGTTAATGTAAAAATAAAAGAAACATCGAAAATCAGAAAACACTAAAAGAGATAGATAATAAGTTGGTAGTGATTGCTAAAAACTCTAATAACGAATTCTGCAAATAACCAAACAAGAATAACTACAAACAAGAGAAATGGACTTTCAAAATCAAAAATTCAATGGACGGATAGGACGTCTTGAAACCGTAGCTGAAGCCTCTCGGAAATCAAATCTTGTATCTTTTAATTTGGTTGATCTTCTAGATTGGAAAGTCTGGTATTTGAATCATCAAGTAGCTTTTGATTTTTAGAAAAATATAGTGAGGTAATTTGCATTTCTGAGAATTTTCTAAGATGTGTAAAGCCTTTCAATGCGCACTTTGCATGATGGAATTCTCATTCTGGAGGACAGCTGTGGCCTGTGCCCAGCTGTGGGCCGGCGAAAGGTAGAGATGATGATCTAGATTGAAATGTTCTCTAGCTCTAAACAATTTACATTCCAGGTAAATGGAATGCGAGTACTAGGAGCGCATCACGTGGAAGTGGTGACGAGGCTGCGCGCGGTCAAGTCACCCGTGCTGCTCGTGGTCGTGAGGAGGCGCAGTGAACCCCACGTTCGAACTGAACATTGTTTCGCCAGGGTTAGTATTGAGATAGTACCTACTGAGATAATACGAAAGGTGAACTATTAAAACTTGCACAAAATGAGTTGTGCTACGTTGCAATGCAAAAATCAGCGTTAATTAATGGGTTAAAGTTTACTTGGTGACGTTGATTTTTTTTTTCAAGTCCCAATTAACATCAAGACGTAGGTAAATGAACTCTTTTTCCATTATGTTAACCTAGTAGGCTATATAAAATTAATAATCTGTCGTATTATTAATTTTATAAAATGTATTTAGAGACGCTTATCCCTCCCTGTCTACATGCTTCTAAACTTTAATAGAATGCTTGGCTTTTTTACGTCTCACTCGTACTTGATGCTGTGTGCTTCATATGTCTTTTCTTCTCTTCTAGAGTAGCGTCGTGGGAGGCAGCCTTCAAGACCTCCTAGCACCACCACAGCGATTAATTAAAGCGAAGTCTGAAAGTTCTGTGGCGTCTCTATGTAGTGCCACTACCGTGATGTCAGCTGGTCACGATCATGATGGTAATTTTTGGTGACATTTGATATAAAATAGAGAGTAGATGGTGGAAAACTGCTAATTTGAAAGCTGTACCTGATAGTCTTTTAGTTACATACCTATACCCCGATTGGAATTTCAATTTTTATTGTTGAACATTAAAAAACTCTGGAAGATACTTCTTGCAAATAGATTGGCTATAAACTGCAGTTGAACTTTACTATTACCTGAGCTTATCTAACTGTCAAAGGTGACCAATTCCATCCATCCATTTTACCATTTCAATTATCCTAAAAAATGAAAAAGCGCAGTGTTAAAACCAGTGCACTGGCACCTAGCTAAAGTAATTGAATGATTACTTTACGCGAACTCTCCAATTCTATTATTATAATTGGCAGAGTTCTGTACGGAAGAGCTGGAGCGCAACAGGTCCAGGTCTCTGGAGCCGCTGAGTGGGCTGGCGATGTGGAGCGACCAGGTGGAGTACATCGAGCTGCAGAAGGAGGATCGCGGCTTGGGGTTCTCCATCCTAGACTACCTGGTAAGCGCAATACGTAGTTTCTTTTGTTGCGTCTTAAGCCGTTTGATTGGTTTATCTTACGTTCAGATTCGCGGCAGCTCTAAGTACCTCTTGTATGCGCGCTCAATATAATATTATAATCTATCACGCGTGGAGATTTTTAAAATCCCTTGCAGGAGCCTTTAGTTTTTCCGGAATAAAACGTAGACTATGTCATTCTTCAGGGCCTCAATCACGTTGATCCGTTGCTGTGTTGATACGTGATTTAAGGAAAAACCAAAAACAAACACACTTTTGCATCCCTACTAATATCCTTACTAAACCCGCGCGGATAAAGTCGCGGGTATCAAGTAGTAAGGAGTAAGCATTTTTTCTTAGCTGTCTTAAAAGGTAAATAAATGTCAGAAAACGTTTCGAAAGGCGTAATCAACCAATCTCAAAAAATTTGATTTCTCCATGACCAATCTAGCCGAGCGCGCTTGTACGATGTCCTTTAGTTTAATTTTCGGTTTTAGGCCAACGTCCTAAGCGCAATTAGTCGCATTAAATTTTATACTAACCGTATAGTTACCTATGTTTCCTTTTCCGTTGGGTTCCAGGATCCCTCCGAGCCGGGCAGCTCAGTAATAGTGGTGAGGTCGGTGGTGGGTGGTGGCGCGGCGGCGGCGGACGGTCGCCTGGCGCCCGGCGACCGACTGGTCTCCGTCAACGGCCTCGACGTGTCCAGGAGCCCTCTAGCGGTTGCTGTGAGAGCCATCAAGAGTGCACCGAAAGGTAAGAACGAGATCTGCCCAAAGAGGGTGCCAAATGCACCTCGCGTTCTTTACCCTTGTAGCTTTAAATTTAAGTTTTGCAAAGCAATGATGCATCTTATAATGTTGATGACACTATAGCTAGAAGTGTTCACTGTACACGTAGCGTAGCGTTCCTCCTATACTATAATATATGTTATGCACTCCCGACCTAATCCGATCACGGCAGCCAACCTTCTTAGAGATTAACCATCTGCGTGTGAGATGTTATAGTGCCCAACTACAAGCGCAAATATAGGTGCGCTCTCTATTCTCTCACTCCCAAAGTCTGATGACACGACCGGAGAGATCAGGCGCAGGACCTATGGCACGGAGGTGACATACCGGCAACTTTCCTAACTCTGGGCTAGTAATGAAAATTTCTTGACAGAAAAACTGAACCGGGAATCGAACCTGGAACTTCGTGATGCTGACTCGGAACATGCTGACCACTAAACCAAAAAGGCAGTTAGATTTTATTTATCCTTTGCTCAATTAGTGTTATCAAAACTCTTTATCTTTTATCCGCGACATCATCGGCATGCAAAATTTAAAGATAGACGAAAAGTAAGTATTTGTAGATAGGTACATACTAACTGTTCCCGTTTATAAATAAAATATCTACCTATGTGCCCGAATAGTTGTGTAAAAACAATTGTATCCACGTATTTGTGTTCTCGCGAACAAAACAGACCATAAATAACTTTCAACTGCCAAAAAACAAAACATTGTGTTACAGTTGGTTTAGTAGCAATAACAAACAACGATAGTTTATTCGAAAAACGTATTTAAAAGACATAAAGAATATGTTCACATTCTGGAAACTACGATCGTTTTCGAAATATTCCCCGACTAGTATAGAAAGGTGGACGTGTGCCAGATTATTTTTCAAATTTTTCTATTTGTATTTACCATAAAGTATTTGAATCAAAAAATTTAATTTTAAAGTATTATTTTTATTTCCATAAATCGTGACCTTTTTTATTTCATTTATGCGTTCATCGGAAAATTTACCCGTTGTTAAGTAAAGAATCAAGTGAACAGTTATCTTATCAAGTGTAAATAATAATTATTGTGCTGTAGAAAGAACTTTGCAAATATTTATTTGCTATTAACAAAGATAATTATGATACTATTATGAACAATCATCTCGTTCACAAATAAGTTACCGCACGTCTTTACGGTTTTGTTTTGTGTTTTCCGATTTGATTAGGATGGAATTTTGTGTTTGTTTTCACTACATCTATTTCTCATGTTAATTACCTCTCACGGTAAGTCTGCATCGTATTCCTCATTGTTGAGGGTCGTGAGCCCTTCCCAGTTTCTGTAAGTCACTTATCATCTGCCCACTTTCATGTTGTTTAAATTAAAGATCTTATTACCTATATTACTACGAATATAAGTGAGAATAAGTGAGTTTGTATTTTTAACCCCCGCAAAAAGACGTGTACGTGTGTGTGTGTGTGTGTGTGTGTGTGTGTGTGTGAGTGTGTGTGTGTGTGTCGTAGCAGTTTCAAGTTTGAAAGGTGAATTAGTCGGGAATGTTCTTAGCTATGTTTGATGAAAATCGGTCTAAGATGGCCGCCGCCAGAAAATAATGGATTGCATATTTCTTTTTTAAATTCATATGTTGGGGTCCGCACTGTGGCCACAGAACAGTGGCCGACAAGCCACACTCACACGTATGTACAGCAAGCACGCTGCTGGTGATGCCACGATTAAAAACAAGTTGTTCATTTTGTTGCAGGTCCCGTGACGATAGGTGTCGCTAAGCCGCTGCCCTGCAGTACAGTGGTCGGGGGCGAGCGAGCTAACGGACACAGTATACAAAGTAGTCAGGTTGGTACATAATTGGTAACTGATTATTACTTGGTACATAAACTAAGATAAATCTATTATGTAAATTAGAAATGGAAATTTTAGTTTGACAATGACTACGAGTATCTCTATAATCTGTTTTTCTTTAGTTTTCTCTAAAGTTTGATTTTTAACTTGTACCAGTTTCATCCCAGTTAGGTGTAAGAACTTCATATGCGCCATGCATAGTGTGTAATGTACTTAACCAAACTAATCCAAAAATCTACAAATTTTAATCGAAAACTTAATGCAATATGTTGTAAGGTGTAAATTGTTTACAAATTGATCAAACACCTTGCAATCTCAATATTTATGTTGATTGATTTATTGATCCGCTTTATCTGCTATTTTCGTGCATTAAACTTTCTATCTCCAATCTGTAGATTTTGGATTAGATAAGTAGGTTATAACCGGTTGTAAGTTACAGCCAAGTAAAAACAGATTGTATAATATAAACGGATCACATTAATTAAAGGATAGGAAAATAATATCTAATTCACACGTGATTCATACCAATTCCTCTCAACTGATGAAACTTTTCTAACAAGCAAAAAAACTACCCCTAACTCAAATCTTAGCCATAGAAAGCGCACCTATAAATGCCGTAACTGCTATCGGCATGTATGAAAAAAAATCTTCAATTTTGTTTCCTTACCTTAGTACCTATTTAAAAAAAAATTATGAAAATGACGGTACTTAGACATTTTTGTTTTAAGTCGAATAAACTATAACAGTTTGTCGAGCAAGACTGCACAACTGAGCAAGACAATGCTAAGAGTTAGACAGGGAAAGCATTATTACTTCTAGCCTTGTCTCTCTCCCGGTACAGTCGATCCCAATTATGAAAATACCTTGTTTTGTGTTGTATTAAAAATTGTACACTGAGGGGAAAATCATAAAGTAAGTCGCTTTTAACATAATATAAGCTTTTCTTTAATGCTTAGAGCAGTATTTATTTATTAATCAAGTTCTTTGAGCATGCATTTTAATTTAATATGCATTTTTGTACAATAAAGGGAATTGAATTACCGCTCTAAGATTTAATTTATTCATTTATTTTTGCATTGATTTAATTAGCGTAAGATTTTTTCCCTTTAGTGTACAATTGATTGTTTTGCATGCTTTTTTGTAGTTGATAGCTTGTATCAAACTATCTTTCATAAACTTTCTTCATATTTGGGTATTTAATTAATAATAACTAACACAAAACGCCTGACATCGTAATAATAACAACCACTATTTCAAAATATAATCCAGTCTTAGAGCACCTCTTCTTTACCATTAAATAATAATTACTAGTGGTTCGCCCCGAACTGAGACCTCGCGATATGCCATAATTCCCAAAAGTTTTAATTATATATTGTAATAATTAACTTTTAACATTAGACGCAATAAAAAAAATAATAGTTGACATAAAACTGTTTTACTGACACAGCGCCATCTATAGTGAAGCATTATAGTGAAGCTATTAGCTTCACAATAATGCTAATAGATGGCGCATTAAAATTAAATAATTTCGTTTCTTTATAACATTTATCTAATTTTAGTATTTGTTGTTCAAGTACAGGATATAACTGAATTTTCAACCAAGTTTCACGTTCTAATATTCAGTAATTCTTGACATATGGCTCAAATTAAAATCTCCACTTTGAAACCCCCCCATTTGGTCAATTTTTAGGGAAAAATTAAAAAAAATATATTTTTGTACTCTGTTCAAAGTCGTCTTTAAAAAGATATATCGCAAGTCTATGTAGAGCAACAAACAAGATTTTACTTCAAATACGCTTCTATGAGAGCCCCCCTGAAATAAAGCTTTTTATATTTTTTTATACAATGTTCGGCTGAAGGCCATCAGTTTACATATTATATTTAAATTTGAAGTAATTACGTTCAGTAATTCAGAAGTTATAGGGCTCTGACAGACATTTAGACGAACACACTTCTCTGTCTAGTAGGCAAGCGCCCTAGTTGACTCAGAGAACTTCGCTTCGCTCGTTCAATAAATAACGAACACCTCTAAGGCAAAAAAGAAATTTAAGCAGATAGGTATTATAAATACTCTGAAAATAATTATTTTGAATTCAACAATTATATTACTTTTAAGTAGGTACTTAAACTTTATAACACGATCTTCAACATAAAAAACAAACATTTCAATTCTTTCAAGCATTAGGTACTTTCACCAATCAAATATTTATAAAACGGAGCATCAGTTTTATATCTAACAAAACCGCAAATTATTGTATCAGAGAATTTTGTAATAACAGAAATAATAATATTAATTAGTTTACTACGTACTGTCTATAATATAATGCGTATTGTCATAATTGATATATTTAGGTGCTTATACGGTAGTAGATAAATATTTAATAGTTTTAGATATGAAAATATGTGTCTATAATATTCCCAATATGTCCTTTTCCAGAGACTGGAGTATTTCACGAAAATCCTTCGCCTCATCATGTCCCTCCACCAGGACATCATGGAGCTCCAACTGCAGTGTACACATGACGTCATCGACGCGCCCTTCAGGGTGCCGCCTAAGATTAAAGCAGAAATCATCTTGAAATGACAAGAAAATAGCACCAAATGCGTCGTTAGCGTGGAATTTGCTTCGTTAAATGATTGAGCATCTTTTGCACTGAAAATTTACATTCCTGCTGTCTGCTCTGATGTTTATTCCATTCTGAAGACTTGTTTTCAAAGATTAAAGCAGAAATCATCTTGAAATGACAAGAAAATAGCACTAAATGCGTCATTAGCGTGGAATTTGCCGCGCCATTAGATAAATGATTGAGCATCTTTTGCACTGACAATTTACAATTCCTGCTGTCTGCTCTGATGTTTATTCCATTCTGAAGACTTGTTTTCAAAGATTAAAGCAGAAATCATCTTGAAATGATAAGAAAATAGCACCAAATGCGTCGTTAGCGTGGAATTCGCCGCGCCTTTAAATGATAGAGATTTAGATGATCTTTTGCACTGACAATTTAGAAGTCCTGCGTCCTACTCTGACGTTTAGTTTGTTCTGAAGAACTTGACTTCCAAGGTTAAAGCAGAAACCATTCTGAAATGACAAAAAATAACCAAAAGAGTTGCTGAACCTTTCAATGATTGATGTGCGCTTTCACCAACCATACCTACCTAAATCAGCCCCAAAGTAGGAGTGTCTTTACGTAAGTGGCCTCCTAAATACAATCCCTTACCCAATGTCATTTTCACCTTTAGGTATGCCCTAAAGGTTCGTGAAAACGAAATTGACAGAAAGCGTCACCTAACTTAGCTTAGCCCGTAAAACTTGAGAAATTTTGGTGAAAACGGGGAAGAGTTTCTCTTGCACAGGCAATTTAAAATTATTGGGCTTCTACTTTTTGCTCTGACGCTGATTAATTCTTGAAATTTCGTCCCACCTGATTCTATTATCTACTCTAATAAATCTTGATCACTCTCAAGAAATGGTAAGGCTGTACGCAGTCACATACCGTCAATTCTGCGGAATTAACTAAAAATCTCGTAGTTCTTGACTAATCAGTCAAGAATAAGATTGATTACTCGAAGTAAGTTTGTGAAAAGGAAAATTACTCTCTTTATGCAAAACCGAAGTAGAAAAATTACAAAAAATTTACTATATACCTACCTATTAAATTTTCTCTTCTTCCTAATTATAATTATTATATTAAGTATACCTACCTATTGTAATCTGTGAAACACATGCTTCAGCCAGCACAAATAGAATCTTCTTCTCTTGTCTATCTTCCCTTTAATATTCACAAAAATAAATGAATAATATAGTATAAGTATTAACATATTGAATGAGATGTTAGATTAGGTCGACAAATTGTCCATGTAGCTTACGTTTAGGCTAAAGATTTTAGCAGAATAACACGCGGAGTTATTCTTCGATGTCTGCTCCGCTGTAACATTTCTGCCAAACTTAGCCGACTATACACTGCGAAATTAGTGGCATGAAATTAGTTTCATGAAATTAATTTTATCAACAATTTCACGTGTTCGCAGTGTAAATTCGGCTTTAAATCCTGCCACCAGGGTGAGCAGAGGGACATATTATCCACGGGGAAAGAATAAAATGTTTATCCCCTCGCTCAGTTTTATCCACCCGTCGAGCATCGGCAAAACAGTGGCAATAACTACTAATACTTATAGTATTAGTAGTTAATTCCTATAAGTATAATAATACTTATAGGAATATATTTCTCCTTTCTCCTGTCGCCATGCATAAGGAGAAAATAAAGAAGGATATCACTCAAAGTAGGTATTCGTTGTGATATGGAATTCCGTGCACAAATAATAATATGTATGTCTTTAGATTTAATGCTAAAGTATTTGTTTAAATGGTAACTTTATTTGAACACTAGCTGTTACGCGCGACTTCGTCCGCGTCAATTTTTGTTATTATGATTGCGATTAAGAAGTTCTTCTTAGTTTCCTCATGAGGGTTGAAAGGAATGCGACACACTAGTTGTAACCCTGTCTCCCGTATTATAAAGTCGTACGTACATACATGGTTGTGTAAAGTAGTAAGCAATTCGTTTTTGTTGTAGTCAATTAAATGTGATGTCACGTACTTAATGTAGGTATTATAATATGTATGTATCTATGCTTAATTGGTGTCATTAAAAAAAAAAGAATAGCGTAATTATAAAATGTTAATTTTAGTCAGATTACATGAAGGCTCCGTCAGGGCATTACAAAGTTACATTATGAATAATTTGATTAGTTTCAAAAGAATACAATAAATAAATAAATAAAAATGTAAATAAAAAAAAATTGAGATTTTCACATAAAGGTACGAGTTCGTAGCCTATGATGATTGATTGATGATGATTAACAATTTGAATGTCAAGTGATAAATAATAATTACTTCAATATGTCATTCAATTTAATTGAATCTGTCCAATGTATTTCAAATAATTATGAAGTACGAGATGTACTCTTTATGTCAGTTAATTACACTCCTCCATTGTTACGAACTCCCCAATGGAGTCTATAACTTATAATTACGTCAATTAATGCCCCAGTGACGCGCCTTATCTCGTAGTGACAAAAATATGAATATAATTTAGAGCAATATCCCCCAAAAGCCAGTACTTGTGAATGCTAATTATGGGTACACTAATGGTCACCCTAAAACAAATAAAATGAATATTACTTATGTTTATCCAGTACCTGACAAAGTAAACGTTATTACGAGTAAGTTAGAACACAATGTTTGACTTTATTATATTACAGGTAGTACACAAACATATCATAGAATGTAAGTTTAATTTAGGCACAAAAATAGTAACTGATATTAAAAACTAGAGCATTAAGGTGCGAGCACATTGTCGTGTTACGGTATATTGCAACTTAATTTGGCGCAACGAGTGACGTTCGACCAAGCGCTTAAAGCGTCAACAAGCAGAGGCTCCACTCTAATTTTCCAAATTAACAAACTTAAATCTGTTATTTAGTATGGAAATGTCAAAAAATGACTTTTCCGAAAAGTTAATCTCTAAACTAAATGACTGATTTACGCACGGTCAATATTAATTTGAAAATTGCCACTTAGCTCTACTCTGACTGCTTGTGAACTTCTTCATAATTATCATTAAACAGTTGATCTCTATGATTTTAAAAATAAAACATTTGACTCCGCATTCTGATGTATCACGACATAAGTACCACAATTTACAGTAATTTGTTTACGCCATTATGTTTTGTCCTTATAGCACAATAATAGTCAAATAGTTCTTCTCTAGAATAGCAGTTGTAAACTCTAATATATATTTAAGAAAAAAAAACCACTATACATTGTTGAAAAAATGAAAAAGTTACCGCGGCAAAGTTTCTTAAAAGTTATGCTTTTGAAAGTAATTTACGAGTACTTTGTAACTTAGATATACGACGTAAAAGTAACTTGTTGTTAAAAATAGTAAATATTTTTGATGTTCGAGCTTTAAGATTGATTTTAATATTGTTCAAATATGCTTTGTTGTGTGCTAAAATAAATGTATATGTTTACAAAAATATTTTACTTGTTTTTCTTGCCTCCATTAACTACCTTGCCTTAATAAATAAAAATGATTTGAAACTTTACGTGTTTTGTTTTCCTTAGGAATGTATCAATTCCCTGGCATCAGATGATCAAACTGGAATGGATTCCTTCCACGAATGTTTACAAGAATATGGCGAGGGTTTAGAAGTTGTGCAAATATGCTTAGAGCCTGAAGAGTCTTCTATAAAAGATGAAGAGTTGTCAGTTTTGGCCGATTTGAGCTACGATGATTGCAAAAAAGACAGCAGTCTAAGTAAAGACAAAGATATTATGGAAATCGGAAAGAAAAATGAAGTTGAAAAAATAAACGGGATAACAGAACTTAAATCATCTAAGTCGGATGGTTCTCTTGATGAACAAGATGATGAAATGACAATAACCGAGGATGACATTCTGGTTGCACCCAGAGAATTAAGTATGAGAAGTAAATCTGCTGACCGAAAAGGAACAGATGTAGAGAGATGTTTATCAAAACAACAAAGTAAAGATTTGTCGACGTCTGACGAAATGGTTTTTGCCGTAACTCCAACGGGCTTAGAAAGGATTAGTTTCGAAAAATATTGGAAGGAGTCTGATACGAGTACTGATAAGTTAAAAAATGACGAAAGTTTGAAAGAAAGTCCCAATTCCCCTGAGGATGACACCATCAGTTTTTATGATGCAACCACAAGAATTTCCGTCCAGGAGCAAAACAACTCCCTATTATACATTGACCATGAAATCGATGGCTACGAAACATGCTTAGACGAAGACTCGTCATCTGTAAAGTGTTCAGAAAAAAACGGACATAAAATCAACGGGGAGAGCGACGAGATCAAAGAGTTAGGTAAACACGATAAAATAGCTATTAGAAACAAAGACGATGCTCGTGCCAAAACTATTAACGATCAGAACACTGCCAATGCCGTAGACGAAGTGTCGTCTTATGGTTACCCATATGTCGAAGAACATATAATAAAACAAATGAAGTCTTTAAGAATAGAACCCCTAAATATAAACATAGGCACAAGAAAACCTAAGAAAAAAAGTCCCACAAAGTCATCCAAGAGTGAGCGCCATTGCGTTGAATACTACAACGACCAAGCGGAGTGCTTGAAAGAGATACGGCAAAGAAAGCTTGAGGAAGAAGAAGAGAAGAAAACTAAAGAGGATCACAAGAGAATATTAGAAGGAAGTATATTGGCGATAGAGAAAAAAATGCAGTTCAAAAAACAGGATCCCAGCGAAGAATCGACGGACGCCGAAACTAGTTTTGTTGCCGGTTGCCATAAATGCTTTTTGGAGAGTTATGCGTACGAAATTACGAAGGCCTATATAGAGAAGGCGACGTCTTGTAAATATTGTGAAGTAATTAGAGACATGTTGGAAGTACCTAATTTAAAACCAAACAGAAGAAGATCAGCTCCAGCATTAGTGAATTTGGAGAGTCCATCAGACACCGAGGATGAGGATCTGCTAGGGGTCCCAAGTGTGTGCAGAAGGAAATCAGCAGGACCATTGAAGTTTCCACTACCTTCAAGAAGATCGAGGTAAGAGCTCTTTGTATTATTTTCACTTCAAGAAGCTTCCAAGTCAAGATTTAGATTAAGTCTCGAGCCATTTGGGTATTTAATGAACCATTACTCTAAAATAGATTATTTATTTATCGCGTAAACTTTCGTCTAATGAATTAAGGACGAGTTGATAGCGCGCCAATTTATAAATAGTGTCACTTTGATGTTTCAATTAGCGGGATGAATGAGGAAATTACTTTTAGCGACGTTCTAATAGTTTAATCATAGAGTATTTAATGGACCAATTAATGTCTTTTGTGAAGACAAGTTTGAATCAACCTGATACTAGTAAAATATCTGACACTATTAAAAATTACATATAATATCTAAGCGGTAAAGACGTATCACCAAATAATTTAGGATTTCGGCGTGATGCCGCTTAGAAACTGATTAGGGGTATGCTAAGAAAGATGTCATACCTCTTTCAGGTTAGCCAACTGCCATCTTAGACAGCATCATTAATTATTTATCAATTAATGATTATTTACTGTGAGCTTGTAAGATTAAAGTCAAGGCGCACACAATACTCGCCATTTTATTTTTATTTTATTTAAGCTATCAGCTGTCTAGTTAACTAGTTAGATAGGTAAGGGCAAAGATTAATGGTGCGGATTTTATAATATTAAGTAATATAAAAATCCTTACTATTCCTTATTACTACTATATTCCTTAGTATACCTACCTTACTAATATTATAAATGCGAAAGTGTGTTTGTTTACTGGTTTATTAGTTTGTCCCTCAATAAGGATGCAACAGAGCTACGGATCGACGTGGTTTTTTGCATGGTTATATTTGAGGGCCTGGAGAGTGACATAGGCTATTTTTTATTTTAAATACTCGGGATGAATTCACGGGCATCACCTATTCGATAAATAAAATCAAAGCTAAACCTATTTCAGCACCTTGCCTTTAATTTAGGCCCATGAGTTATGAATTTTTTGTTTAGATTATTTATTTATTTTATTGTGTGTTTTATTTTGCTTCTATTGTGATTGCAAATAAAAAAAGAAATTAGAGAATTTTTCCACATTGCGAGAGTCTAAAATCTGAAGCTGATTACAATGGAGTATTATCTCTTCAACGCAGTCAAATGAGCATTGACGTGAGATTTCCTGAACACGTGAACCGTAATGCGATGAAGCCCTTTCAGCGAGGACAAACATCTTTTTCATAAAGCCTTTAACAACGGCCATTGTAATATCAATTCTAATAACTCTAGACAAAGTCTCATTTCCTAGAATATCCTTGTTCAAATATGAATAGTAGTCCATTTGAAAAGCAACTATGCTAAGTTTAAAATAGACGTAAAGAGGTAATTATTTTTGAATGGGTTTAAGTTCCGATAGATCGAGAGAATTTTTTTTATTGCTGCACAAAAGAATTGATGATTACAATTGAAAATTATAATGAATGTACTTAGGCTTATGAAAGCAACTTAACGTAGATATAAAAAAATCACATGCGAGTTGCTTGTGAATTTTTTAACTTGAATAGTTACGTTCCGAGAACATGTACCTTAATCTAACTTCGCAGGAGTAGTAATGTACTGTACCCACCTGCAAGAACATTAAATAAATTAACTTTATACTGAATATTCCATTAATAAAATTTAAACTGCCAACAGCGGCTATTTCCCATGCGGCCTGCCCACTTTACGTAATTAGTTAGTATCAAGTTGTATGCTGGTTAATATCGCTAAACGCTATACCTCCGAGAGTATAAATAAAAAGGTTAAACGATTGACCTTTTATATGGAATTGAATATGTTCCATTATGATAGTTACCTTTTCAATTTAGTTTTAGACTCCCTTGGTCTTATACGTAGGTATACGTTGCATGTTTTTTTGCAAGGCGGATTAAAACATTGTAGATAGGCACATAGGTAGGCGATCAAGATACGATGGAATCGTGACCAAAACTTCGAACTTTAAACATTACCTTAAAAAACATACCATCTGTACTTCCCTACTAATATCATAAATGCGTTACTCTGTCTGTCTGTTACGCCTAAACCGCTGAACCAATTTTTATGAATTTTGGTATAAAGGTTGGACCTTAATGAAGGAAATAGGCTATCTTTTGTCGAAAAAATAAAACTGGAAGGAGGTAAGATAGGGGATGATTGTTTTTGTCAATTATACATAACTTCGTCAAATCTGAGCCTACTTTTAATCCCGGAAAACTGAAAACTGAAAAGTTCCCGCTGGATTTTAAAAACTTAATCCACGCGGACGAAGATGCGAGTATCATAATATAAGTCAAGTCAAGTATACAAGTCACACGAAAGATTCTTTCACAATAAAGACTGATTATTATCCTAAGAGAGTCATCCGAGAGAGCAGGCTTAGGAGAAACTTCTCTTAAGATTTTGTGCAAGAGAGACCAAATTCCCATGAAGCATCTAGATATCTTCTAAAGACAGGAATAAAAGGTTCGGAAAGGAAAAAACGCGCGTGTGATTCCGCTCTGATGATTATTGTCGTATTGGAATTGTACTCATACAAATATTATGATATCAGCCGAATTTTGCAAAGTAAGGCAAATATCCAATAGCGTTTGCCCGCGGCTTCACTCACGTTAACTTTATTTTAACACCCTATATTGTCCCCTTAGGGGTTTAATTTTCTAAAATCCTTACGTAACGGATGCCTGCATCCTAATAGGTAGTTAGTTAGCTATTTCTACGCCTTTCAGCACGATCCGTCCAGTGGTTTGACCTGTGCGTGGATGTATCAGTCAGTCAGGCAGTCACCTTTTCCTTTTAATTTACTTGTGTATTTATAGGAATATAAGAACGTTTCGGCCATTGATGGCAAGAGAGATGTGATCTATTATGTAGCACACGTGGACGCACATATGCAATAAAGTGTCAACCCACACAACTTGTCAATTGAGAAGTTAACTTTATTCCTTTACATTATGCATGTATTTAATTTGACAAAGTTTTGTGGGTTGAAACGTTATTGCATAATGTACGTCCACATATAAGTTATGTGAAGCGTGGTTCGCATCGAATCTAGCACCCGGACAAGTGCACGGTCAAACTGTCACGGGCCTCAAATGACGGCAAAGACGTTGCCGGATTAAAAAGTGAACTTCGTTTTAGTAGTGATGCCAAAAACCTCTTTCTAAATATCGATATCATTTAAATTATAAGTTTCTCTCTTGTTCATGAAGTACCTAAAATTACTATTATTAGCTTATTTATTTCGGTGAGTGTGCTCAGTAGCTCTTTGATCTTGTCCCCCTTCACCTTTGTAACGAAGCCACGAGCCCAGGGTTTCACTGGCTGGTGGTTTCGCACATAAGGGATAGGGTTTCCTCGACAATGAAAACACTGATCACAACCGGAACTGGCTCTTGGCCTTTATTTCAAACCAACACTTAACTATATGTACATAGGTATCTAGGTTCACACGCTATTCACTAAGCTATCTACACGGTACGACTCGGACGGAGCCGTCGGACGATTTCCCGATCGTATCCTATACGATGCCGGTTACGCAACGCGCGTACGCGGGGGGAAGAGAGACGCGGAGGGGGAACGAGAGGTTACGGTGGTGCTGGGCGTTTCTGGCCGGGACCTGGATTCGACCAGCACCTCCGGCGTCCACGAGCTGTCCCTGGCACCCCGTCGAGCCCGGAGTTCCACGAGCCGACGTAGGTGAGAGTGGCAGCAGGCGAACTGGCGGTGGACGCCGGGCTGCGCGGTTATATAGACCGCCGGACTGAGGAGGGCGGCGGGGGACCGGTGCACGCGCTGCACCCGCTGCTGCGCGCTGATTGGCCGGCCGTCGTCGCGCCACTCCTCAGGTGATCTCTTGAATGTTCTGGGCGCGTGCGTTGAGTCACGTAGGCCCAGGCTCCGTGGATCTTGTGACGTCACGCTTCGTCACATCCCCCTCCCACGTGGAGAGATTTTTTACCTGTAAAAAATCACCGTTTTAGTCGTTGTTTAAAACTTTTCTTTTGTAGGTTTGATGCTCACTTGACCTTGGTGTTTTCTCTCTTAGTTTTTGTTTTTCTTTTAATGTCGGTGTGGGGAATTGGTTTTCGTCATGGACGTTCCTTAGTTCCCTACCGAACAGTAAGAAGGCCGGGGAGTACCTAGTGGATTCCTGGACGGATGTGTTTAGCGCGAAGTTGAATTCACTTAGGTATTCGTCCCATTTCTTATGGTTTTTCTCGATGAATGCTGCTAACATTGTTTCGAGTGTTCTGTTGACTCTTTTGGTCGGGTTACATTGCGGAGTGTACGGAGCGGTTAGTTTTTGTTCTATACCGTATTTTTTTAACGTTTCTTTGAATTGTTTACTTGTAAAAGTTTTTGTGTTGCCACTTAATAAAGTTTTTACTCCCCCGTATTTCATGATTAATTCTTTAAGGGCGCCTGTGACGGCCTTCGCGGTCGCGGTTCTCAACGGTTTTATTTCTGACCGTTTAGTGAATTTGTCGCGAAATACGATGATCCACTGGAATCCATTTGCCGTTCGGGGTAGCGGTCCTATGAGGTCTGTTGTTACTACCTGCCATGGTTCTTTTGCGTGACATATGTCCAATAAACCTGGCTTTTTTCCTTGTGATGATTTATGCTTTTGACATACTTCACATCGGTTGACGTATTTTGATACGTCTCGGAAGATTCCTGGCCAATAATACCGTGTCGCGATCTTGTTAAACGTTTTTGACGTTCCTAAATGCCCTGCATCGGGTTCGTTATGGTTTTGGTGTAGAATTTTTTCTTTATTTTCTTTTTTGACGCACAGCTTCCACTCAGTTGCTGGGTCTAGCTTCCCTCCATACCTTGGATTGACTAGCCTTCTATACAACTTTCCTTCCCGTATGCAGTAGTCGGTATCTAGTTCGGGATGTTGGAATGTGTTGGCGTATTTTTTTGAATACCAATCACTTTCCTCTACTGTTGTGGTATACAGTGGGTTCCGTGAAAGCTCATCTGCTATGACGTTTTTAACCCGTGTATTCCCTTTCGATGCTACTTCAGCTTTTTTAAACTCTTCGGTTTTCAGTGTAGCTTTCCGTGCCGTTGATAGGTTTTTCTTGGTGTTTGCCGTTTTTTCGCGTTTTTCGGTGCATGTTTGCTCGCATGCCTCTGCCAATTTTACTGTGACTCCTATTCTTGTTAATAGGTCCATTCCCATTATCATCGTGGTTGTTGACGGTAGGTAGATTACCTGGTGTGTTAACGCTTTCCCATTTATTTCTAGATTTAGATTTATGGCTGTGTTCGCTTTTATTTCAGATCCATCTGCGAGCTTAATTGTGGTTTCTTTCTGTATCGTTTCGTTGCTGTGCTTTGTTATCTGTTCCATGATCTCCTTGTTGATATAGGTGCTCGTTGACCCTGTATCTATTAGGGCTTTGAACGGTTTTCCGTTTATTTTCACTTCGGTAAAGATTCTATTATCTTTTTCTATATGTGATTCCGCGGTATATGCTTGTTTTGTTTTGCTCGGTTTCTTTTTATCATTGCAGCAGTCTTTCGTCAGTTTTCCGAGTAGGCCGCATCGGCTGCAGAATATGACTTGTTTGCTTCGGCATTCTCTGGATGAGTGGTTTTTCCTTCCACATTTCCAGCAGCAGGACTCTGGATCGTAGTGCGGGTTTATCGGTTTTCTCTCTGTTTTGGGTTCCTCGGTTTTCCATCTTTCAGGTTTTCTATCTGTCTCTTTGCTTCTATCTGAGTTTATTTTTTCATAATCGCCTGCCAACTGTATGAGTTCCGGTACTGTGTCGAAGTCCTTCCTCTTTATGTAGTAATGGTAGTTATATCTCATATTATCATATATTCTGTTTAGTTGTTCTTCTGTTGTTAACCTTCTGTATCTCCTCATTAGTGTTTGTATTTCCGTCAGGTATGATACAAAGTTTTCATTGACTTTTTGGCGTCTGTTTATTATCGATTCAAGGAGATTTTCCTCGTAGCGTCTGGGATAGTAGAACAGCTTGAAGTCTTCCGTGAAGTCTTCCCATGTTTTCCACTGGTGGCTGTTGTTTCTATACCATAGCGACGCTGCGCCGTTAAGGCATCTCGGTATCACGTGTATAATTCTGTTTTTATTTACATTCAACGTGTTCGCTAACTCTTCGATCCTTTCCAGGAACTCCACGGCATCCCCGGTGGTATCGAATTGAATGTTCCAACGAGATATCGCTTTGTCAAACTCTTTCATATCTTTTTCTTGTGCCATTTCGTCCTCGGTTTTTACTAATTGTGATAACTGTTTTCGAAGCTCTTCAACTGTGCTCGTAGGTGAAACGTCTATGTTCCTGTTTTCTAATTCTTCGATTAGTTTTTGTTTACTTAGAGTGTATATCCAGGCTATTGGCATTATGTATATCTACGGTTCAAGAAAATTTTTTTTTTCCTGTGCGCGGCGGACTCTTATTTATTTATTTATTACTAATCAACGTTGTTTATCCGATTAATATTACGAGATATCCTAATTTATTTTATCTTTTATTTAATTTTACGGTATACGGACTATATTTATATATATACGGAACGGGTTATTTATTTATTCCCTTGCTCGGGACGGACTATTTATTTGTTTACGGTTAGCGCGTTGTGGCTAATTCGGTTATTGGGTTCCCCCTGTCTCTGTTTCGGTGTGTGTGTGTGTGTTTTCTACTTGTTACTTGTGGCGGTGTGTTTCGTTCGGATGCTTCTCCTTGAATCTATCGGCCCGAAGTTCCGCGAACCGACTGATTAGAAGTAGCATGCGTTTCGCGATGGAAAATTTTCGCGTTATTTCAGTGTATACAAACTACTGACTTTGTGTGCGTTATTTACGTTTTTCGTTCGGATGCTTCTCCTTGAATCTATCGGCCCGAAGTTCCGCGAACCGACTGATTTAGAAGTAGCAAGCGTTTCGCGATGGTAAATTTTCGCGTTATTTCGGTATATGCACAATACTACCTTTGTATGTGTGTGTGTGTGCTATTTACTTATTGACTTCCGATAATGTTTTTCGTTCGGATGCTTCTCCTTGAATCTATCGGCCCGAAGTTCCGCGAACCGACTGATTTAGAAGTAGCATGCGATGCGCGATAGTAAATTTTCGCGTTACGATAACAAAACTATTCTCGGTTTTACTTCTATTTCAAATACTCGGCTTTCCAGTCGACCCGAATTGCCGCGAGCCGACTTCTTGGGAAACCTTATATCTGTTTGTTCTTTCAAAACGAAAAGAAAAAAAAAGTAAAAATTTGACGGTTGTTACAAAAAACTTTTGTACTTACTGTGTGAGTTGTGAGTATCCCTTAACTTCCTAGTATAGGAGACGGACGGATGGTCGTCCCTGCTATTTGGCAGGGTGCACCAATTTTCGGACGCGACGCGGATTGTTGACGGACGGACGGACGGACGGATTTCCGCGACGCGAACCCGGGACAGCCGGGTGGGTTTTTTACGGTGGGCGTCAATGTAATGACGCCGCCGGGTGGGTTTTTTACGGTGGGCGCCGATGTAACGACGCCGCCGGGTGGGTTTTTTACGTTGGGCGCCAATGTAACGAAGCCACGAGCCCAGGGTTTCACTGGCTGGTGGTTTCGCACATAAGGGATAGGGTTTCCTCGACAATGAAAACACTGATCACAACCGGAACTGGCTCTTGGCCTTTATTTCAAACCAACACTTAACTATATGTACATAGGTATCTAGGTTCACACGCTATTCACTAAGCTATCTACACGGTACGACTCGGACGGAGCCGTCGGACGATTTCCCGATCGTATCCTATACGATGCCGGTTACGCAACGCGCGTACGCGGGGGGAAGAGAGACGCGGAGGGGGAACGAGAGGTTACGGTGGTGCTGGGCGTTTCTGGCCGGGACCTGGATTCGACCAGCACCTCCGGCGTCCACGAGCTGTCCCTGGCACCCCGTCGAGCCCGGAGTTCCACGAGCCGACGTAGGTGAGAGTGGCAGCAGGCGAACTGGCGGTGGACGCCGGGCTGCGCGGTTATATAGACCGCCGGACTGAGGAGGGCGGCGGGGGACCGGTGCACGCGCTGCACCCGCTGCTGCGCGCTGATTGGCCGGCCGTCGTCGCGCCACTCCTCAGGTGATCTCTTGAATGTTCTGGGCGCGTGCGTTGAGTCACGTAGGCCCAGGCTCCGTGGATCTTGTGACGTCACGCTTCGTCACACCTTTTTACCATCGCTTCCATTCCTACGTCATCGTTGATATTCCATCTACGCGCTTTAAGTCTTCATTCCTGATCCGTACGGCTAGGGTCTGGAACGCTCTTCCGAGATCTGTGTTTCCTAACACGTACAATTTGGGTATCTTTAAAACAAGAGTAAATAGGCATCTTATAGGCAAACGCGTTACACCTTAGACCACATCATCACTTTCCATCAGGTGGTCAACCGTGTGCCGATAATTATATAAAAAAAAAGTCAAAGCTGTATTATTTATGAATTCGCAAATTGTCGTCATTGAAAATCGAACCTGGGACTTCCTACTCATAAAATTCATATGTACTTGAATATAGTCAAAAAGAAGCATAAGTACTTACTAGATACTGTACCTACATAGAGTGATACAAAACTGAATAAAATCTTATGACATTATTATTCTTGTTCAATCTAAATGAAAATGGTTTAGCTCTTCCCCACACATTTTCTTTATAAAATAAGATGGGTAGCGTTTTTCTCCCTGGCAGCGGAGATAAGATTTAGGGAGGTCAAAGTGACAGTTTGAGAGACCGACTTGCATCATTAATCATTGGTTGCTTGCGCGTGACTGAAAGTAATTCAGATACGCCACTCTCTTTTACATTTGTTCAATCCTCAATAGAATTTATGTATAATTTGTGCGAAGTTTTATTCAAGTAATATCTTTTGGCCATGACCAATAATTACTCCTTGAATACATTATATAAAAAACGTTAACTTGGGCACTTATTTTTAGGGTTCCAAAAAAACCGGAACTCTCATAGGCTCAGTCCTTTGTTGGTTTGTCTGTCCGTGTGCAGGGCCCTTTTTCTCAGAAACAGCTTGTGGTACTTAGTTGAAATTTATTCTGGATAAAAAAGTTAATGATTTCTTAATGCTGTGAAAATTTCAAGTTTCGCCTGTTTTGCGTGGTTCCGCTGGTACGGCTCCCCGCCGGATCACTCCAGCCAGCCGAGCTCCCTCCAAAATCCGAGCAGGCCACCCAGGTCGGC
Organism: Hipparchia semele; assembly: GCA_933228805.2. Lineage (NCBI taxonomy): Eukaryota > Metazoa > Arthropoda > Insecta > Lepidoptera > Nymphalidae > Hipparchia > Hipparchia semele. The sequence goes on along the minus strand of OW121715.1, from coordinate 14,359,147 downwards.
GAGGACTTCAGGAAGGGTAGCTGGAGAGCCAATGAAAATTATTTATTATTCGTGCGTCCAAATTGAGAGTCCAAATCGTAAACCATATCAACAGTATTATTACAGATTATGTTCATAAGTTATGAGATGTCATTAAAGTTATTAGTTATGAATCATAACTAATAACTTTAATGATAATATTTCAAAATTTTGCACACTTTAGTTAAGCCACGTCTAGAACATTTTTCGTCTCTCAGTCGCCTTTACTATTATGAGCAAAAAAAAATTTCAATCAATTTCAGTGACTTGTTTGATTAAGACGACTCCGTTATAACTAATAATATAACTGAGTGTTAGATTGATTCAGCCTTGCACTTGAGTTAATACTAATAAATTGTTTTAGTCTACTAGATAACTCCTTTCTGCGCTACAGAAATCTGTCGATGTAACTTATAGTAAAGTTGTGATCTTACATAGTGTACTTAATCTTATTTTCTTTGTTAACTAACTATAATATCTGAATATACTTGATAGGTTTGAGGAGGTCATTGTTGATTCCACTCAATATGTTATGCAATTGTTTCATCGATAAGTAAAAAAATTATCGACAACCCAACTTTCGAGCAAGGTACGCCACTAAAAGAAAATTGTTAATACTCGTAATTGAGTTAGGGTTAGCCGACCTTAGGCTACCATTACGTATTGTCATCTCGCTGTATGTTAACGTTTTGTGGTAAATTTTCGGCAATAACCGATATTTGGACTGCTTCAAAGATAGAGTACCGAAATCCGTCATTTTTGCATCGCTATGTAGTGTTGTGTTTTGACTCAGTTGGATAAATATCGGTAAGTGACAGATCAGTGGTGCTTTAATTAGATTTAGCTAGGTGTTCCCATCGTTGGCACTAAAAATAAAAATGCTGAAAAGTGAAAAAAAATAAAATTTGGTTTGGATGTTTGTAATTAATTATTTCCTCGTACGTTCTTGTTATTTTATATTCATTTGAGTCAAAGTTAAGTCTTTTTATATTCTTTTATTTTCTTTCACTTGGATCCTAAATAGCAAAACTCAAGACATCCCTATTTGCAACTTTTTTTTTGTGATTGATGCAACGACGTTGAACGTAAGTATCATAAGTCTGTATTGATTTTTTATTTTCGCTAATTTTGGTCAGAACAGACTCATTTCAGATATAAAAAAAATAGTTTTATAATAACCTGTAATATAACTATGCTGGCACAGTTACTGTCAGTGGTAATGCTAAATGTTGAAAACGTAGATAGATAACAGATTCTATAAGAACTGAAGATTTTCCTTCGAAAGACCTTGGTTCTGGCTCTCTGTGCTCTATGTTTGAAAACAGTTTCGATTTGAAAATGGAAAACTTATTGACTCGTTCCAATAGGATAATTGGGTAGAATCGCGAGAGAAAGTGTTGAGATCTTTGATAATAAAAATATTGCTTTTTGCGTCGCACATTTTTTTTTTTTATTCGATGACAAGATAGGCCTTGACTGCGATCTCACCTGATGGTAAGTGACGATACAGTCTAAGATGGTAGCGGGCTAACTTGGGTATAGCAGTGTAAATTCAACCCATACCCCTAATCGGTTTCTACACGCCATCGTGCCGGAACGCTAAATCGCTTGGCGGCACGTCTCTCACACATTGAAACAGTATTTAGTGCCCCTTCACTAACGTTCAGTACTAGGTTAAAGAATCTCTGCGTACAGCTCTGAATATGAATTCGAATCGGACATGTTTCAATGAAAATAGGTTTAGATCATAGACATTAGATCGGTGGTGTTTAGATTGGTGCGTCTGGACAGCATTTGTAAATTGTTATACAACATTTTGTTAGATAACATATTTAGAAGTTATAAAATGTTCACCATGTTATTTAACAACTGGTTACATTAAAAATTGCATCACGATAGAAAATTATAACTTTTAAATGGAATTATTAGTTAAGAAAATGTTAGAAAATTAAGACTGGTATGGAAGCGTAAAAAATATCTAACGAATTGTAGCATATGTGTTTTAGAGAATGTGTAAATGTATAAAAGGAAAAGGTGACTGACTGACTGGTTAATTTATCAACGCACAGCTCAAGCCACTGGACAGATCGGGCTGAAATCTAAATGTATAAAAGGCAAAGGTGACTGACTGACTGACTGATCTATCAACGCACAGCTCTAACCACTGGATCGATCGAGCTGAAATTTGGTATACAGGTAGCTGTTAGGACGTAGACATCCGCTAAGAAAGGATTTTGGAAAATTTCAACCCCAAGAGGGTTAAATAGGGGGTTAAAAAATCGAACCTAACGTGAGCGAAGCCGCGGGTTAAAGCTAGTTTTATATAAGAGAAGATAGCTATTATAACGTAGGCATCCACAAAGAAAGGACTTTTGCAAATTCATCCCCTAAGGGATTAAAATGGGGGTTGTTTAACATCAAGGAAGCCACGGGCAAAAGCTAGTCGCATTTAGAAACGTCATTTATGATAGAAAATTCACGAAAGTTTTTTCATGGCAGTTCTTTTGGTGTCAGTACAGGATACAAACATTGCAATCACTTAGCACGGAGCGGTCGAGCGAGCGTGCCCATTGTACCGTGTTTGTGTAGTAGGTGTGAGCCCGCTGATACTATTCTTGCTCGTCGCTATTAGAATATTGGTAATTGCAGTACTTATAGAATATGTACACATGTGACTGAGGTGCTTATGGAACTTTTATCTAGAGCATATGTGACTGAGATATACCAATAAAAACTTGAAAAATATCTAGTAGCATACCGTAGATAACTGCATCCCGGCAGTGAATGAATGAATGAATGAAATATTCTTTATTAGCTGATGCCCGTGACTTCGTTCGCGTGGATTTAGTTTTCAAAATCCGGGAACTCTTTGATTTTCCGGAACAAAAAGTTGCAAGTATACCCATGCCAAAAATCACGTCGATCTGTAGCTGCGGCGGGATTGAAGGACAAACCAACAAACAAACACAGTTTCGCATTTATAATATTAGTGAGAATTAGTAAGTATTAGTAAGGATTAGTAAGGATTGTACACCAAAGAAGAAAACAATATAACACGACTTAAAAATTAAATAAACAAAAACAGAATAAACTTATCGCTAAGAAGCGATTTCTTCCAGACAATCCATGGTTGGAGGAAAGAAAATTAAAAAAAACACAGGTTATTTAACAAAGCATAATGAATTAACATAAAATAACAAGTAAATTGTGGTCCAATAATAATCCTAATAGGAAGTAAAGATGAGAATACAAAGGCAATAGGAGCGAAGTAAATAGAACTAACTAGTGTTGGTATATGGAATCTACCTTCTGTCTGATTGTTGTCGTAAGCAAAATGCTCACAGTACCTACCATATAACAGTAAGATTTGCAGCGACTAAGTCAGAATTGTGTAATCACTCGCAGCAAGTTAAGTTCTGCAAGTTACGGCTACTTTGATAAAGACGTCTGCAAAAAATTGCAACAGTTACTTACTCATCAGTGGAAACTTCACATTTTCGTAAAAAATATAGATGAAGAAGGGGAATGCAGTTTACACAAAAAATAAAAATGAAAAGCATATTTTTTATGTTTTTCAAATAAAAAATCTCTCTCCTATTCAAAGGTACCCAATTCAGTAGTGATGTGAATTAATAACTGGACAAGTTAATTATTAAACGTGATTGTAAACATATTACTGATTTTCACAAAAGCTAACCCTTAATGGAAAAAATCATAATTGGTAATTTTGTATAGGGGTTATATTCGGATTACTTTTAAAAGATGTCGGGAGGGAAGCCATGGGTAAAAACTAGTATCCATAAAAAAATTATCTTTACAATGATGTTATCAAAGTTTTTACGGACCTCAAAAAAGGCTCAAGATCGCTTAACGGGTGATGGAGAGAGCTATTCATAAGAGAACCAAAGTCACCAACATAGTACACAACCAGTAAGTCGTGCGTGAATCTGAAGTGGAAGCGGGGCTCGATGAGCTGATGGTCGTTGGGGTCCTAAGGTGCTGGAGTAGCGACGTCGCACAGGAAAGCGATATCAAACGAGTCGCAGGGTGCCGCTGGATTTAGGCGGTGCAAGACCGATGCATTTGAAAGTTCATACATTAGACTTTTATTCAGCAGTCGACGTCTATCGAAAGAAGAAGAAGTATCAAAGTTTCTCACTCATTTTTGAAGTGCAATTTCGAAGTACATGAGTATACTGAAATCCCAACTGTGAAACAAGAAATAGAGAGCCACCTTGACGCCTACAAGCAGAGGCTAGAGCGTCATAAAAACAGCCTAGCCGTCCAGCTTCTGGATGCTAGTGGCAACACGTTTCGCCTTAAAACATAACATAGCATAAACCACGATGTGCTCTACTATCGTGAGATGTCACGTCAATGGATGTGCAAAGCCTAACGTTCGATTAATGAGCCCCCAGATCTGCTCATAGTTCACGGACTGATCGCAGGTAGAAGAGAGAGGATAAAAAAAGAAAATTTAAGTGCCTGGTTTATAGCTCTCCAGCTTATGTTTCCGTTTGTATCTGAGATGCGAAGAGCGAATTGCAACATTAGGTTCACAAGTTGGTGCGCTCGACCGAGCGCGTAATTCCGCCGGTTCAGTGCGCCGCCGGGCCGCGCTAATCTCGCCGGATGCACAATTCTGATCTGAGGACCCGCGCCCGCCAGTATCAAAGTTTACTGCTGTTATGATTTATGAGTTCATTAAATCGAGCGAAAGTATTAATGATTACTTTTACAAAATGTTAACTCAATTTGAAGATTGATTAACCCCAAAAACTTGGATTACACAATGATCTGACTTCTATATATTTTATCAAATCTTATCGCTTATTAAATATAAATTTTCAGTCAATTGTTAAATTGGAAGAGAATAGTATATCTAGTATCTATAGTAGTCTGCTATCTGACGTGTGAAATCTAGTGATGAGATAAAAGTATCGAGTTATTGGGAAAGTACCGTAATTAAACAGACTATAGTCTATACTACTCTCTTTCTGATGTATAGCGTTATCTCTCCCGATGGAGTGATACAGCTTTATGAAGTTTTCCTAGGTATCGATACTACTCAGGTATGGATCCTTTATAGAATCCCTAAGCATCATGCAAACTTGACGGCAAACTTGATCACATGTGGCCTCCCTTATATTAGATAATGGTTGGAGTCATTAACTAAAGAAATTAATCTTCTAAATCTGCAATGATTTTAGTAGTTCTTCTGAATGTTTATTGATGTGATAATATAGATCTGCTTGATCCGACTTGTAATAACTGCGTCATACTACGGTTGAATTTATTAACAAAAGCAACTCCCTTCTAAATCGGCAGTAAGGCTGAAATCTATAGACCGCACTCTCACTCATCTCAGACTCAAGACAGAGTTAAAACGAGAAAGATTTACGTCAAAGCATGTTTGTGTCTCGTTTTGAGTCTTAGCTGAGTCAGAGCACGGTCTATAGATCTCAGCATAAGTTTGGTGGTTCCTCTGTTTGTGTTGATGGTACGAGCAACTTCATCATTCCACGGTCGAATTTATTTACAACATTTGTTGAGTCCACGTTTCGCAAGCCCGTATTAGCGTTAATCCGCTAATCCTCCTATTAACGTGGAGCCAAGTTCTCCAGTCTTCATAAGCCTGCGACCGGCTACCACATTGACACTGCACCGACGACAGACAGACAAGCTATGAGCAAATGGATAATTAACTTACCATTTTAATTAGCTTTGGCTAATAGGCTTAAGCATCAATGGATTTGAGGTCAGCCGCAGACGTAGCGTAAAAGTGGAAACCCGACAATCTAACCCACGTGTAACCATTTCCAGCCAAAATATGTTGCCAAGAAAACGTGTCGCGTTCGCTGATTGGTAAGAATTTCCTTCTAATATTGTTTTTAAACTTTTCACATTGAAAATTTCAATGTGAATCGTCCAATAAAACATCTAGCTGTATTTCAAGTCTCATAGGTATTTTTATAATGTCTTTCAATCCATTTATCAGCCTTGACGCGTTCTCTGCTAGACATCTTTTCAAGAGCACGCCACTAAACACAGTCATTAGTCTTTTTATCCATCCACTTTCCGTGACCTTCATGAGGTCATCGTTCTTGATTAAGTATTTACAATAATCTTCTTTTTTTCTTGTCTATGTCAGGATGTCAACTGCTGGATATTTATTGTTAAGATGTTTAGATCTCTATCTAATGTTCTGTATAATTTTGGTCTTTCGCCGGATGGCCTTTTCGTTGTACTTTGGCCACATTGATCGACCACACGATGAACTAGTTTTGAGAGAACTAGAACATCGTGTGTGTATGTTCGGTACTCCTTCACGCTACGGGCATCATCTACTTAGTCATAAACATAGTCGTTATTAATTACTACTTGTTATTAGCAGACATAGTAACAACTAACTTTACCACAGAGTAGCGCAGGTATAAGTAGAGGTACTTGGAATCGTGGAACATTTTTTTGCACATGCGTTAGATACCGTCTCTTGTAGGGATTTCCATACACTCCGATCTTGGACCGCTTTTTCCGTCAACCTTGTGGTAGGATCTTACATGGAGGTGGAGTCTGCTAACGTTACGCTTTCTGGTGTAATTCCAGCACGCTGGTACGAGGGTGAGGGTACATGTACCCCGCCCATTGCCACTCAATATTGTGTTACTTGCATATTGTTCTAAAAGTCCACGTTTGTTCCAGTCACGTCATTCCAGCGATGACAGTAAAGACAGACCGCCGCGAGGGCGGGTCTGCACAAAGATGGGGGCCGCCACGCCGAGTCACGTTGAGGAGACGACCCGGCGCTCCTCTTGGAGTCAGCATAGTTGGCGGAAAGGTAACATCTACTAGAAAAGATAGGATCATCAACGGCTCACTAATGAGCGAAGGTCTCCTCTCAGCGGAGGGTTCTAGGCCAAAGTGCACCACGCTTTCCCAATGCAAACTTCAGACACCTTTGTGAATATACCGGAAAACTTTCAGGTGAGCTGGTTACCTCACGATATTTTCCTTCACCGTTGAAACATGCGGTTTTTAATTGCTTAAACGCACATAACTCCAACAAGTTAGAGGCGCGTGCTCGAGATCGAACTTGCGATCCCCCGAATAGGAAACTGGAGTTCTAGACTAGGCTATCAATACTGCTACTTGCATGAACTTGCATATTATACTTGCATATGTAGTCCTAGTCCTATAACATTCAAAGCTAAGGACTTCTTTTTCATTTTTATCCTTCTTCGAGAGGGTATGGTGTTTGGCAATTGTATGACTTGTATGTGTTTATTTGTTTCTTGGTTCATTGGTTCTTGAAATCGATCAAGGTTGATATCACACGAAAGGTCATAATGCTAATCGAAAATTTCTGATATGAACCTTGAAAATTAACAATACGTTCTCCATCGTGCTTCTTTTGTGACTGATTTTATTAAAGAGATGACATCTTTAAAGAAATTTGATGATGTAAAATTTGTAGAGCTCTTAAATTATCAACTGAGCATCGTTTCCGTAAATATAATATTATTCGCTGACATTGATAATACAAATAGATGTTGACGTACTTTTATAACCACTTTATATTTAAACTAGTTATATTTAAATAATTCAAACTCGGATCGCACACTTTGTCACGAAATCTTAGCAGTAGGATGAAAGCGAGAGGTACATACAAATATACATAGTGGCATGTATGAGTTAGAACACGCAGTTTTGCTTTGGTCACGCAGCAGATATACCTTAGACTGATGCGATGATTTTGTTTGAACAGGTGGATATAATTGCTAATCAAAACGGTGAAAATGGCGACGAAAAGGCTATTTTCGGGATCTTTATCAAGAACGTGGTACCTAACAGCCCGGCAGCTTATTGTGGTGAATTAAAAGTAAGATCATTGGGCTACATTTTATTAATGGATTTCTATCTACATTTAGCTATTTTGCTAATCTGGCTGATTAAATTGGGTTCATTCCCTATTATATTGCTTGGTTCTAGACAAAGAACAGCATTTATGCTGACTTTATTTATAAGTTTACTAGCTCTATCGCAAGCTTCTAGCAAATACTTAACCATAACAGTTTTACGGGAATGTTCGTTTTGTTGAAAGTGTTGATTTTTCCTTCTATTGTACTTTAGACTGGTGACAGAATATTGGAAGTGGATGGAGTTTGCGTCCGAACAGCACAACACGAACGAGCAGTTGAACTGATCAAGGCAGCCAAAGACACAGTCACATTAACCGTACAGAGTCTTATGACTTGGGTAAGTTAGCAATAACTACTGATATAAGGTCTATTATTCCATTATTCATGTTAAAATTTTGTACTTTGATGGTTCACAAACCAAAGAGGTCTCTTTGAGGTCTACGAAACCAGAAACTGCCATTCATGTCTATTCTACGCCGCTTCATGCCAAACGGGTCTTGCGAGAGTTTGTAGGTCTTTACTCGCTTCGTCCAACAAGTAATGTATAGGTCATCTTATAGGAAAGAATCACAACTATATTACGTTTATAAACATTTTAGGCTTATCCGCGTCCACTCCTGGACAAAAGACTTTCTGAAAGGGGCCCAATAAGCATGGACCCTCTACTTTTCTCATCATGCTAAGTTCTGTTCAGTTCTTCTAAAGTTCTGTCCAGCAAGCTGGCATAGTATCATCACGTTTATGGTGTAGCTAAAGCAAATACGAGTATGTTATCTTCTAGAACAATGACTCATCGGACGTAGAGGCGTCACCACCTGCAACGTCTCCCCCTCGACCTGTCAAAAAGTCGCCCGCTCCGCCACCGCCGCAACATGAAATCAAGGTACTCGTTTACACTTTTCTTAAATATGGTTTCTGCGTAACATACATGTAACAAAACTTTGAAAAAAAAAAATGTGACATTTTGGATTATTATGTTGTACACTATCTCTAGCCTATGCTAGATTGAGAGGTCTAAGTCCCGTGCTATCCCTTTCATAATGCTCCCTGTGGAAAAGGATAGCCTAGATATTTTAGACCTGTCAAATTAGTTTAGTTTAAATTCATTTCAATTTAAAACATTATTGAAAAGAAACCATTTTGGTAGAATTTGTTTTCATTCATTTCATTTTTTTTAATCACAGATAACAGTAACAGAACCAGAAGAAAAAGATAAAGAGAAACAGAAAGAGTCGCCGGCTAGTGAAGAGAAGAAAGAAGAAAATGGAACAGAGAAAGTGAATGGAGAAGTATCAAAACCTAAAGTAGTGTACTCGGATTCAGAGAGTAGCGACGAGGAAGATGATCGGGAATTACAAGGAAGAACTTACTCGGATAAGGGAGTTGAGGTAAGTTTGTGATTGCATGATATATATCTCATAACTACAAATCGAGACCCCTTTGAATTATTCATATAATAATGCTTTGGGTTTTACGGTTTAACGGTTACTATCAGATGTAACTAATAATAGGGCTTATCGAGCTCTCCGAAAGCCAAAGGATAACAAATGTCGGTCACCCACCCAGCAACCGACCGGAGTCAACGTCCCTCATACATTCACCCTTTTTCCATAGATTGATCGAGCATCCGCCGGTGCAGTCAAGCGCAGCAGAGAAGAGAAGGAAGCCGATCCGGAAGAAGAGGACGACTTCGGCTATACGGCAAGTAAGTGGAAAGATACATTATTCGCGCTCGTCAACTTCTCTTTCTATATCATACATGTGTATTTTTACGCGTGCGTTGTTGAACATAGCTGAGAGTTCCAAAACTTCCAATTTTGGAATTTGTTTGTTTACTTATAATTTTATATCGAGAGTTAATATTTGCCAAAACTTTTAGGGGGTTTAAGTTGAAAATATTGCTTCCATTACTTTAAGTATATCTTCATGGTTTATTTATATATAGTTGCGTTAATATCAAGTTATGAATAACCTTTGACTTTTGGGTTAGTTTTAATTCTATTGATCGTATAAGATTGCGATGACAGTTTCTACTGAATCGAATCAGAATGTCAAACTATCGTTTTGCAGCCTATCCATCCTCGTAAGTAGAGTGGTAGCTAGTCTCGGCCGAAGCCCTCCACCACTCCAGGATTGGAATCACTAAAACTCTGTACCTATTAGTACGAGAGTACTCACTACTTCGAAAAGGAGGTCGTCAAAATAATGCTGCAAACGAGTTAGAAACAAATTCAGTAGCAGATTTGGCTCAACAGTAAAACAACCGAATAGCACCTGAACATTTACTAGTGCTATAGTTAGAACAGATGCGAATCGATCGGAACGTGGAATTCGCGCAGAGTTACATTTATTGAGTTGCTAGTTATTTACTCGTTGCTTTAGGCAATACCATAGGTTTAAGAAAATACCTAGTTTGCTTATACATACTAATTGTATATAAATTCTTACTTAAAGGTGAAAGTGTCTTTGTTTATTGGTTTGTCCTTCAATCACGCAGCAATGCATGGAGCAACGGATCGATCTGTTTTTTTTTGCATTATGGGTATAAAGTTGAGGACTGGAGAGTGATATGTCACTACTGATACTATCTACTTTCTACTTTCGGCTACTTTTTATCCCGGAAAAACGAAGGCTCCGAGGGATTTTAAAAACCTAACTGCACGCGGATGAAGTCGCAGGCATCAGCTAGTGACATTACGTAACGAATGCGATCTAATCTGCTAAACAAAAACAACTTAAGTACAAATTCTTTGTTCCATAATGTTCTTATAGAAACTGGAACCATTGACTCGTCAATGCCGTTTCTTCATTTACGTTTTTAACTAAATACCTACATATTATCTTCGATAAAGGCCCGGACGAACACAACGCGGGAGTGCAATGACGTGCGATGAGTTAGACGGTTCTAATGAGAATCTAAGGCGTTCGTTCCACAACTTTGATTTCAATATTGGTTTTTAGAACCTACCATTTAATGCGATACTAGTGCTATTTTTGTAAATTTCATTACGTGAGATTCAAACAGTTTGACACCAGTGCACAATTCGAAGTTTAGTTCTCATTGATATTTTTGAATGCTCTGAACGTAGCCGCGTATGCCAGTTATATCAAGAGATGCTCGCGCGCAATTACCATGCACAAATAGCTCGTTTATTAGTCGGTGGATCTGCCTATGTGGTACAGAGCATTCAAAACTTATCTAATACAACTTCTAGAAGCCACTAATTGTGGTTGCATCGCGCTGTCGTCGCGTTAGATTTGTCTCAGCCTTAGACGGAACAAATTAATTATTCATACGAGAAGCAAAGTCTACAAAAATTGTGATGTTGTAACGCTACCTAATGTGAATTCGTAACGTATTTTTATCGCGGAAGTCAATAATTTATTACGAAATAAATCTGACGAATGCTTCCAATAACATAATTTTCCGCAACTAACTAGGTAGGTATATTGAAAGATACTATCCAGCGGTTTTATAAATAAAATTGTAAAAGATATAATTTCAATACGTACCAACCTCAATGCTCAAAAATACCTGTAGTACTAGATATAAATGTATTAGATCATCGTTTAACATAAAACCTTTGTACATCTGATTTTTTACAAATTATTTATTAGAAGAGCATAGGATAAGCCCTAATAAATATAATTTGTACGGCACGTTCCTACCTATCAGAGCAGATATGTAAACGGAACGCCGCGCCGGTGCGATAAGGGAAAGCATCGGCAATAATGGAAAGGATACTGATCACATAACGTTACTGACACTGACAAGACGTACGCATAGAATTTCTTGCTGGCGTTAACTTCACCTTTACTATTCGAAAGTTAAAATGTTCATGCTTAGGCTACAGCGTGCGCACTGTTTTTACGAACATATATTTTTTCTCGAAGTGAATTTAATTCACAGGTAATCCTAAAACAGCATGGTAATTAATATTAAACTACTCCATTAGGGTAACAAAAGCTGACATATTTCGTAGTTCTTGGGTACGGCCATACAAAATAATCCATTATTCTTTATGGAAAAATATAATTTTTCACTGACACCGACGTAAATCGCTCTGATTCTCACGTGACGGCACTGTCACTGATGGGTGCACGTATAAAGAGGCCTTTACTCTCCTATTATAGTCTTTTTACATGCATTGAGTATTATTTAATACTCAAAGCATGCTGTGGGTAACTCATAATCGTAAAGTCGTGATTCATGATAGTGCACTATTTTTAGTTTCGAATATACAAATAGGTACGTACGTTATCACGTGCGATTTGTACGTACGTGGGTAACATTGTAAGTCAATCAGATGCCAAAAGGATGAATGGCAGTCATATATTATGATGGGCTGCCAAGAGTACATGAATGGCAGTGTAGGTTGCTGTGGGTCACGTGGTTATCATTTTATTTCTGAAACATTATTTCACTGATCAGTAAAATGGGCCCAACCATGGTCCAACCATAAACGTAGTAGGTATAACTAGGTAGGTCATAGGCCCAACAGAGCCGAGTAGAGTCGGGAGTCGGGACGCAGGCGTACCGTCTCAATTACAACATAAACTCACCTTTAGTTACCTTTGTCACACGGTTGAAATTATTATAATCAGAACAAAATATGGAGGAGAACTCCGACATACCTACTTTTTTTATCATCGAATAAAGACGGTCCTTGACTGCAATCTCACCTTATGGTAAATGACGATACAGTCTAAGATAGTAGCGGGCTAACTTGGAAGGGGTATAGCAGTGCAATCATACCCCTAACATACTGTCTAAATTTTTATTGTCGTGTCAATGTAAATAAAGCTGATTTCAAGTTCTTATCAATGAAGATGCCGCGTCTGAACTCTGTTAGTAGGCATTGCGCCTTAATAAGTTTAAAATGTTTTAGCTAAAAATGTTTTTATGAATTCAGAAAATAATTTTATCTAAATTTTATTATGAACGCTTTTTATTTTTATTACCACATTATTATAATGTATCTTTTCACATTACTATTTATTTATCAACACTTATTTATTCAATTTGTTATTGTTAGGAGATATTTTTTATTAAAATTTATTTTCAATTTAAATTATGTTTTTTTTTTTGGGAACCGCTAAAAGGATGATCGCATGTAATACTTATTTATTCGCAAGACAAAACATCATCATATTTTGCTCCTTGACATATGTACGTGACGATTTCAACATTGTCTCGAAGCCATTATCTCCGATGATTATTTGATGACCAATTTGCTCGAGATTCATGAGCAGCGATGACTTCCACACTAACTGCAACGTCAAGAACCGCTAGGTCAAGAACATATGCAGTACCGCTGATAGTCCATCTCTCTATACTCTCCTATGTGCTAAGTCATTGAACAAGGGGCAGCATGTATTCTAGACTAATTCCCTTCACGTCACCTCCATCCGTTCCTGTCAAGCTGTGAGTTTTTTTAAAATAGAGCAATTTTTCGTGGACATCAAGGTAATTCGATTAGTGTTGGACTCCAACTAAAACTCCATTTTTTCCTAGGAGAAGGAAAATATATTTTGGAGAGTGTGCCCAAGAACTATTCAATTTAGTTCCTCCATCACCTTTCTACCACCGGTTCGCAAGACATCGCACGAATCTGCACCGCTACGTGGTCGAAATTCCACGATGCCGCACTAAGCGCTTTGCTTTTTCGTTACTAATACACACCGCAAAAGGCAAGCACGCACCATTTTAGGCTGCATCTTCACTTACCATCAGGTGAGATCGCAATGAAGCGCTAGTCTATTTATATAAAAAAAAATCTTGATGTATGTCGTAAGGCAAGCGCGAGTCCTTTGGGATTGTTATCCAACTGTCTATGGGTGAAACCTTCTCCCCCATATCCGATCGATGCATAATAGGTATATGCATAAAAACCACTTTATTGTGGCCTTTTAGCTTAAAATTGAAGAACAACCCAACAAACATACTTTCACATTTATCACATAAGTAAGAATATACTTATAAACGTTTTTGAGCATCATGCTGAGATGTGACCTCTATAAATGGTATGAAAGTCAGTGATGTTGAATCTCAGTGAGTACTTATTCCTTTACTTATAAGAGACAGGAGCCTGTCACGTTGGCAAACTAACGAGTTAATCATATAAACCTCTGATACATAACCGATGCTAAATCGATACGCAGTAGCGGTTCTATTTCGATGCGAAGGTCGCGTATACAATGAACAGGTGTTAACCGTTGATTAGATATAGATAGAAAATACTTTAAGCATCACGAGTAGGTTGGAATAGAGATTGGTCATGGCGGAACTGGACGTTATAGCATTGTACTGACACCAATTTGTTCGTTTTACTAAAGATAAAACTCTGCCCCTCGCGGAACACTCCGCGTAGATACCTACCCCGAGTATGTTTAGTAAATCTTTAGATCTGACAAGGTGTTTATATACCTAACTAGCGGCCCGCTCCGGCTTCGCACGGGTATAAAATATATAGCCTATGTCATTCACTGATAAAATGATTAAAATCGATCCAGTAGTTTTGATTTATTCATTACTGCCCGTGGCCCGCACGCGTTTAGAGTAAAACATTTCTTCTTTCCCAAAACTATGAAGATTTCCTGCTATCTTTGGAATATCTAAATTCATACACTACATTTTTACTTTTTACATTTTTACATATTTTTTCTATTTTTACGACAGTTAATATATTACAGAACTAGCGGCCCGCTCCGGCTTCGCACGGGTATAAAATATATAGCCTATGTCATTCACTGATAAAATGATTAAAATCGATACAGTAGTTTTGATTTATTCATTACTGCCCGTGGCCCGCACGTGTTTAGAGTAAAACAATTCTTCTTTCCCTAAACTATGAAGATTTCTTGCTATCTTTGGAATATCTAAATTCATACACTACATTTTTACTTTTTACATTTTTACATATTTTTTCTATTTTTACGACAGTTAATATATTACAGAATATCTTTATATATGATACAACGTTCACAGATTCTTGTCATCTATACAAATAAATAAAATTGAAGTGTATGTTTGTACTATCAAAAGAACAGCTTTTTACTAACTGCATACGAAAGTAAATACGATACTTATACCTAGAAAACAATTTTTAAAATTTTTGTCTGTCTGTCTGTCTGTCCGTCTGTCTGTCTGTTTGTTACCGCTAATCTCAGGAACGGCTGGACCGATTTTGACGGGACTTTCACTGGTAGATAGCTGATATTATCGGGCAACGTATAGGCTACTTTTTTAACCGACTTTCGAAAAAGGAGGAGAAGGAATTGTGTTTTTCTACCTCTGCTATCAATACCTCCGATATCTCTGATTTCTTAACCGATTTGCGTGAATCTTTTTTTTAATCAACAAAAAAACTTTGCGAGATGGTCCCATAAAAAGTTCGGGTTCCAACTCCTCAATCCTGATGCTGCAGGGGTACTGCTCTCCTAAACTGTGGGGATTTAGAAACTGTTGATTATGAATAGTTATTGTAGGGACCAAATAAAGACTACATCGTTAAATTCCAGGACCCAACTCCTCAATCCTGATGCTGAAGGGGTTCTGCCAACCTAAACTGTGGTGATTTAGGAACGCGGACGAAGTCGCGGGCGTCCGCTAGTTAGACAATATGTTTTGTAAGCACGCTCTCGCCGCCCCAGCCGGCTGGAACCGCCGCAAGCGCTACGTCCCGCAATTTTTAAATCTGTAATATCTTCGAAAATATTCATTTAAATCATATGCTGTAAAGGGCCATATAGATCTATATTCAATCAACAACGTATTTAAGGTATTTAATAAGATAAGGATTAATGCTGTATTGGTTAAAATCGCTTCGAAAATTAGCCATTATTTGTCGTAAAAAGTAAATGACAAAAAAACGTTATTGTGGGATATCTATAAGAGATAGACATATACCATCGCGGAGTTTTCTGTAGACCTTTTCAATGTGTACAATACTTAGTACATTATTTTGATAAATCTCGTAGGGTTCAGCCTGCGTTTGCAATGTAAGCGGAAAAAATGTAATTATTTACGACATGACTTTAGAAACCTCAAAAATAAAAGTATTTCTGCACTATTTAATGGATGTTATTATACATATAAACCTGCCTCTTTAATCACTCTATCTATTAAAAAAACCGCATCAAAATCCGTTGCGTAGTTTTAAAGATTTAAGCGACCAAGGGGATATGGGGACAGAAAAAGCGACTTTGTTTTATACTATGTAGTGATAGTGATGCCCGTTTTCACCAAATATACCCAAATCATGCCCTAAGTAGGAGTCTCTTTACGTAGATGGCCCCTAAATACAATTCCATACTTAATGTCAATTCCACATAGATATTCCCTGAAGATTCGTGAAAACGAAATTGACAGAAAGCGTCATCTATCTGACTTAGATTATGTATTATGCCCGGAAAAGTTAGGGAAAATTGGTGAAAATGGGCATAGGTGACATGGCTACGACGCGACGTATTGTATTTATTTTGTCGATATACTTTTTGGCACACCTATTCTTACATTTTGACCAAAAATTGGTTATTCAAAGCATACGTGCGTGCGACTCATCCATTTCAGGCGATGGTTATTCCATCAAGTACTAGCAATAAAAAATATGTGTTGGGTGGCAAAACATCGATTACTTAGATGGCAAAAACTGAACGTCCATCGCGAACTAAACTATCTGAAAACTAACGCCAGAGGAATAAAATAAGGAAGTAAGAGGCGCTTAGCTTAGTTCGCGTAGTTTCAGATCGGCCTAAACTAAGTTAGTTTGACTTAGTTTGGCCATTTTACATTTGGCGGTGGATGCACATGTATGAAAAACGGGCTTAGATATGCGAGCTAAGTTAAACTAAGTTAATTTAGTTCGTGGTGGACGTTCGGCTAAATTCTTATTTACTTACCAATGTTTACAAATCATACTTTGCAATCGGTTCAGATTGATCGGTTTCATTATATTATGTAGTTTAATAACAGCATGTATAAATCTGACGAAATGACTAAATTAAACTTTTATAAAGTCCTTGAGTGCAATATCATCTGATAGTAAAATTAGTAGCTTTCAGACTAATAAAAAGTTATTTGTCTGAGAGCTAGGTAATATTTCCCAGAATGGGTTGAAAATATTTATGTTAATGCTATTCAAGTCTCAACTGTAAAATTGTAAGTGATTTTCACTTTATATTTAAATCAGAATTTGAAAATGTCTAAATTGCGTTGAATAGATATGATTAGACTAAATAGTCCGAGAGTCCGTAATATTGAAAGGGAATTTCATGTCACGATAATGCGTGTTGGAATCTTTTTTATGAGAATTAATATAGTTACAGATTTGTCAAACAAAATAAGCTTCGTGTGCGTTAATTTAAAAAGCCGAGTAAGGCTATTAGCTGATGTCGATGTGGTGGATAAATGGGGCAATAGACAAATACTGAAATGTAGCTAGACTTATTGAATACATCAGTGCCGATGGGAATAATAGGTTTCACGTCATATGCAGGTTGTTTAGAGCTGTGGTTGATGGCTACGCAGGCTCCCTGTATTTTGAACAGTAGGTAATAGAGATTGATGTGTACTCAATATCTCTACTGTACGTATAGAACTATTGAATAGCTTTATAGTATTGTGAAGGGTGTTACGCAAATATCACTGAATTGATAGAGACGAATGTTTCTAACTGAATTTTTAAATTATTTGTAACTTTAACAGCTTTTGTGACTTTTTCCGCGTGGAGTTATGGATTCCTCTATTTTTTTTTTCCAAGATACAAGGTAGCCTATGTCAATCTCAACGTCCTCCACTATACCCATGCAAAGAATCACGTCGATATGTTGCTCCGTTGCTGCGTGATTGAAGGACAAACCAACAAATACACTACTGTATTGTATTGTGTTATTTATTTTTCTTAGATTCTTTTTTAGAAATAGAAATAGAAATATTTTTTATTCAAATAAACTTTTACAAGCACTTTTGAATCGTCAATGAATCTACCACTACTTTGATTTGTGGGAAACTTTAACCGTAGCTAGTTACCAGTTACCACCCTACCTACTGTCGAAGACGTGCCGCCAAGCGATTTAGCTTTCCGGTACGATGACGTGTAGAAACAGATTAGGGGTATGGGTTGAATGTACACAGCCATACCTACCCCTTCCAAGTTAGCCTGCTGCCATCTTAGACTGTATCGTCATTTACCATCAGATGAGAATTGAGATCGCAGTCAAGGACTACTCTATCATCAAATTAAAAAAAAGCGCTTACGAATGTCAAAAGTGTTACATAAATTAAATAAAAAAGGATATTAGTAAGGATTTGTTTTCAAATCAACGTTGAATAAATATTGAAAAGTAATTCTTTGTCGAGTATCAGCTGATTAAGCTTATGTTGTGTTTGTTATCTTTTTTCCGGTCCCAGAAAACGACGATAGACTTTGTATAGCACGGCGATGAAAAGGAGAGTATAAGATAAGACACCATTTACGAGGGAAAGGTCGTTAATATCGTCCTCGAAGAGAAATCGTGCAGTTGCCAAAAACTACTGGTTGCAGTAATATTATGGTGCAGATATGGCTCGATAAATTCAAGGCCTGTTGGCAATAATTGAACATGTATACTCAGTCACAAAAAAAACATGTTTGACGTGATCTATACCTACCTAAATATAAATAAAATGACGTCATGAGTGTTGATCAAAAAAGTTATGAAGGTTTGCAACCTTTGACCATTCGCAACGCACTTCCTGTCGAGAATTAAAAAACATATTATTTTTCATATTTTGTACAAAAACAATTCTAGTAGAAATTGCGACGACAAAGTTCCATCCAAGTTATGTCGTGCATGAATATTTTTGCACATCATTAACCAAATAAATTTGTCGTTTACATTACACAAACATAACTTTGCGGACGACAAAATGTAAACACTGTTCGTGTGACAAAAGTCTACTGTATTTCCAATAACTAAAGTTGAGTTTCAATTTAATGTACAATTGTTTGCTTAACACGCGAAAGTGAAGTCTGTTTGCAATGAAAAGTACGGTTCGTAACGAGCACGAAAATTGCCGATTTCTTCCGAACCAAGTTTTCCATTGTCGGAAATACTCTTCTCATTGTATTATGCGAAAGTTATCTCTATAACGATGTTTTTAGGGTCCAATTTTTGGTGTATTTTTCTCAAAGGCAGCTGTTTTGTTGTCCCCTCGCCTTTTATAGCTTTTTTTGACTTTGATTCCTATGCTTTTGCAATAAAGTTTTTTGTTGTATAGTGTGCGAAACGTTGGGTTTTTTTCATGTTGAAGACGTTGGGATATTTTCTGCCGCACGTGTTTAGGTTTTCTTTCAGTGTCGCGATAGAAATATCCGCACGCGGTCGTCATGACGTTTTGCGCCCGTTTTGACGTTTATGCGGAAGTTTTTAGTTCGAAATTTGAAATTTAAATTCAAGCGCGTGTTCTAATGATAATGTTATTTTTTATTGTAATGGCAACTGTCGTGAATAAAATATGGTTGTCAGGTGTGTTTTAAAAATGTTTTGGATCCGTGCAGTGAAATATTGGATGACGTCAATTTAAATGAAAGTTTATGTTTAATTCAAAAGTGCGTGATATAACAAGCGTTCTAATTTTATATTCGCGTTTATATTGCCAATCCCCCACTGAAATCGTTCGAATATTTGAAATTATTTTTCAAGGAAAAATTTACCGCGTATTATAATGCTACCTCTAGAAGTGTCAATGAGAACGAGTTGTATTATTTCGTATTTTTTTGTTAATATTATATTTTTCCAAACTTATTTCGCTGAAACTTTTAATCTAGGGCGACTCTCCTTGCTAATATTACGTATTAAGTCGCTAAAATCCATAATCTATAATGGAACGAAACGGCAAACATTAAAAGAATACTAAACGATCAATTATTGTGAGTATCACTAATAAATGAACCTTAAGTCTTTAATCCTAGAGTTCAAAATAAACTCTACCTAGTTAATTAAATGATAGGTTTAACAAGCCTGTACCAATAAAGTTGGACTGACGCTTGTAGTCAATTCGTTTCTTTAATCTAATCCTATCAATTATTTATGAATGCGAAAGTTTGGATGTATGGATGGATAAATGGATATCTATATTTGTTACTTAACCACGCGGCAACGATTGAACCGATTTGGCTGAAATTCGCACAGAGATAGATTATATTCACACATAAAGCTATTTTATCTTCTGGGAAAATAACAGGGTTCCCGCGGGAATTAATAAGCCTCAATCCATGCGAACGAAACCGCGACCATTAACTAGTAAATAATTTTAAGGATGGTACTTATGCACTTTTGTTGTTGAAGTCAAATCACCTGCTAAACTATGCTATAATGAAGAAACGCGACTTCGTCGGTACACAGCAGTTAGGTATGATAAATTAGTGCTCGTAAAAGACAAAGTAACTATTTCAATATTTTTATACCATCACATAAAAAGGGGACAGCACGAGACGTTAAACCAGCTATAAATCCACTGGAGCCTCACATTATTTAACTGTTCTCATAGACGTGAAATAATAACTTCTTTTATTATTTAAATGTATTAAAGACGTGCCTAACTGCAGTCATGGCTGGTGGTAATCAAAAAAGAATAAAATAACAAATTAATATTAAAGCGCGCTATAGTTTTGAAGGCCTTTAACTTATAGAAAATGCGAATGTAGTAGGAATCAATAAACAAGTGAAAGAAACAACGTTGGTTAGCCATAAAGATTAAGATTGGAAAACTCTAGTTATGAGCTTTGTTTCAAAATTTGTTAAGAAGGCAAACTTATATGAAATCTAAATAATATAAAAGGAAAACTGACTGACTGGCTGATTTATAAACGCACAGCTCAAATCGCTGAACGGATGCGGTTGAAAGGCACACAGATAGCTATTCGTAGGTGTCCGCTAAGAAAGAATTTTCGAAAATTCTACCCGTAAGGAGGAGAGCTTTTAAAAATCGAACTTAACGTGAACGAAAAAAAGCGTGCGGGCAAAAGCTAGTAGGATATAAAATTCAATCTTAATTCCATATGACACAAATAAAGACCAAAGGTAGAGGACTGGACAATAGTTCTTGTATGGCCTCATTGCATTTACAACAGATCCGCACTCAAAATGTCTAAGCTAGTTGATTGTTGAGTTAAAATGAAGGCCGTATTCATTTGCTGTAACAATTAAATTGTTCTTCAGATGAACTTACACGAGTTGTATATTTGTTATGAATTAAAATTGAGTTGATATTGCTAGAGGAAAAGCAATTATTGTGTTTTAAAAATAAATTGTAATGTTCATTTAAAAGATCAAAAATTGCATATGACCATCACTTACGGATTATATAACAACTTCTTGAATAATATTAAGCAAATAACTTGATGCGAGATATAAATTATAATTATTTTTAAATTGTTAATCACTGTTATTACCCTTAGGTACAAAATACTTAAAAACAAATTATAAATAGTGTGCAGTGGAAAGGTGTATATAGGATATCAACTATAAAATTACACTTACGTGTAATTAAGTGTGAGATGTTAAACAATACGCTACCTCATCCATACTAACTTCATAATAGTCGACCTAATTGAAAATGTACGTGAATTAGTTTAGGTGTAAGACACAAAACGAAAAACTGACTTATCCGTGAACTCAGTGTATGAGTGCCATGACTTAACGTCATATTAGTGTAATCGAAAATGGTCATAATATGACCCAGGTGATGAGAGCAATGGATTAACATGTTAGTGTAATTGAAAATGAACCATATTTAGTGTAAGTGTAAAACTCAAAACGGCAAGTTGACTCATCCGTGCGCGGAGTGCGCGCGGCGGGCGGCGCGCGCGCGTGCCTCGCTGCGCGATTTGGAACCATGTCCTGAGCGGGTCATGGAGACGATTTCTGAGGATGCTGAGGCTGAATTGGAACTTGGTAATTTTTTTTTTATTTTGTACCAAAGAATATTATAATAAAAGAATAAAAAAAAATTGGAAGAGGGTGTAAAGGAAATCAATAGGTACAACATGAATAGCAGTTGAGAGTTATGAAGAAGCTTAAAAATTATAAAAGTAATTAATTTATAACTACATAATAATTACATTTATATTGATTGGATAAAATTAGCAGTCTCAAAAGCCCAACTGTTAAAGGTCGCAGGTTCAAGGGGTTCAAGCCCCACCCATTACACTTTTGTCGTACCCACTCCTAGCACAAGCTTTTCGCTTATTTGGAGAGGAGAGGAGAATATAAGTCAAGTTCAGCTTGGCTTGTATTCTTTTTAAAAAATAACAAAATCAAACCAAAATCATGTTCATTATTTGGCAGATTGTGAAATTTTACTTTTCTGTACAATCATGCAAATTAATGATTTGATTTGAAATAAATTATTATCATTCTAGAAAATTGCATGATTATTATTGATTACATAAAATCCTACAGCGGTCAATGTACGGACGACCCTAAAAGTGTTTTAAATAGATATTAAATACGCTTCTAAAAAAGAAAAATGAACAACCTTGGTGCTGTAGAAGGTATAATAATTTGGATCACAGTACCCCAATGTAATCCTCGGTTAGCAATAAGGATTCGAATTCCTCCAAAACAATATAATCCTGTAGGAGACTCCTACGAAACAAAATAATCTTGTAGCACATATTCAGTTTCTAGTAACCATGCAGTTGAATATTGCTCAATTTTGTAACGGTTTTGTGGTCGCCCGCTCAGTTAAAGGAAACCCATAAACCCGATTGATTTGCCTACACGCATTCCAATAAAACTACAGTTTGAAGTATCCAGTAAAGCTTTCAGCTGCGCAGTAAATGCAGTTCGAACTCAGACT
Source organism: Hipparchia semele (assembly GCA_933228805.2). NCBI lineage: Eukaryota > Metazoa > Arthropoda > Insecta > Lepidoptera > Nymphalidae > Hipparchia > Hipparchia semele. The sequence continues at coordinate 14,336,365 of OW121715.1, read as the reverse complement.
ATAATAGAGAGTCCCGAATGCGAATGGGATGATTACAAGTTACAACAGCTTTCCAATAGATTTTAAAATCTATGTATTGGAAAATTATTCAAGTCGTTCGGCTAGCATAGGGTCTGGAACGCTCTTCCAAAATCTGTGTTTCTTTACACGTACAATTTGGGTATATCTTTAAAACGAGTGAATAGGCATCTTCCAGACAAACGCGTTACACCTTAGATCACATTGTCACATTCCATCAGGTGTGATAGTGGTCAAGCGTGTGCCTATAATATATAAAAAAAGTCAACTTAAGTAAAATTAATTTGTGCTCTCTTCACTTTCATTTTAAAGACAACTTTAAAATGAAAGTAAAAAAGACTTCTTTAATTTATAACATTTAAATTACTAGCTAAAAGCAGGCTTGCCGATGAACCTAGTTGCTATAATAATCTACCAAAGCACGAAAATCTATATAATACAATTACTGCTACCCGCTAGCAGTAGTACTAGTAGTAGAAGTATGTCTAGTAAATGCAGAAAAAACAAACTCTTAGAACAAAGTAAGTAAGAATTACGTACTACCGACACCACACCATCTAAAAACCTTCGAATTCAAATTCACTATTAATTTATGTAAAATTTTTCTTCAGATCTACATCTGAAGAAAAATTTTAGACCTACCAACTACATAAACTAAATAATTTTTAATTTGATTTTCCCTCTACACAGGTAGAGCTTAGAGTGTTGATGCTAGGACCAACCTTGAGAGATATTGACTCTACAATATAATATTATATTTTAGTATATAATATTATGTTAAAGATTTAGCCACGAAGACGATGACGTCGACGTTCCCCATTGAGAAAACATCATCAGAATTTATATTTGGTAATAATTGGATTCTAATGGCTGTAGATTTACTTGTTGAAAATTTTTTTCGACACTCGACAGATCTTGATGATATTTCGATTTTTGAATATGGCATTGAAACATTGAATTATAAGAAATTCTTAACTCATCACCACATATAATATTGAATTGAGGTAATGTCAAGAGCAAAGCAGTCGTAAATAAAATCTGTACACCCACGTATATAATAATAGCTTTTTTTTTTTTTTTTTATTCTATGACAAGATAGCCCTTGACTGCGATCTCACCTGATGGTAAGTGACGATGCAGTCTAAGATGGTAGCGGGCTAACTTGGAAGGGGTATAGCAGTGTAAATTCAACCCATACCCCTAATCGGTTTCTACACGCCATCGTGCCGGAACGCTAAATCGCTTGGCACGTTTTTGACGGTAGGGTGAGCCAATGAAATATATCCACTGGAGCATAAAAACTGATACATGAAACACCAATATTGAGATAAGTCAATCGACGTAGTTCTGTTTATCGTGATTCCATTACTCGACGTAAAGCGATGCAGTCGCAGAGAAAAGTGTCTACAAGCAATTTTTTTTTATATTTATATATTATATTCAATCATATGAAAACACTGGCCGCGAATGAAACAGGATCTTTCTAGTATAACTAAACACTACACAGAGTGAAGGTATCATTAAAATTTCTAATAAAGCCGGAAATCCCTTTGATGGTTTTCATCCATGGTTTCAATTACACGAGTTCAAATGTTGGCGTTCATTATAAAGTTTTAATGGTCGGATTATTCATTAACTAAGATTTCTCAGCAAAAAGTTATACGTATGTATAATAGACAAATATATTTTCTCGCAACATGGCGCGCGGTTAAAAAGGTTTATGGAACTCAAAACCATTAATTAATTATTATAAAGACACAGTTAAGCCTCAATAGACCAATGGTTAAAGGTGCGGACTGAAAACTGAAAGGTCGCAGGTTCGAGCCTCACCCGTTGCACTATTGTCGTACCCACTCCTAGCACAAGCTTTGCGCTTATTTGGAGGGGATAAGAGGATATTAGTCAACTTCAGCTTGGCTAATGTTCTTTTAAAAAAAATTATTTTAATTATCTAAATAAAGTTAGTGTTTTACGTGGTTTTATCGTACTAAAAAACTTTGTGAAACTCAAATTGGCATAAGTACCCGAAAGTGTAAGCTTACGAGTATCTAAAAGTAGATAATTAATTATAGTAGCCCTATTCACTTGTTTTGAAATAATTAAAATGAATAAACTTTTTATCCAAACATAACATTATATTTAAATCTAAGGCACCTGCTTACTTTGGGTGTGCTTAAATTAAATATTTTAAAACTTTATTTGATGGGCTACTAAGTAAAATCATTTCAAATTTATTTATTTCAGGTTTCGCACATGATAAATTAAAACATTATTTATAATTAGGTACCAATACCTACTAGAGTAGTGTAAACACTACACTAGTAGGTATTTATTTGTACTTAATTTGTATCAATTTTTTTATAAAATTTGATGAACGTATTGCCATCTGCCATCGGCCAACAATAATTACGAATAAAATAACTGTAACTTTACATGCAACACTTTTGATCTGTAGGGCTAACATGAGCGCCAAGAGAAAATTTTATCTACCCTTTTACTCGTGAATTTGTATGAGATTTCACGAGAAAACGCATAGACAAAATTTTCTCGTGGCACGCATGTTAGCCTTACTGGACAGTACCTTTCTCAATGCATCACCGCGCACCTTTCAGGCGTGTGCAAGCGACATCAGTCAAAACTGCTCGTGTCACTGAACTTTTGAGGGTTAATGTATTTTGAAGTTTTTATTGTCTGTAAATAACCCTTTACAACAGAATTCGGAACACAAGTCTAATGCCCGTTTTCACCAAAGTTCGCTATTTTATGGTGTATCTAAGTTAAGTTAGGTGACGCTTTCTATCTGTTTCATTTTCATGAACCTTTAGAGAACACCAAAGGTGGAAAGGTGACTTGGGTAAGGGATTCTATTTAGGGACTACCTACTATAAACTCAAACACTTCGAGCTTCTAATAATTACTTGTTTATTTCTTAGATAGCACAACTTTAACAAAACCCATAGTACAACTTTAGCAAAACCCATAGTACAACTTTAGCAAAACCCATAGTACAACTTTAGCAAAACCCATAGTACAACTTTAGCAAAACCCATAGTACAACTTTAGCAAAACCCATAGTACAACTTTAGCAAAACCCATAGTACAACTTTAGCAAAACCCATAGTACATCTTTAGCAAAACCCATAGTATAACTTTAGCAAAACCCATAGTACAACTTTAACAAAACCCATAGTACAACTTTAACAAAACCCATAGTACAACTTTAACAAAACCGTTGTGTCGTTCCCGGAGTCTCAGCCAAAAGTGAGGTGTAGAGAAATGTGAAGGAAAACATCGCCCAACTAGCGGTTTATAAATAATAACACGTAAAAATATCGATCATTCGATAAAAATGGCATAACAAAATATTAGGAATATCTTAAACTTTATCATGCATTGAAAGAATGTATCGACTAATCGTAGCCTGAAAGCGAGACCAAGTAGGTATATCGAAAACACGCTCGTAAGCCGTGAAGCGTTTATGACTAACGAGCATGAAGAAATATGTACTTTTATATATGCAAAAATGAAAGACGTGAAGTAAGTGGATGTAGCGTGGGATACTGCAGTCACAAATAATATAAAATATTGAAAGCATGCCGGAAAGCAGACCCCACCCAGTGGGACAACGCTTAGTCGAAGAAGATTGACTTGTAATATAAATACTTAAGCTAGGTCTAAAATAATGAACCTATTCCATTTATTTTTGTCGTTGACAAGTTAGTACTTGACTGCGATCAAACATTGGCAAAGAGCTTATCTCTCCTCAAATATATCTCTTTTTGGCCAAGACCTTTAACAAAAGCCTTTTCGAGTGAAGTCTAGACATTCCCAAATTCAATTTACTAGTACAGATTCGAGCCAAGCACTTATACAAGTGCCATCTACATCTCTAAAGTTACAAAGCATCGAGTTCGTGACAAATGCTTCTCTTGCAAGTTTTATAATGGCAATCTTCTTTAACCGACTTGACAAAGGAAGATGTAACTCGATTTGAAACGCGTTTAATTCCGTGTACCAAGTTTATAAGGAGGGGGGAAGTCTACCATGAGAATTTAGGAAACCGCGGCAATTTTTTTTAAGAGTTTTATAAGTTTCTGCTATGGTTTTCAACTTTTTATTTGTCTTCTACATGGTACAATGTAGGTACCTGTACTCAAGTGAATTACTAGTTGACAGAAGACTTTCGTAGAACCAAACGTCAGGATGATTTGGCCTGGCAATTGTGTTGATGCAGTGGGCTAACAGCAGCCATACCCCTAATCAGTTTCTACACGCCATGGTTTCCGAACGCTAACTACAGAAACAGCGACCATTTAGAAATTATAAAATCCTAATTTTTTTTTAAGAATATTAGCCAAGCTGAACTTATATCCTTCTTTGTTCTCCAAATAAGTGAAAAGCTTGTGCTAGGAGTGAGAACATTTATTATAGTGCAATAATAGTGTGGAGCTCGAACCTGCGAGTCGCAGGCTGCGACCGCTTGTTCTCAGTTCGCACCTTTAACCGGTGGGCTATTGAGGCTTGGCCCTGCTGAGAATAAACCCTGAGACCTCCCACTTCAATCGCTCAGGTTATGCTGATGCATAACCTGAGCGATTGAACGAGTTGACCATTTATTACCCAACTCACGGCCAATTTTGTGAAAGTTATATATAGGTCAGATGTTTTCAAACTGCGGTTACTTGTTTGGCGATGTTGCCAACCTACTTTGCTTTATTAGAACGTTCTGGTATTACAATATTCAACATGATGGTTTATCGAAAAGCGCATCGTCAACTTGAACTGTTGAATTTCGCAATGCTTGTGCTTTACTTCTTCGTTCCTAATACGCACCGCAAAAAAAATGCCTTTCCGGTCAAGAGTGAATAGGCATCTAGGCAAGCGGCCGGTTGCCTTCCCAACTACGATTCCCAGATTTGGGCGAATATTATCCAGCGCTGATTTTGTTTTGTCGTAACTAGGTCACTCGCCCGTCAATGTTTATCAAAAAGGCACAAAAAAAGCCTATACGAGTATCGTATCGCGCCGGACATGACCAACGTTTCGGTTATGATATGTTACATGAATGATAAAACATATTTTATGGCGACGATTTAGCCGATGATAAGGTCTGGAGAGTGTACAATTTTTTAAACGGAAAAATAAATCATGATCTTTCTTTGATATCTTGTTTTCTCAGTTTTTAATGTAGGGAAGTAGTCACGGCAAAATAAAAGCGAAACATTACAGTAATTTCCTTAATATAACTTTTAAACCATATTATGCTGACTAACTTAAATAAATATATGTGTAATTATAAATCAAAATAAGATTTTTGTAGACGATATTAGGTATAGGCAGACTTTCGGTATTCCCTCTCTTGTCTTTATTTCCATGATTTATTTGACTAAATACACCACAATAGACTTGTTTATCTAAATCTATTCCAAATTTGTAAATTAGTTACGTTTTATCATAACTTTTATAGCGTAGATTTTTCTTAATTCAATTCAAATCGAAGGAAAATCGAAGTTACTCGACTAGCAAAACTAACTTCCTCTAGATTAAGCTTTTAAGTCACTGTTAATTATTGCAGTCTCTTACTATTGGTAACATTATAAAGATAAAAATGGCACTTTGATTGGCCAGTAAATTGAGCCGCTTGATTAATGGCTTCCCTCTGGATTGTTTGCCTCAGTCCTCAATAAAACGTTCACGAGGAATTGTGAGTTGCCACTCGGCCATGACTTTACTTACTAAGAACCTTAGGAGGAGCTAATATTAGCTCGATGTCTTGGCAAATATTTGGCGGTTTCCCCATTTATTGCTCTCTATAAAACTTATATTTTATAACTTCATTTAATACCCATACTTACCTAGAATCCATACAAATAATAATTAGGTAACACGTACGTTAAGTTTGCTGAAAAAATGAATTTTCTACACAAATTTTTTTTCGCGAATTTTTCCGATGTTTTAATAGTTATTCTGTTATTCACGGCGGAGAAGTAAAACATACTTTCGCATTTATAATATTAGTAAGGAAATAAGGATTGATTGAGAACTAGAAAATATTTTAATAAAAACACTTCACTAGCATGAAGGAAAGAAGTAATTTGCACAATATGACATAATCACGTTTTTTCAAATGATCGTCTTTTTTCGCCCTTGATCATGCTGTATCGATGTCATCTCCGGGTCGGAGCTTACAAGGGCTTGCGCTGGAGAGCGCTTGACCTAGAAATACCTACTTAGCGCTAACGAACGTCTCAACTAGGTTTATCCTGGCTTTATTTTATGACAATAAAATTCAGAATTATCTCCGACTTCGCAGGGGTGGGTCGGGCTTGCTCATTCTTTAAGAAGAATCATCCTACTACTATGTACTAATGTTAGAAATGTGAAAGTTTGGATGCATGGATGGATGGATTGACGGATGTTTGTTATTCAATCACGCCGCAACGACTGAACCGATTTAGTGAAATTTGGCACAGAGATAAATTACAGTCTATCCAGACTAACACATAGGCTACTTTTATACTGGAAAATAAGAGAGTTTCCGCGGGAATTAAAAAACCGCAATCCACGCGTACAAAGTCGCGGGTATCAATTTTATTATTAGAAATGCGAAAGTTTGGATGGATGGAGTGATGTTTGTTACTCAATCACGCAGCAACGACTGATTTTGACTGATTTTCAGAGAGACGGCTGAAAAAAGAATAGCGAAAATTCTAGCAGATCTATGAAATTACTATAGCTACTTAAATTGCAGAACAGAAAAGTAGTCTAGATCAGAGATAACGCATTGGTCTGAAGTATGTCTTTACTCTACGATTGAAACCGAGTAATTTCTTTTAATATTACATTTCTAACAATGCGACGTCGTAATTTTGTTTCAGGAGTGCCTGCTAAAAGTGAATTTTCTAGGGCCGCTTCCATAGCTAGTTTTGCTCACCCTATTTCTAAATGTGATTGCGAGAGAATTGCCCCATTACCGCCACTTTTATACTGTAATACGATTTACCGAGATAGGCTCTCCGAGATGGGCTTGTCTTCAATATAAAAGAGCAAAAAGAACAAAAATACATTGAAAAAACACTTGTGACATACCTAATTATCGAGTGTGAGTTCTTACTCAGTTCGGGAATACCTTATTACCGAGTGTGAGTAGGAACTCACACTCGATAATTAGGTATGTCAAGAGTGTTTTTTTAATGTATTTTTGTTCTTACCACCCTGATAGAGTTCATAATATTTATCATTGCACTTGATTTACTTTTGCGAATTTTTGCAAAGAGCAACTAACTGCTGAGTTTCTTACCGGCGCTTCTCAGCAGAATCTACATTCCGAACCATAGTGTCTTGAAGTTTCATAAGAGCCATAGTCTGACCTACATTCAATAAATAATTTTGAGTATTTTTTTTGAATCGAAAACGTGAAAAATTTGTAAATTTTGTTCGTTGCATCCTCCTTTCGTGTTCGCGAACCGTACTCGTATTTTAGGAACAGCAAACTATATACACGGAAACTTCATGTCCGGTTTAAAATATAATTGCAAGCAGCATAATTTACCTAACACTAGATACAAAACAAACTGTTGGATATATTTTCTGCGAAAATTTACGAGCGTTTCGGTGATTACGCGTGAAATCAAACATCCACAAACTCTACTTCTTTTTAAAATCTAAATACAAATTGCTATACTGTATTTTTACAACACTTTAGACGTATTTTTTGCTGTATTTGTGTAATTATTTTATGAACGTTCGAGCGTACCTAACCGACTACAAAAAATACACAAAGCGAATAGTATTTCAGGCAGCGTTGGAACCAATTAGGGATTGCAACCCCGATGGATTTAACGGGATTGACAGCAATCCAGATTGATACTTCGTTATGGATTTATTTAATCAGTGCGTATTTATTTAATACATTCATAATAAATTGATATTAAAGCGTTCACTATAAAATATCAACTTAAATAATATTATGGATAATCAAGTAGGTACTTACGCTTCTTTTTTTAATTTGCCATACCTATTCGGAGTCTCAGAGATTTTCATTTTGTGAAACAGTTTACAGATCCGCCCCCCGATTCAGACCCTTCCGATAACTTATTTGTCGATCGATTCGGTTTGTTAACATTTATATTTCGCTCGCTCTGAATCCACACGACAAAAAGAGATCGATATCTAACCGTATCGACACGGTATGTTATCGAACAGGTCTGAATCGCCCTGCTGGTCCGGTAGGAGGCCAAAAGTGACACCGGATCCGATCCGGGGTATTCCATAATCCGGCGGGGATTATAGAATACTCCAGATCGGATTGTATTCTATAGAGCCAATGTGATTGTGGGACCGAAGTAAAGGAAACCTGCATTCAATTTAAAATCTCACACAGACGACTGGAACTTAATCAGCACTTTACGTCATTGCTTGTCTAAAAATTGTTAGATTTTTTTTTTGTAAGAAATAAAATGTTACAAAGGACTCTTTTCTCTGAAATGAAAAGAAAAAGTTAGAATTACGTTTTTCTTATCCGAGTTAGATCAATCAATTTTAGAGAATATAGACAAGTACATTAATAAATATTCGAAAAAATTTAGTTAAATGAAATTGTATAGTCAGTTAGGAAATTAGTGTGAGAAGTAAAGTGTCTGTTTGTTGGTTAGTCCTTATACATGCAGCAACACAGTTTGTGATTTTTTTGCGTGGATAGGTAATAATATAATAGAGAACTTGGAGAGTGAAATGGGCTCCCCTATATCCCAGAAAAACCTAACTCCTTGCGGACGAATTCGCGGGCAAAAGCTAGTAAGATTTAAATATTACTATACTAGTTGATGCCCGCGATTTCGTACGCGTGGATTGAGGTTTTGCAATTCCCGCGGGAACTCTCTTATTTTCCGGGATAAAAAGTAGCCTATATAGACCATAATCTATCTCTGTGCCCAGCCAAATCGGTTCAGTCGTTGCGGCGTGATTGAGTTACAAACAACCACACTTTCACATTTATAATATTAAGTAGGATTACAATATACCTATTAAAGTCGGGTAGGAAAAAACATCAAATGTAACATCGATAATAATCCTCATCGGAAGAGGAGCTATTAGTTATATTGACTCGAAAGTAAGTCATTTCTGCCCCCGTTCGTGCTATATCGATTTCATCTTCAAACCCGAGTGCCATACAGGAATTTATAGCGAAGTGCGCTTGACCCAGAAACACATGGGCGTAGTCAAAATCATAACAATACCCTTCGACTATTTACAACAATTCACACCTAGTAAGTCGCTCATTTGCGACAAGGATGGCATAACTCAAAATTCACCAATTTTAGTGTCGAAAATTTATACTTTTTGCTATAAAAACAACATTACGCTAAGCACAAAAAAATAAAAGCGAAAGAGATTGTGACTTAATGCTCTGTCGCTTTGTTGGCCGCTGTGTTGTTTCGAGACCGCAGCATCCACAAAACATTACTCTCTAAGGGGAGAATTCTCTCATCGTCGATTTTGAATTATGTCACTCTTGTCGCAAATGAGCGAAGTGTATCTAATATTTAAGTAAAATCCTACCTACGCGCCGCTTGTAATATTTAAGTGAAAAGCCTCAAAAGCCCAACGGTTAAAGGTGTAGACTGAAAACTGAAAGGCCGCAGGTTCGAGCCCCACCCATTGCACTATAGTCGTACCCACTCCTAGCACTAGCTTTTTGCTTATTTAGAGAAGAGAGGAGAATATATGTCAAATTCAGCTAGGCTAATATTCTTTATTTAAAAAAAAAAAGTCAATGGCGTAAAACTCGAGACTTTATTCGGCAATAGTTTGATAGCTTACTTAAGTGTACCCTCCAATACATTACAGTAGGCAAATAAAAAAAATTAACCTGAACTGAAAACCAATCTTCAAAACACATACCATAAACAGTGCCTAAGCCGTGGAATACAAACAAGGTTACTTCTGCATTCTTAATATTAGTATGGATAACACAAACACAAAGATAACACGTCATGATGTTTTTGGAAGAAATTTTGGGACACTGAAAGGATTTATAATTTTTTATAAGTAGGTATATTAGCTGGCTTCAAACGTTCAAAATCTGTCTCAAAACGTTCAGATTTATGGTAATCAAGAGTCGTTAAACGCTTTACTGGGTATTCCTGAACGTGGGCTGCGGTTGCCGAGCCAAAGTAAACAGAAGCACTATTGTTTATTTATTGATGCGCCCACTATACCCGATCATCAGACTCGTATTACGATGCAGTTATGCTAATCCCCTTGTTGCATATCGCTCATGAAAGTTACATGTTACATGCAGCAGCACACTTCGCCAATAATGAATTGTAATCTACGCTTCTTATCACGACACTGTTTTAGATTGTGTGTGCATGAAACCCTGTTACATTTAAAGATACATTAAATCACTTTTCTTCGAAATTGCTGCCATTGAAAAGACTTAATGCGGTGATCTTGCGACCTTTTACGAGTTTTCTGATAGATATTTTGACGGCCATAGATACTAAATTCGTCGCTCACAAGATTTGAAAGGGTTGTGCTCGACAAATGGGTACATTCAAGAAACACATTAACATATTATTATTGCACCTCGAATCGCTTGCTTTAATAAATAATTTTCCAAAACAACAAAATATTTTAGTAAGAATGAAATGAAATAGGGCATTGTTAAACCTTATGAAAGCGGAAATTCCCGCAAAGGAACAACTTCGAGTAATCCCCACTGATTTCGTAAAATCTAACTCATTTAGGTCTCGAATTATGGCAATTATGGGAATTTTTAGTGAAAAGCGACGAATCACAAGTCAACCTGCATACGGCTTGTTATAACTTGGAAGAGCTATAATTATATTATAGATCATCAAAAGCGCCAGCCCATCACATTTGGCCTAGGTAATCCTTAGGAATGCCAAGAACTAAAGGAGAAAGAGTTAAATGATCTAATCTTTAGACTCTCAAGAGCTCTCTTATAAGTTAGAAGAAGTCCAGTCTATCAAAACTTGCTAAATGATGTTTAATTGTTCACAGATAAAATCAAAAAGAAATATGCAAATCTTGGCGATAGCGTTGTTGTGGTCAAGCTGGAAAGGTCGCCCAAAGCCGGGCTTGGACTCAGCCTGGCGGGGCACAGGGACCGGAGTCGAATGGCGGTGTTCGTATGCGGCATGAACCCTGCCGGATCGGCGGCCAAGGCCTCACCGCCTATCAAAGTTGGAGACGAGATCTTGGAGGTAATCCATACTTATATCTAAAAATATAACCGAAACTCAGGTTAGTTACACCATTTATAATTCAAGAATGGCTGGATCGATTTTTATGATCTTAGATTTGTTGGATTTTTTTCCGACCCGAATCAAACTAATCACACTAATATTATAAAGGCGAAAGATTGTATGTGTGTGTGTATACTGTATGTATATATGTTACTCCTTCATGCCACAACGAATGAACCGTTTTGGCTGTTTGGAATGGAAATAGCTCATACCCAGGATTAACACATAGGCTACCTACAGTTTATCAGGAAAATTAAAGAGTTCCAGCGAGAATCACAAAAACCTTAATCTACGCGACGAAGTCGCGGGCATCTTCTAGTAGTGGAATAACTATATTAAAACATCGGAAAAATTCACGAAAAAAAATTATGAAGAAAATTCGTGTTCTCATACATTTTGTATGGAACGTTTTCTTTGATGATAAGAATTATATGTAGAGGACGGACTGACTGATTGCGATGGTTTTTTGGTTCGTCTTGACCTCGAGAAGTTTCCTCGCGCATTGGAAAAGTAAGAAAATCACAAAAAATCTATATCCGTATACAACATTTTATTGATTCTGAGGCGGTACGAAGTTCGCCGGGTCAGTCAGTTATTTATAACGAGCTGAAAAGGCAACAGGCACATAGTTCAAAGATCGGCTAGACGTTGGGGTCTCAAGGTACTGGACCAGATTTCTGTCAGAACTGTCAGATTTCACACGTGGATAAACGACAATAAACGGGTCTAATTGTTAATGACCAAGTTGATGAAAGTGTCTGTTTATCAAATCTTTCTGTTTTAAAAAACTTTGGCTCTGAAAAATGTTGAATTTTGAATATTTTTACATAGCCTATGTTAAATTTTTTACCGCAGAGAATTAATTTAGTTCCACAGACTTGCCTAAGTAAATTCCATTCCAAGCAGAATATTATGTCGCTGGCAATAGCTTGTTTAACATAAAAGTTACTTTCACTTTTTGTGACTTGAATAGTTCTGGAGGTGAAAATGTTTTAGGATGAATTTACATAATTGTCTTGCCTAGACATCTAATGTCTAGTTTTTCTTGTTTTAGTTGTTGTTTTAATAACTTTCTTTTTCAAGTTCAGGGTATAAAAGGTTATAAAGTCTTACTCTAACTTGACTCATTTGTCTTATTTTTTGCTTTATTGACGTTCCTCTGTTTAAAAATTCCATCTTTACCGTTCTAACTCGTAAAAAAGTTTTATAAAATACTTATTTGGTCTGTTTTTCATACAATCTTAATAATTAATGACCAAAACTCTCCATAAAATACATAATAGTACATAGTAGTAGGGTTAAGTAGGTACCTGCTTGTGTAAAAATATTGTATTAACATTGTGTAATAGCGATTGAGAAATGGCGTACCTACCGATGGAAATTTTTCGGTAAATGAATATAAAACTCGTAAACTCATTTGCCAATCCTAAAGTTTATTTTAAATTGTACTTAAAAATAAACCACAGGTTTGGCAAAGTGTTGTTTCGCTACTTTCAAGAGAGAATAAAAGAATTTATAAACAAAAAGAGCATTAAAGGGCATATTTCTCTCTCGAGAAAAAATTATATAAACGATCTCGGCAACATTGAAAGTTTTTGCTAGGTCACACGTAAGGGTATGCACATAATGGATGAAATTTCTTTCACGTACAAAACGCTCGCGCAATAAGCACGGCGAATGTACTTAGTGAAATTAACTGGCGTACATTATTATTTTGTCAGTGCCTCTGTTACCAATATATATTACCATTATTATTTAAGAATAACTTATACAACTGATTTCAACTTTTGACGCAGAGCCAGCATGAATCCTGCTAGTTGATTGCTGAAAAGCTGCATTAACTATAGCTCATCCCAGGAACAGTTGGGATGATTGGATGAATTTATGGCATTCTTATTATAATAGAACATTTTAGCTGACAGTGAGAGAATATCGGCTCGCGCTCGTCACAACCGATGTAGCAATCATTTTTAGGCAATCGTTAGCTGGAAACGGAAAAATACGTAACTAAGGTCAGGTGGGGTAAGAGGGACGCGGGGGGAAGAGAAACTGTAACTCGTAAAAAGAAAACTATAACGGCGAGCTCTATGGTCACTACGTTGATATAACAGTATTAGGCGTAGTTCATATATTCTTGGATAGTTGGCGCTACAACACGGCAGATAAGCGAGTAAAAGAGAGAAAAAAAAAATCAGTTGTCAAACTAAAAAAACCAAGTAGGTCTTGGTTCCTTGTTTGTGTTATTAAAATATTAAAAACATCAGTTTTGCGGTTGATTGCTATGGTAAGTGTAATTATTACGTTTAATCTTTATTTTCTACGTATTATATTGTTTGTAGTGTGTGTTTTTAGTGCTTTTTCGATGTCAATAAAAACATAACTTTCAAAATGGCAAGCTGGGAAAGAGGAACGGCTATACTAGGTTAAGAGAAACATATGTTCCTCTTTCCCGGTTTCAGGGGGTAACAAACATTTTTAAAATCCACTAAAATACCGGCTGACTTTTTAAGTACTGGCCAAGATTTGTAGGATAAACCTACCTATGAATATGAACAACTTTTTCTATGGGACCAACTTTCGTACTCGAAATAAAAAGTCAGCTGTTCCATACAAAAGTATCGATCAGCTGTGACCAAAATGTATGAAATACTTAGTAGATTTTTTTTTTTTTCGAGTACGAAAGTTGTTCCCATAAAAAAGGTTTATCCTACAAATTTTGGCCAGGACTTAAAAAGTCAGCCGGTATAACACGTTCCGTAAATAGCCATGATTTGTTTAACTGTTTATTTGTTACAGAAAAAGCAAAATGCCTCGAGCTTAGGCTTAGGGCATAGGCTTCAATTTAACCGATCACGGGACACTAAAGGGGGTTCATGTTTTGAAAAATTGTGCCAAGCGCGATATAACCAAAACGCGGACGAAGTCGCGAGCGGAAAGCTAGTTTTTAATACGTTCATTTAATACCAGAAAATGTTTAGCACCTCTGACCTTACCTATATGTTCCTGTTACCCCAAATTTCGTTTTTGTATGCTGTCAGCCTAAATAAGACCTTTTTTTAAACGAGGTAAGGTTTCATTCCCTTAACTCAAAAAAATAAATTAATACATGCTATTTAAACACTTAAAAACACGAGTTATTACTTAAAAGTATCGAGTGTTCCTCTTACCCCAAATCTCGGGTAAGAGGAACATTTTTATGACCTAGCTTTGTTGCTAAATTGTGCCGTAATTATACGAACAATCTAGTTCTGTATCAAAAAAAATGTTAGTATATTTCAAAAGCGAAGATTTGTTTCAATTAATATCGAAATAAATGTATAATTTTGATAGCTGAAGGCCAAAATGTTCACAAACCAGTAAAGTATGTTTCTCTTACCCCACTTGACCTTATATTAAGACAGTTTCATCTCGGTAAAAAAAAAACAGATTTTCAAGAACCGAAATACCCGTCGACGCGACGAAGCATGCGAAAAACCAAAATGTGCTAAAAACGAAAAAACTTCATGTCTTAATTAAAATTGTCGTAATGTAAAAGAGCCCTTACTCTCTGAATGTTGGAGAGGTGCCAGAGATACAGCGCCAACATAACGCGGGAGCAAGACGGATTACTTCACTGCAAGTGAATGAATGGAGAGCGGGGATAACGACCGAATGATTGGCTACTTTTTCAGACTGGCAGTCTAGCTTTTTCTCGGCTTAAGACCACCCGCAACCCAAAGCCCATATTATTGCTTGTATCCTTACTAATATTATAAATGCTAATGTGTGGGATTTTGATTTGAAAAATCTCCACTACATACACTAGACTAAGGCTGCAATCTATAGACCGCACTCTCACTCCGCTCAGACTCAAGACAGAGTTAAAACAAGACAGATTTATGTCAGAGTGTCTCGTTTTAACCTCTATCTTGAGACTGAGCTGAATCAGAGCACGCTCTATAGATCTCAGCATTACACTTCAGTCCAAAAATATCATACCTATCTACGAGAATATATAATCAAAGCTTTACCTTCGTAAACCTTCATAAACATCTGTTACATAGAAAGGCTACAATTTTTCTTTTTTCTTATAAAACATAGATAATCATAAACCCTTGTTATAAAGTAGCTAACCATGTATTAATATTATATGTGGTGGATAAACAAAATTGCCATTTTTCCAGAGACGGCGTTGTCGTTACGGTGTTGCTATTAAATTTTGTGTAGGCTTTATCGTGAGCCGCAACAGCCTTTTTGTCATCGTGAAAGTTTTACGCAGAGCTTAAGCATGTAGAAATTTACAGCAATACTTTTATTATGTGAAAGGTATATAACTTACCTTTGTATTTTTCAAATATTTATTTGCTTTATTGACTACTAGTTGATTCCCGCGGCTTCGCTCGCGTGGGTTTAGTTTTTAAAAATCCCGCAGAATCTCTTTGATTTTCTGAGATAAAATGTAGCCTATATCACTCTCCCGGTCCTCAACTATACCCATGCAAAAAATCACGTCAATTCGTTTCTTTGTTGCGGCGTGATTGAAGGACAAACCAACAAACAAACACACTTTCGCATTTATAATAATAATAGTAATAATAATAATAATTTCTTTTATTTGTAGCAACTGAGGCTCATTTTGTTAGTAAACAATCTTGTACTTATAGCTAATGTTAGTAACTAGGGTATACCCAAAAATAAAATTAAAAATATCATAAATCAACATATAATATTAGTAAGGAAATTAGTAAGGATTGGAATCATTTTTTCATGTGGTAGTTTGTAATACAACAGTAGGTATATAGGTACAGTATTTACCTAAGGCTTAGGTTAGGTTAGGTCCTAAGCGAATATGATTGTGTGCATATTACGAGTAGTATACTCTTATGTGTACACAGTACAATCTATTCTATCTATTGATACCAGCTGTATTAAAGTCGTTACACATGTTTCATGATAATTATAGATCACCTCCACTGCATCGTCAGTTTTTTTTTGTCTGTCTGTTTGCTATCTTTTAACAGCCGTACCTACCAATGAGACGATGTTGAGAAAATACCCATTGCACTGAGCTTGTATGTTAGATCCTTATATAGATAACGCTCATTTGGTGCAACAATGTTTTATCTCGAAAAGATTTTAACTAGCAGTAAAAGTAAAGTTGATAAAATCGCCATAAATCATGCTCTATGAAAACTAGGTTCGTTAGGAAGTTGAAAAGTAAAGTCACGTAAGATTAAGACTGAAAAGTTTGAGACCTTTAGGTCTTTGAGATGAAACAGTGTTGCAGCCATCGAACTATGATGTGACATCGAAAATTCAATCCCTAAGGGGGTAAAATGGAACTTAACTTGAGCGGAGCCGCGGGTAAAAGCTAATTCCTATGTGATACAGCACAACTCAAAATAAAAGCACATTGTTTCTCCGACTTGCGCGTAAAAGTAAATACGCTGTAAAGCAGGAATAAACGGGCGAAACATCCTGCGTTTTATTGTTGTACCATTGGTTGTACCGAAGTGGATATTGCTTGTTACATTTTGTCGGTTATATTTATTGTCTATGTTAACAATTTAACTGAAAATGTATGTAAATAAAAACTTATACTAAATATTCTGCCTAGGTACTATTATTTTGAAAAGCAAAATCCATATAACTCACACCACAAGCTAACATAATCTTTTCGCTTTTATTTGAAGGGGAGAGGAGAATACTAGGCCAGTACCATTGACTAATTATCTCTCAAAAAGATATCCATAAAAACTTTCTTGTACCTACTTAGTAAATTAGGGGTATGGGTTGAATCTATACTGCCATACCAAGGTCATTGGCTTTACCCCTTCCAAGTTAGCCCACTACAATCTTAGACTGCATCGTCACTTATCAACAGGTGACATCGCAGTCAGGACTATTTTGTCAGCCAATAAAAAAAAATTGGTAATTTTGTACTGTGGCTGCTCTGACGACCGATATTCAGTTTTAATAAGTTTTTTTTGGGTTAGGTCACTTTTGTGCTGATGACCTTATTACCTTATTCAAGCAGATCGTAAACGTCTCATATTTAGCACATCTCAAACATATTGTTTCCTTCCAAAAATAAATACGTAGTAAAGCAAAAATAATGAGTAAAACATCCGCCTTCAGTGTTTATTCGCAAGTGGGAATTACAAATGTTGTATAACGGATGTAACTTCTTCCAATTTTCGTGTGTTGAAAGGTTTGAGCTTTATTGTTAAGGCCCAAGAGACGGGTCTGCCCGCGAAATTCAAATTTAATTTGGTTTTTCGCAATTTGTAAACTAATACGACAAAGTAGGCTTATGGTATTTAAATTGCGCCAATGGCAGTATCATCTTCACAGGTTTATAATATACTAGTCTTAACGTGAAAGTATCCAGTTTAAGAAATTAGTCAAAATAATGAGTTTGACGTGAGCTACGTTGGGGTCTCGGGTTCGATTCCCTGCGGGGGCAATTTAGGAATTTATAATTTCCAAATTGTCTCTGGTCTGGTCTGGTGGGAGGCTTTGGCCGTGGCTAGTTACCGTCAAAGACGTGCCGCCAAGCGATTTAGCGTTCCGGCACGATGGCGTTTAGAAACCCATACCCCTAATGGGTTGAATTTACACTGCTCCTTCCAAATTAGCCAACTATCATCTTAGACTGCATCATCACTTACCATCAGGTGTGATCGCAGTCAAGGGCTATCTTGTCATCGAATAAAAAAAAATACATATTACGCTATGGTCGCTAATTGAACGAAATGAAACTGTATGTAGTGTCTGAATGAACGCATAGGTGAACTACCTAATATAAAGCTCTATCCAACCAGGCAGCCACGCGTACCGCTGACGATACGCATATTTATAGGCTAGGAGCACCGTAACAATGTGGATTGCGCAAAGTCAAGAGCGTATAATCAACAATTACGTGCATTTGCATACATTAACGCGGATTTTGAGCGCTGCACGCTTGTCTGGCGCCGCGCCGAGCATTGCTGGGGTGTGGCCTAAAGCATAGGACGCAGTTTTTCTGAAGAAAATACCGCCAAGCGATTTAGCGTTCCGGCACGATGGCGTGTGGAAACCGATTAGGGTTAAATTTACACTGCTGTACCCCTTCCAAGTTAGCCCGCTACCATCTTAGACTGCATCGTCACTTACCATCAGGTGAGAGCGCAGTCAAGGGCTATCTTGTCATCGAATAAAAAAGAAGCAATCGGCTTTGCTTCAGCTGTCCTATCAGTAGTAATTATTATTAATCACGACCTGTACAAGTTTTGCCGTAAAGCGAATCTGTCGTAAAGCGAACAAGTGGGATACATAAGCTACATATTGTAACATTTTGTTTTGAAAAGCGCAACTGCTGAGTTTTTTGCCGGCTCTTCTCAGCAGAAAGCCTCAAAAGCTTAAGCTTAAGAATGCGAACTTCAAACTAAAAGGTCGCAGGTTCGATCCCCATCCGTTGCACTATTATCGTACCTACTGCGAACACAAGCTTCCCTTTTAATTGGAGGCGAGAGGATAGGTCAAGTTCAACTTGGCAAATGCTTTTTTCTTTAAAAAAAAAAATATAAACGTAAAAATTCTTTTTACAATACAAAGGCCACTACAAAGTATATTATCAATTTTGCCTATCAAATTTGAAGAGTTCCTTCCATTTCTCCAGGGACCACCTGGGAAGTATAAAAACTTTCAAACAAAAAAAGAATGTTCCAAATCAGTCCGGGCGTCTTCGAGTAATCGGGGAACATAGATAAAAAAAAGATTCCGATGAATTGAGAACCTCCTCCTTTTTGGGAAGTCGGTTAAAAAGTATCTGCTTCCGAACAGGCGCGGTGACAGAGTCTTGGTTTATCATATTAAGAGCCAGAAGTTGGCCCACATGAAATAAATGATTTTGATTTTTGATAGGTATTCGGCGTCCGCTGGTTCCCTATAACTTGGCACCAAGATCTCTTCATCGGCATGATCGACATCGCAGTGAAACTATTTCAGTTTAAAACGTGCGTAACATGACGCAGTTTCAATGGGCAAACCACCTTTTGTAATGTGCTGAAAGACTTCTAAGCGAAGTTTCCAAAATAAGGCCTTCTCTCGATGGCAATTTCTTGTGAAATCGCTCTATGTAAATCACGAAAAAAAGATTTGTCTCCATTTTCATTTGAATAGGGTATGAACTTTGAAAGTTAATTTAGTTTACAGGAATTAAGGCGGGAAAAAGTTTTTAAGGTGTCAAATCTAAATAAATATACCCGTAAAAGAAAAAAATGACTGACCGACAGTAATCTATCAACGAACATCTTAAATCACTTGATGGATCGACTTTTTTTGCATACAGATAGCTGTTATGAGTTATGACGTAGGTTTCGGCTACGAATGGATTTTAAAAAAGTCAACACCTAAGGGCGTAAAATATGGGGTTGAAAAATCGAAATTAACGTGAGCGAAGCCGCGAGCAAGATCTAGTATTATATTAAAGTCCTTAGTATGGGGCTAAAAGAGTTAACAGTATTGAGCCATCTCGACTGGTTTTGAGTCCATCCTTGACCTCGTTTAGAGTCATTTCCTCTCTCCGGTAGCACCGAGATACGCCCAAAGTTTGCTTAAGACATACTTCCTCTTTTCCTGTGGGACTCCTGTCGAGAACTTGTCTCACTATGTCTTAAGATTATCGAGTCAAAATTTGCTGATAAACATGTGCAATTGCGTTAATACTTATAAATAATATAAACGTAAAAATTCTTTTTACAACTTCAAACGCCACTACAAAGTATATCAATTGTGCCTATAGAATTTGAAGAGTTACCTAGATTTCTACAGGATCTCATCATCAGGTCTTGACCTGATGACAATGGGACCACTTGGGAAGTATGTCCTTGCTAACAAAAAAAGAATTTTCCAAATCGGTCCATGCGTCTTTGAGTAATCGGGGAACATATGTACATAAAAAATAAAAACGTTTCCGACGAATTGAGAACCTCCTCCTTTTATAAAAGTCGGTAAAAAAAAAGAAGAAGACTTTAAATATTGGATAGAATCAGGCGTTACTTTGCGGAAGTTCATGATTAACAAAAAATGTTAGAGTTATTTTGCTGTAATCCGCCAACAGAAAAAATCTGTATGGTCAAACATGCAGTTATAAGCTAAGCACCGCTTACCTCCCCAACCAAGCAATAAAGCAAAGTTCCCAAGCAAGCAATGCCACCACCACTCACATGCACCACCACACAAGACTTTTATACTACTCTCGACGCACGTTTCGCCCATATGTATGTTTGACCATACAGATTTTTTCTGTTGGCGGATTACAGCAAAATAAGTCTAACATTTTTTGTTAAAGAAGAAGACTCCAAACTTATCTGAGTCGTGTTGGAAACGGAAGTGGATTGGTTACATCGGCAAAAAAAGCTCTAGAAAATTTTTATTTTATTAATTTTCTGGAATGCACTTGAAAGCTAGTTAGAACACTTCTGTTTGTATGATGTAAACTTTTACCTATCATCTATCATTCGTTTATGCTCATTATAAGTGAATGTTCAAGTTTATCGTCGCCTTAAGAATTTGGATACTATTATCTTCTTGGGTACTATATTATCTTCTAAGTAAATAACAAGTTTTACATAAAAATTGTTTAATTTTTTGCAGGTAAATGGTATAGTGCTGCATGGAAGATGTCATCTGAACGCATCGGTAATCATCAAAGGCCTAGTCGGACCCGTCTTCAAAATTATACTTTTAAGGTTGGTAAACTGTTTCCTGTTCCTGTTTGGTAATACTCCCTCTAGTTTCGTACGGGTGGACCTAGGCATTATTAGCGTTTGAGCCGTGAAAAATAACAGACCCAATCGCATTTATAATCTCAAGTATGAAGATGATCGTGGGTTGATAAAACTAAAGAAGGTATAAGGTTTTATTTAGAAGCACACGATCAAATATTCTTTTGAATAGTTACTGAATCTTATACACTAGAAGCGTAAGAGACGAGAGTCACGTTATAAGAGTTCTTTACATCTGAAGAGGCTCTACAGCCTTACGGAGAACTGCAGGGAAACACTTGACCTTTAGGGTTAGTATAAGATTTAATTCGATTGATCGTATCCGTATTCGATGAAATTAGCGTCAGAGCAAAATGAACCTTAATAGTAAAAGTTTAAAATCACAAATTCAGTACAACCGATTTTTTAATTTGGAGCGTACCCGTATACGTAAACGGATAAGAATGCATACATAAAATTGAGATCTAATTCAATTCAAAATTTATTTATTTCATGTAGGCCAACTTGTAGCTCTTATATCTACTACAGGTTCGGTATGCAGATTCTGCTGAGAAGAGCCGGCAAGAAACTCAGCAGTTGCTCTTTTAAAAAAAAAAATTACAATAGGTAACAAAACTATACTATGTATACAGTGCTTCCACAATTCTTCAAAAAAAAAAAAACAAAGCTTCAAAAATGCATACGAAGGTACCAATACGTAGGTACAATGCTGTTATAATTCATTTTACTTTGACGTTAATGTCATCGAATACGAATACGATCAATCAAAGTAAATCTTATACTCGTACTAACCCTACAGGCCTTGGCTCGATCAAGGCTGTTCGCTAGGGATTGTGATGAATTAATGATATCTACATTACATACTTTTAGGTATAGAGAAAATACTTTTATCCTCTTTCCTTCGCACATTTCCCGAAACGCTTTAATATGGGAACGCACAGATGTGTCGCGGGATAACGTGCGAATTATCGGCGAAAAGTACGAATAACACGGAAAAACATCCCGAATACTTTATTCAAATCCTTTCATTGGATTCTAGATACAAGTAGGTATCTACTGTAGGGAACGAGGGACTTACATTATAAAATACTTACTGGCTAATGGCCGCGACTTAATCCACGTGGATTGCGGTTTTTGAAAATTCCGAGGAAACTTCGATTTTCTGGCATAGGTATGAAATCCTGTTTTTTTTTTTAATTTTTTTATTCGATGACAAGATAGTCCTTGACTGCGATGTCACTTGATGGTAAGTGACGATGCAGTCCAAGATGGTAGCGGACTAACTTGGAAGGGGTATGACCGTGCATATTCAACCTATACCCCTAATCGGATCAGAAATCTACCCACCATCGTGCCGGAACGCTTAATCGCTTGACGGCTCATCTTTGACGGTAGGGTGGTAACTAGCCACGGCCAAAGCCTCCCACTAGACCTGACCAGATACAATTCCGAAATTATAAATTCCCAAATTGTCTCCGCCGGGAATCGAACCCGAGACCTCATAACTATGAGACCACAGCGTTCCCCACTACGCCTGGAAGGTCATCAGACATGCGACTTGAGGCTATTCTCTATCTTAGTGGCTATCGTTCAGTTGCTAACTAGAACTGTCAAACCTGCATTTTGTATGACGAAACGGGTTTTGCAATTTTTGTTAAATGTTAGAAATAGAGAATGCGACCACAGGATGCAAATGATCGGTTTCACGAAAAAGTAACATACTGATAGAAAGACAGACACTTTCTTGTTTATGACACTGAAAATTGGTAACACGTTTTCCGTGCAATAAAGAACAGCAGAGAACAGCTTACCTTATTTTGGATTCTTTGTTTGCGACCATTTCTAATCAATGTTTTTTGTCTACAGGCGAAAGTCGGCTCTGGAAGATGTGGCTGTCAAACCGCTCACACAGTTTCCAGTGGCGTTAGAAGAGGTGGGTTTATTTTTTATAATTCTCGCACGCGAATAAAAATAAGTATACATATAATTAAGATACATATAATTAAGTATTTCCTACAAAAAGTGTCTAACAAAATAACTGTCAAACATTGATTTTTGTCCGACTCCGGGAGCCAAGCCCAGTTGTGGGCCGACAAGAGCCTTAATGTCGCCTTTTAATATAATACCTACTCAAGCTAAAAGTGAATTTTCCCAATGAATTTGATTTATAACGAAGGAAAAATCTATAGATGAGTTAAGTGTATCATAAAATTAAGTGGTTATCTTTTATCTTATCATTTATCACAGTACGCATCAGATCAATATTGACTCTAGGTACTTTTATTAATATTAGGTACCTACCTATTATATTCAGCGTTCTAGGTAGAGTTTTTCCGCGACTTATAAACTGTGACCGTACCAGTAGTAAAATAATAATAGAATAGAATAGAATAGAATAGAAGAAACTTTATTGCATACGAAACAGAAAACAATACAATAAATAATAATGCATAGTAACTTAAAACTACTCATGCAAAGACGGCCTTACTTCTAACAAAGCGCTCTACGCTCTACCAGCCAACCTTCGGTGAGAGGAGTGAATGAGGTATGAGGGTAGTACGGCGCAAAATATAATTATTACCTATTTATACGTATTGTATATTAAAATAAATCTTGTATAATAATAGCATAATAGAAACGTAAAAATTCTTTTTACAAAACCGACTTCAAACGCCACTACAAAGTCCATCAATTTTGCCTATAAAATTTGAAGAGTTCCCTCGATTTCTCCAAGATCCCATCATCAGATCCTGACCTGATAACAATGGGACCACCTGGGAAGTATACCAATTCGAACAAAAAAAGAATTTTCCGAATCGGTCCAGGCGTCTTTGAGTAATCGGGGAACATACATAAAAAACGAAAAAAAAAAAAAGATTCAGACGTTATTGAGAACTTCCTCCTTTTTTGGAATTCGGTTAAAAATGATCGATCCTTGGTAGCGAGCAGCGAGCGAATTTTCGCGTCGAACTTACCTACATTTTTGAGAATTATTGGCCATGTTGTGACGTCATGACCCCACGTGCAGAAAATAATAGATATTATGCTATTTCTGAACTCGACTCACCTATCTAGTCTAGACAATGTTTTTTTTATAATAAAAACTAGACACGCCTTCGTCCGCATAGATTTAGGTTTTTTTAAATCGAGTTTGGTAGATCCTTATTTTTACTTATTACGGAATATTTAAGAATTGATTTTAAAATTTCGTAAGTCATATTAAATTAGGAGGATTAACCTAAAACGAGAAAATCAGGAAATTAATGGGTACCTATAATAATAAACTTAAAACACATAAACAAGGAAAACATCGTGTAGTAACCTGCATGCCTGAGAAGTCTCTATACCTAATATTCTCAAAGGTGTGTATAAAAAAAAAAAAAAGGTGTGTGAAGTGTGCCCAGCCAATTTGCACTTCTGATTTCATGTCCACAAGTGGGACTGGGCCATAGATGGGTTGAGAAGATGATGATGATAATAATCTTATATATATAAAAGAAAGTCGTGTTAGTTACACTATTTATAGCTCAAGAACGGCTGAACCGATTTGGCTGAAAATTGGTGGGGAGGTAGGTTAGAACCAAGAGACGGACATAAGATACTTTTTATTATATAGAACGGCTAGACCGGTTTTCATGGTTTTTGGTTTGTTGTATTTGTTTCCATCCCGAATAGCAGAATAACTTTTAAAATATTATCGGAAAATTCACGAAGAAAAAAATTATGAAAAAATTTCATTTTCTCATACATTTTGTATTGAACGGGTTTTTTGATGGCAAGGAAAGTGACTTTTTACCCCGGAAAAACAGTAACCTAAGTCACGTGGACGAAGTCGCGGGCAAAAGCTTGTTAAATATATAATTGTGTACTTATATGTATACCTACCAATTTAAGCCTGTGATAATCGTGCATAACGAAACGAGAAAGCGAATGTTAATCTGAGACATAATATTATTTAAATTATAATTTATTATTGTTTATTCGCTTAACACTGACCTTGCGCTTTACCATCTCTCCTCTCTTTCGCACGAACTGCTTAATACTGAGCTGTTGATTTCCGTACATTTTCCTAACACACGATGCCTAATTAAATATAAACTTTATAGCTCAAGCCATAGCATTGATTTTTAATTAACACTAAATTTTTCAGTGTTTATCTTACCAGTGAGCTATACAAAGACACAAACGCTTTATTGTTTATGTTAGATTTAACCTTAATGCTCAGGATTATGGTTGAAAATTGCTTGTCGTAGAAGAGTTTTATATGTGTGAACTAAAATAAAATCTATGTTATCTTACATTTAACAATGTCAAACATACAAATGTGTACCTAGTGTGAGGACGCTCGGGCGCGAGAGCGTGTCTGCGTTCACAAAAATATAATCAATTTAACATTAATGTTAAGTGATTGTAGTGTTAACTGTGATAGAAACTGTTAAATGTTAACAAAGTGTGTTAAATGTTAAACAGTGGAGGATTTTTTGTGTGTTCGATTGGGTTTCGACTTTTGTAGGACATAACATAATTCACAACGCCTTAAAGCGTGGAAGCTTGAGTAAATTGAATAATTAGTATACCTATTAGGTAGTTTCGTAACGATAGTAGGTAGGTATACCGTATACCTAATTAGAATAATTAATGTCACCCAAAAGATCATTTCCTTGATAATAATAGATATTACAAAAAATACCCGACTGAGTTTGTTGTGAACTTCTTCTCAGACCGGCGCGCGTTTGAAACAGCTTAACTCCCTATCCAGCATTAGTTTAATAACCTCCTCCTTTTTGGAAGTCGGTTAAAAAGTAGACCTTATTAGTAATTTTCCCCACTTTCTTTATTCTTGTAATTTAAAATTAAACAAAGATTTGCCGAACTAAGCGAAAATTCAGATTGATTTATTTATATTCGAAAATACAATGTAATGTAATAATATAGTATTAGATCATAATCCATGCTATGATACCAGTTAATAACTGCCCCATACATGGAAAAAACACCTAATTACCTTATAGGTACCTAATGCACATTAGAAAACTACACTATATCATACATTTATAGTACCTATTCTCTTATTGGTAATTATAAGGACAATTTTTGGATTTCGAAGGACGACCTCTCTGGCGCAGTGGTGAACGCTGTGGTCTTGGAGGGACGAGGTCTCGGGTTCATTCCCGGCGGAGGCAATTTGGGAATTTATGATTTCTGAATTGTCTCTGGTCTGGTCTGGCTAGTTACCACCCACCGTCACCGTGCCGCCAAGCAATTTAGAGTTCCGGTACGACGGCGTGTAGAAACAGATTAGGGGTATGGGTTGAATGTACACTGAAATGCCCCTTCGAAGTTAGCCCGCTACCATCACAGACTACATTGTCACTTACCATCAGGTGAGATCGCAGTCAAGTTAACTTGTCATCGAATAAAAAAAGTCTACCCAAGTTTCGGTTGTATACATGAGATAAGAGTAGAGCAAATAGCTTTTATCTATAATTTATCTGAAAAGGCAAAAGGCTTTAACTTCGCAAACACCTATACGTCAACGGTAATAGCTTGTCGTTGGGTTTTATAAAGCTTGGCGCACATCAGCAACGTAACTGAAAAATATAACTGTTATATCCCGATATACCTCTATATTTTATTTTCGTAATTAATAAATTGTACTAAGCTTGAAATTTTTTTAAATAAAAAAACATATAATAAGAGATTTCATTGCTCATAAATTATAAACTTAAATGAACTAAGTAGGTGTAATGAATTATTCATCTAACACTAAATTCATAAACAATTTAGGTAGGTATCTACTCGAATATTTGTTGGTTAATAATATTCTAAGGATTTCTGCTATTTTGCCTCTGCTTGCGAAAAAAGATATGATTTTATTCAATTCTTAATATCCCTTACATAATAAATAATGCAAGTTTAAGTTGTTAGTTTTAAGTAAATATGACATTAGATTTGCATTATTATGTCTGTATTAAAACATAACTCATAATATGATTGTGATTAATGTCATAATTGCGTGATTGAAACTAAGTTACGCTACTTAGGTTATAATAATCAAAATTACAACAATTAAATATAAAGTAAATAGTGTTACTTTAGTCAAAAGCCAATTTTTTTTAAATGTGACATACGTCATAAGTGATGATGACTTCAATATGACAAGTTTAGTGTGGATTACATAGAGTGTGTAACAAAAATGCAGTAATGACTGTAATGACCGAAGTGCGAAGGCGCGATACGGACGACTATTACAAGCCAACTGCGTTCCTCAGATCGATATGGCGCCGAACATTGTCATACAAGAAGAAAAAGGTGAGAAAAAAAAATACAACTAATATAATCTGTATGTTTATAAGTTTCTGTCGGTGATTTAAAAGTTGTCTTTCACAGGTACTACGATTATCTGCACGTTGATAAAATTTACTCCCATTAAAAACTATAGCTAATATTGAATGTTTAAATATGCAAGGAATAAATTAATATAAAGGACTAAAAACCCAAATCTCGTTTAGATTTGATCAATTGAGATAAAGTCGCCTACCAAACATAATAATACGTATTTAGCTATATTTGTCTAAAACTTTGTAACCTTTTACGGTTGAACTTCATACATAGGTACTAATATCACATCAACAAACACAACAAGATTGTTTTATTTTTGGGCGTATGCTATAACTCATTTAGCCACAGAAAAATAAAGATATTTAAATAAGTTTTGACCTTTTATTCTTATGAAATGGCAGTAAAATTTTCATTTATGTCGAAAGAAGTCTATTGTATAGGTACCTATTCGAGTGTCTTTGTTAAAAAAAGAACTAAACTCACATTCACAAACATATAAACCAAGTATTATGATTATGAATCTTGTTTTCAAAAAAAGACCTAAATATACTTATGTACTGATAAAGTATGACCGGCATATATATTAAGGCTGTGTACACAACACAGCCTTAATATATATGCCGGTCATAATCCAAGTAAAAGCTAAGTTTGCTTGAAGCTCTCGAGTCCGTGGACTAAAAGAAGTTGTAATATAATAAATAGTTGATTTATTATATTACAACTACTTGATTTATACTCATTTTGGTCAGGTTCTAGGTTCTATCAATATTTCGAATAGAAAAAAATCGAATTTACTAGGTTGATCTGATGCTGAGGACACTTAACGGGACTTGAAAGATAACTTATATTTATTAATCTAGTAATTTTATTACTTAGTGCCGCTCGACGTTCTTGAAATTGGTACTTAGTAAAATATTGTGTCCTTAATTAATCTGGAATTATTGAAACTATAATTTTCGTGTGTTTCTTAAATTTTAATGGGTTTAATAGACTTTATTATAAAGCTAAATGATAACCGACTAAAAAGCACATGCACCTAGGTACCTACATCATTTGGTGGGCTTATATCTACTGTAGCGACCGATACGATACACTGATAAAATACCATCCGCTTCAAGTAGGATTAACTTCGTATGTTTTGTTTTTGTGTTGATAACGACCAGTGTTTTTATATATACGGACTTTTGCTATGTAAAGTGCTTATACAATAAGATTTTCCCATTAATGATGGAAGTAAAGATGAAAACACGAGCAATTTAA
Source organism: Hipparchia semele (assembly GCA_933228805.2). Taxonomy (NCBI): domain Eukaryota; kingdom Metazoa; phylum Arthropoda; class Insecta; order Lepidoptera; family Nymphalidae; genus Hipparchia; species Hipparchia semele. The sequence continues at coordinate 14,307,723 of OW121715.1, read as the reverse complement.
GAGCAATCAACTCTTTTTTTAACTGGTTTAGAGATCAAAGTTATCAAAATTATTATATAAATACACGACTCCACAAGCCAGTCACTTTAGACCATAAACATAGTATTCATTTAGATCAATGAAAACCTGCCTTTTTTAACCGACTTCCAAAAAGGAGGAGGTTATCAATTCGGCCGGTATCTTTTTTTTTTTTTTTTTTTTTTTTTTTTTCTATGTATGCCCGCCGATTACTCCGAGGTTTCTGGACCGATTCACGAGATTTTTTTTTTAATCGACAGAGTAAGCTCGCGAAATGGTCCCATAAAAATGTTTACCTTCAACTCCTCAAGCCTGATGCTGCAAGGGTATTTCCCTCCTAAATTATGGGATCTTAGGAACCGTCGTTTACGAATTGGTATGCTTAGCCTAAGCATATACTAGATCATAGATCTCCAGCTCCTACTCCTCAATCCTGATGCTGTAGGGTACTGCCCACTTAAATTATAGGGATTTAGGAATTGCTAATCATGAATTGTTATTGTATGTAATAAGCATATACTACATCATCGAAGTCTAGGTTCTAGCTCCTGAATCCTGATGCTGCAGGGTACTGCCCACTTAAACTATGAGGATTTAGGAACTTTCGCTTGCGAATTGATATTGTTAGTATCAAGCATATTCTACATCGTGGAACCTAAGGTCCTAGCTCTTCAATACTGATGCTGCAGGGGTACTGCCTACCTAAACTATGAGGATTTTGGAGCTGTCGTTTACGAATTGATATTGTTGGTACCGAGCATATACTTCATCATAATGCTCAAGGTTCTAGCTCCTCAATCCTGATGCTGCAGAGTTGGAGGAATTACGAACTGACGCTTTCGAAATAATATTGTTGGTACCAAACGTGGACTACATCATGGAGCTCCTAGTCCTAGCTCTTGTGTATTGTTAATAAGTACTGTATTGTACGGCACTAATGTAGTTCTACCAAGTGTAGAACTACATTAGTGCCGTAGCGTTGGAGGAAGGGGAGAAAGAGAGCAGGAACAAGCCACACTAAAAAGCTTAAAATAAAAATTCTTTTCAAAAAACCGACTTCAAACGCCACTACAAAGTATAAAAATAATTTTATTTTGTACACGTTTGTTGAAGTCGGGCGGGCTTAACTAGAAACGATGAAATCGATTTGCGACGCTTAAATTATGGTGACATATAAGAGACACGTTTATTGAAATCGGGCGAGCATAGCGTATCGGTTTCATCGTTTCTATTTAAGCCGCCCGACTTCAACAAACGTGTACAAAATAAAATTATTTTTATACTTTGTAGTGGCGTTTGAAGTCGGTTTTTTGAAAAGAATTTTTATTTGAAACGGAAAAAGGTTTAAAAACTGCGACTCGTCTACGTAATTTTTTTTTTATATTAGCCAAGCTGAATTTGACTTATATTCTTTTCTCTCTTCCAAATAAGCGAAAAACTTGTGCTAGAAGTGGGTACGACAAAAGTGCAACGGGTGGGGTTCGAACCTGCGACCTTTCAGTTTTCAGTCTGCACCTTGAGCCGTTGCGCTATTCAGGCATTACATTATTGTAGGTGCATTATGTTGTTATTATTTAAACACTTGGTAGACGGATTTCATATTTACATAGCTGCACGAGTACAAATACTAAACGCAAATAGCACGAGTCTCTTTCCAAATGTTTAGTTAGGTGTTGTTTTTTTTTGTTGTTACTGAACATAATAATAATTCTAATAATTTATTTTTTGCTTTAATTTCTTGCTTATTTATAGCGTTTTCAATTATATTAATATTATTTTAGAACGTTTGAGTCTATATTATGTCCAGACATTCATTAATTAAGTAAATCACTTCGGCAGACATCGACATTGGTTGGTCTGTTAGTAGTTAGGTTACCTATTTGAACCATAGCTTTTTTTTAATTATAAATCAACCAAGTTGAACTTTATTAATATTCTCCTCCTCCGTGTTTACAAATCAAGTCGGGACTTAGGTTAATTTTAGACTTTAGTTTTAGTAACAGATAGGTTAAAGTTTAAAAATTAAAACACCGATGTAACACCACTAACTTCTTAACTTCAGCTTCAGAGAATTTCATAAAAGAACTTCACAGTATACTTACTTATTTTATGGCATAATGTTTCGAGTTCTTAATAATATTGTACTTATCTAACTGTCAGCCTTGTTAAAGATGTCACGAACAGTCGCTAAGTAAAGACAAATGCGAACTCAATGCAAGGTAACTGTTCTAATTATTATGTATACGAAGTGTAAGACCTATTTCATAGTGGCCCTATTACAGTATAAAGTATGAAAGGAAATACAGATTACAGTTGCATGCATAGAGAGATATTTTGAGTTAAAATTTTGTAGCATTTAAAGAAAGAAAATGCTTTATTTACTTCTAGAGGTAGGTACAAAAAAAAATAAGAAATATTAAAATAAACAATTTCAAAATTTAAGACAAACGATGATACCTAATATATAAAATCTTTTTCATATAGGTAAAGACCACAGAAATATTGTAAGTTCGAGAATCATTGGGAAAATTCATAGGCGATGGAGATATAATATTTTAGGTACATAATATATTTGTTATTTACATAATATTATGAAGTTCTCGCTGGCAACATCCGCAGTTGCTTGCAAGTCAATAATTAATATCAGAACAGCTCAAACTCTGAGCAATTGACTTGATATGTTTCAACCAACTCTCTGGCGGAATGGTGAGCGTTGCGCAGGCAATTTGGGAGATTTTAATTCTTTAAAACGACACTTATCTGGGGGCTGATTCTGTAACTCAGTGCCTATCAACGACGACAGGCATTTTTTATCCACTGAAGGTTTGAAGAGAGATGTAATTTACTATTTCATATTAAACCTTCAATGGATAAAAAATATATGCCAGTGGCTTTCATTTTTTGATAGGCACTGAGTTACAGAATCAGGGGGCTGGTCTGGTGGGCGGCTTCGCCTCCTAGTTACCAGCCAACTAGCAATACTGTATCGATAAACGATTCAGTGTTCCGGTACCGATTAGAGGTTTGACAGTTTGATACCGGTAGTGGAATTTTGATTGCATCAGCGTAACGATCGTATAATGATCTCTGTTTGGATGAATTTGTAGCGGTTTTTCTGCATTCATAAATGCATTTTAAGTTTTAACCAGTAGCGAGAGAGTACCAACCAACTAATAAGCCTCAATAGCCCAACGGTTAAAGGTGCGGACTGAAAACTGAAAGGTCACAGCCCACAGGTTCGAATCCCACTCGTTGCACTATTGTCGTACCCACTCCTAAGCTTTCTGCTTATTTAGAGGGGATATGAGGATATTAGTCAACTTAAAAAAAATTAGAGGTCGCTGCGGTCACTGGTGCAATCAATTTTAGAAAAACACTACGGGTTTACGTAACTGACATACCTAAGTGCTCCTTCTAAGTTAAGCCGCTTCCATCGTAGACTGCATTACCCTTTATCGGTTCTTTTTTTTCTGTTATTCAGGTGGACGACAGATTCGCCAACTACAAAGGCGTACGAGACATCACTGTCAAAAAAGTAAGCCAATTATCACTCGTAATATTATAAATGCGTAGGTAAGTGTGTTTGCTGGTTTGTCCTTCAGTCTTGCGGTAACAGAGCTGCGGATCGATGTGATTTTTTATAATGCGTTTCAAATGACAGTAGGAATGAGAAGCCGCCATTTACTGTTTCTATCTCACTCAGTGTGAACCTGAGGGAGCAAGATAGAAATATAAAATGGCTGTTTGACAGTACTATTTTCATTTGAAACGCACTATACAAAGGTATAGTTTAGGACCTAGGCCGTGATATAAGTTATTTTTATCACGGAAAAACGAATGGCTTCTGCGGGATTTTTAAAATTCGTTCACCGGATAAAATCTCGAGCAAAGTTAGTATTTTACAATAATAATAAAATGGCTATAATTATATACGTATTATAATGATTACCTACTTAGTTAAATTGTTTATTATAATTTAATTGCATAAATATTATAACAGGACGCGGTTATTGATTTATTATTGTTATTATGTATATGATAGATAAACATTTCACCATTCTGAAATAACTCATAGAACTAACTAAGTATGTAACTATTTATATTTAAATAAGTTACTCGTGCCATATAAACTCTATTTCAGATGCTAAAAGAAATCTGTTGAATACCTAATTTATTATTGAATAAACTTGTAGAAGAGAATGATATTGTTGTTGTTAAATAGATAGTTTTGCTTCGTCAATAACATACCCAAACTAATATTATGATTATTTTTTGGTTTACTTTCTTGAATGTTGCTCTAACATGGCCAATTAACTTTATCTATATATTATTCTCCTTTACCTACAAAAAATGACTTTTATTATTAACACAATGTCACAAATTAAAGCCATAGTGTCAAAGAGTATGTACCTACCTAATAAAAAAAAATTCTAATTAAAATTATTTTTATATTAATTGTACTATACTTACTACTGTACTGTATACTTAATACTTATAAGCTTTAATTTCGTGTTGAAGGCGTGATTGAAGGACAAACCAACAAACAAATACACTTTCGTATTTATAATATTATATTAGTAAGGATAATTAAGGATTGTTGTAACTGTGTCTTATGCATTAATTTTTTATAGGGTCCATCAGGTTTAGGCATTATGATAATAGAAGGCAGACATACGGAAGCCGGCCGCGGTATATTCGTATCGGACCTTCAAGAAGGCAGCGCAGCGGAACAGGTATTATAACCTTTTTATTAAATGAAACAGAGCAGCGATAGCATAGTGGGTAGGTTTGCGGTTTCGTTTTCAGGGGGTCGCGCTTGCGGGTTTTTTTAAGCTATTGCACAGCTTCTATCGCGGGTCTTGAGCGTGGAGACCGAATCCAGAAATTCCGTAACGAAAATTACCTGACACGGGACTCCTCTCACCGCTAGATGGCGTTGATAAAAAATGCTATGCAATAGCTTTACCGCGGCAGTCCCCGAGTGCCACACGTCTTTTTTTTAATTTGTATTCCGCTGGTGGAAATGCTTTTTACGCATACTCTGAGAGCTGTGCAGTACTCATTTAAGATGAGTCCACTATCACACTTATCGAAGGGCATGTGGGACTCCCGGTTGCCCAGCCTACCCACTAAAACCACCCGCTGGTGGTCCCTATGCACTATCGCTATTAATTGTGCGATACCCTTCGAACTCTTTGATTTTAAAACTGTGTTTATATTTCCCTAAAGTTGTACGCCAGTAATAAGCTAGGCGACCGACTCGGTTACTGTGTCATACTGTGGGTAGAGCAGAGACAGTGAGGGGGTCGCGGGTTCGATCCCGGGCATGCCTCTTTGAAGCCTCTTTCTCATGCCTCTTTCCGTCAACGCGAATTAAATAATATACGGTGAAGGGAAACATCGTGAGGTTTGTACGCCTGAAAGTTCTCCATAATGTTCTCAAGTGTGTGTGAAGTCTGCCAATTTGTGTGAGCTATACCTATGGCCTATAATCTTTCTCTGAGAGATCTGCACTCAGCAGTGAGCCGTTGATGGGTTGCTGCTGATGATGATGATGATGACTGAAGTTAGGTTTAATTTGGTCTCGCAAAGCTACCATCAAGGCTATAGGTACCATTAAGGGGCCTTACCTATACCTATACAGGCAATAAAAAATAGGTAAAGAGTATTAATTTTTGATTGAAAGACGGCATACCTAGTGATAGTAATAAAATTATGTTTTCATCTTTTATTAACATTTACCAGACATTTTTTGTGCAATATAAATATTACCCACAAAAATTTTTGTAAAATCTATTACTATTGAATAACTAATTCAAGTCTTAAGTTCTAATTGACTTCGAAATATAAGTATTCGAAACTGCCAAGTTTGTACATAAGAATTATAATACAGTTTATATATTTTTTTATTTTATTCACAGGCGGGCTTGAATATAGGAGACATGATTCTGGCTGTGAACAGGGACTCTCTTCTGAGTTGCAGTTATGATGCCGTAAGTTGAAAATAGTGTCTATTTTTTTTAATCAAAATCTGCTCAACGAAATACAAAATATTTTGCTATAAGCCAAAAAAATCTGTACTTGTGGTACAACGTGCTATTCGTGCTGTACTCTGCCTCTTTTTCGCCGAACTAACTCTGCGAAACACTTTACGAATGTCTATTTCCGACCCAGGAGCATCCTCAGGAGTCGTCAACTCCACAATACATAATTACAAAGTGTATCCAACAATATCTGCACATTCACAATACAAAATCAAAGTATGTACCTACTAAAATGATATATAACTAGGTACGGAGGTATTCAAATTGTTGGTGTTTTCTGAGCAATAAAACCAGTCTTATTATACCTAGTATTTAAAAAATATGAAACATAACTCGAATCAGCTCGGAGTAGATGTAATCGTCGTAGATAGATGAATAGGAGATGTTCAAGCTCATTTTAATACATTGCCGGTCAGTGAACCGATGTGGGGCATTTGAGGTAATACCGTGTGCACACATGGGTGACTGATACGAATAATAATCTAACGGGTTCCAAGTTTCATCCACCGAGTTCATGGATTATCGAATCGCGAATGTGAAGTGGCCACAGGTAGACCAAATAGTTTGAAGATTCGATGGTCATTGGGACCCTTAAGTGCTGAAATATGCAGTGTTGCCACACCACTAATTGTTGCAAGGAGTCGCTGTACAAAAGACCTGTCTTTTAACAAAGCAGAAGAAAAAGATGCTCCTTTATCAACTTCAAAAGAAGAGGATGAAACACAAAATGTTAACCCACTTATTTTTCTTTTATATTTGTAGGCAGCAGCAAAGCTAAAGCAAACGGACGGTGTAGTGACGTTGACAGTGTGCAGTCCAAACCTGAAGGACCCCGCTGATGGGGACAAAAATGAGTCCGGAGGTAAAAGGACTTTACTTTTCAATTGTGATATGTCGATGCCTGCAATACTGAATATCTTTGCTAAAGGTTCTTTTATCTGGTTGTGCCACTCGTGACAAATTAACCCGGCGCTTCTATTGCTTGCGGAGTTTTGGTAAAATGCTTGAGAGGTGGAAGTGCCGAGATAATATACCTTAGCGTATCGTGATGTGTGGCACAATTTCTTAAATAAATGCTTCTTTTTATCACATTTATGATCACATGGGTAAAATCTGATTTTGTTCTGGCATTCTGCGCAGCCTTAAACTGCTACGTGAGCCGTAGCTAGAGCATTCGGCTACGAATCATGAGGTCCCCCGGTCTGAAACCCGGGTTGCGCCAAAAAATTTTGTTTTAGCAATAGCAGCCAGAAGTTGAGAAACTGGCAGTCCTTTGAGTTTGACCATCGTGGTCGGGTTTGGGAAACGGTAATTTTGGGATTTTTTCTGAATTTTTTCACATAAAAAGCTGAGTTTTGGTATTTTTTCAGACGGCGCCGGCGCATCTCGACCCACCACTCCCAAACCACCAACACCATCGCCCGCTAAAGGTAAAAATAATAACCGTTCAAATGTGAGACAGACTCGTATACGAAGGGTTCCGTACCAAAAAAGATCTCTCTCCGTTCGTGTTAGATTTCCGCCGCATCGGATACCGTAGAGTGAAGGAATCGCCCCTGTGTTTACGTCCATAGGTACTAATACTACATGTGTTCTATACCTATCCGCGCAGATGGCTAATCTCTGTGGAGATTGGCCACCGTGGGAGGCCTTTATTATTATCCTTACTATCCTTACTAATACTATAAAAACAAAAGTGTTTTTGTTTGTTGTTTTCCTTCAATCACGCCGCAACAAAGCAACGGATCGACGTGATTTTTTGCATGAATATAGTTGAGGACCGGGACAGTGAAATAGGCAATTTCTTATCTCAGAAAATTAAAGAGATTCCGCGGGATTTTAAAAACTAAATTCACGCGAGCGAAGCCGTGGGCATCGACTAGTCAATTAGTTATTAATAATTAATTATGTAACATTTCCAGCGGAACCACCCCCGGATCCAGCCACTGCAGCCCTCCGGCCCAACCAAGACACTGTGATAGAAATAACTACTAACAACGAAGTACTGGGCATTGCGCTACTAGGAGGCAGTGATACGCACATTAATGTAAGTGGTCATTGTTGAACTAGTGTTGCGAACTTTAGGACGAATCTATTCCGTACCAGTTCGATACTGAAAGTCGGTGGATCACAACATCCAATGAATCATTAGCGATGAATCGCATCCGCGACCTGCCATTTATAAGACATCTAGCTTTTGCCCTCGACTTCGTCCATGTGGGGTTAGGCTGGTTATAAGTTGTTTTTCCTTTGCAGGGTCCAGCTGGAGTGGTTTTAGAAGTGTACAAAAACGGAGCGATAGCCAAAGACGGGAGACTGAAACCGGGAGACCAGATTCGGGATTGTAACGGCATTGCTATCAACAAGGACATGACGTACGAGAGGATGTGCATGTCGATAAAGGTCAAGGCACCAAAGGTATGAATGGATTATTTAAATCTCTTCATTCGTAGCTGAAGATAGTCTTTTTCTTGCTCCTTGTCACTAAAAGGAACGTTCCGTTCTAGTTCATTCAAAATGTACTAGTTCAGACTTCTAGTACTATCAGTACATTTAATAGTTCCGACCTAACTGACAGAATCACAGACTGAATGTATACATAATCCTATTCCTATATTTAGTTGAAAACTAATTTTCTTATCAAATATCAAACTCAATGGCTATTGATCTATTTTCTTGGATCTATTGATGACTGCAGGTAATTGATTGGATGTTATTAACCCAGATTTACAGATATGATGAAGACTATTCTAGCATTCTCCACAAAATCTATTCGTAGTTGACCTATTGTTTTGCTTATTAAAAGTTTTTTTTTTTTTCAGTTAAAAATGACAGTATATCGACCGGACCCTATACAGTACGAAGAGATTGAGGTAGAACTGACAAAGAAATCGGGGCGACCGCTTGGACTGAACTGTGTACCTCCCATCGAGGGTACGGGAGCTTATATTGGAGAACTTGTAAGTTTATAGTTTATCTATTGACATTATAGAAAATGAATATTTAACTTATTTCTAACCAACTTCCAAAAAATTGTCGGAATCTTTTTTTATGTGTGTTCCCCGATTACTCGAAGACGCCTGAACCGATTTGGAAAATTCTTTTTTTGTTTGAAAGGGTATACTTCCCAGATAGTTCCATTGTCATCAAGCCAGGGTCTGATGATGGGATCTTGGACAAATCTAGGGAACTCTTCAAATTTTATAGGCACAATTGATATACTTTGAAGCGGCGTTTGAAGTAAAAAGAATTTTTACGTTTATATTATGTAAGAACACTTTTAGCCATCGATGATTTTTATATCTACATCTTAATTTGTTTCCAGCTTCCCGGCACCCCAGCTGAAGTAGACGGTAAGCTACAAAGAGGAGATTTCATTGTAGCAGTGGACGGAAAAGATCTCTCCAGTGCTGAATTCCTCGCTATAGGAGCCGCCCTGAAGTTGTGCAACAATAAGACCACCGTTAAAGTTAAGCGATTCAAAATAGTCCCTAGGTAATTGTGATAAAGTTTAAACTTGAATAAAATATTATAAAGACGGGTATTGTTATTGCTTGGCTTAGAATATTTGACTTCATTAATTACAACCAATGAGGATTTAATGCAAATAAAAACAGACCGTAAATGAAAAATGTTGAGGTTTGATTTCGAATAACCACGGATTGGTAGGGATGGGTTGGCTTAACATGTTGTAATTCAATGATAACAAGAATTAAGATAAATAATTTGAAATACAATTTATACGTTAAGTTTTATCATGAGATTTTTTTGATGAACCACTAATTGGAACGGAAACATTGGTTTCAGATAAAGAAGCAATTAAAATTGAATTAAAAAAGCAATTTTTAAAAGTCATCGTAATTTAATTTTAAATCATTACTCATTATGAATAACGAATGATTACGTAATGGATTTATTAATATCTAATTAAACGATAATAGTTAATAGTTGGCTACGGATCAAAGCATATTTTGTAAGTGCATTTGCACATGATAATATTTTCAGAAAGACAGCTCTGCAAAGTGAGTTAAGAAAGTCAGCTGCCAAAGAGTTTCCTTAAAATAACATTTTAAGCAACTTTATTTTTATCACTTCAGTCTTTTGCTCAAATCCCTCCACCCCTTTGAAGCAGAAGAAGCAGAAGTTTTGATTTAAAATTGTTACCACGTAATGTACCAACTAAAACGAGGAACTTTTTAACCCTGACATTAACGGTATCGAGTTGTGCAACTGGGTTCAGCCGCGTAATTGCCTAAAAATGATTAGGTAATAAAATACATAAACACAGCTCGCAATCGGCTTTTAGATGGCTGATGCTTTCTCCATATTGGCATTCACACCATACAGAACAAATCCAGCCAATAACAGTTCAGCAAAATGTCATGTGCAGTTGTACTTACATATTCCGATAGCCTCTGGAACAGAGTTCAAAATCTCGTGAACTTATTTTTCGTCTCATTATTTTAACGTTTAATATGAAAAAATCTCTTCATATTTCTTTACCAATTTAACACAACACACTCAAATATTTGTTTTACATCAATTTCCCCAAAATGATCACTTTAAAATAAAAACCTTGTGAAATTATGAAATCGGGATTATGAAGTGATTAGACAATAAGAATTTTCGATGCCGAATGTTTTAAGATAACGCTTTGACGAAAAAGCATTGTTATAGACTATCATAAGCATCTTTAATAAAGCTGGTTTTGGCTTCAATTTATCAATCGTATGTGGTGAACCAAAGTCGAAACATCGGCGCACGGTGATTGGCCTAAGCATGCCAAGATTCCTTAGTTAAAAGTGCAGCGTTGGGTTCTATCTATTGAATTTCCGTAGGTGTGCCTCAAATTTCTAATTTCTTTCGCCTTTGGGAGTCGGCGGGGAAAGTTAATAGTTAACAATTACATACTATTAAGTTTAGTATGCGTTAATTTAAATAGTCGAAAAAAGTTGAAAAAATATTTTTTTATCATTTTTTCACACCAAGCTTATTATGTTCGTCTAATTTTAAGTTATCAATTCACATAAAAAAAAATCATCAAGCATGACAGGGCTTTCAATGTTACCGGCATCCGGTTTATGAGAATTGCCTAAGGCGAAGGTCTAGCCGTTTTCTAGTGTTTTGATTTTGGATTCTAACAATTTTGTATCATCCATGCTTACCCTAGTGACTGTTTTTGGTTAGGTTTTGAATAAATCTTTGAGGCACTAATTTCCATTGACTAAAAATTTTAATTTTTTAAAATTAATTTTGATCACTTCATTGATTTTGAACTTGTAGATATAATTGTAATATAATATATTATTGATAATGTCTCGAAAATTGGTTAAATAAAAAGTACCAGTCCTTTTTTTAGCTTGAATTAAATGTTATTTTGTAGTACCGTCTTCAAATGAATCGGTTTATTTGTGATTATGAACTACAACATCTAATGACTATGTGTCCATGAGTTAATTTACTTTCATGATATCTTTTATGTAATATATTTATATTACCCAATCTTACCACAATAATTTAAACAAGTTTGATTTTTTGTCCATTTTTGTATTGGAAACTGTTGTTGAAATTCTTGTGGTAGGACTAAGATATTTGATGTTTGGCTTAGTTCTTTTGTACAGATGGACTTGTGAATATAATTATAATATTACTGTATTATCTTAGTAAAAGAGCAAGTACCAAATTAGTTTTTAGCGAGAATTAATTATTCCGTTTAAGCTAAAATATAGTAAAAATGAGATTCAGTATTGATGAATTTGTTAGAACTGAAATTATTTTGATAATTAAATTAAATTAATAGTTATCGCTTAGTTTTAGTTTGGAAATTAGGCCGAAATGACCCTTGACTCTTAGTTGCTGTAAAGGTTATTTCAGTATTTTAGAGAATTTAGTTACTGGCAAGGGGCTTTGGGCTAACTGCCCCTTGACTTCAAACTGCTGGGTAGAAACTAAACTAAACGTAGGTAATTTTACAAGCCGTTCCACTAAAACATTCTTCCAAAGTTTCAGTAAAGCCTGACCTATGTCCGTTTTCACCAACCAACCAAAAAAAAAGTTCTCTATGTTTACGGGCTAGCTAAGCGAAATTAGGTGATGCTTTCTGTCAATTTCGTTTTCACGAACCTTTAAAGAACACTTAAGGTGGAAATGACATTAGGTAGGAGATTATATTTAGGGGCTACCTACGTAAAGAAACTCCTACTTAGGGGGTGATTTAGGTGTGGTTAGTGAAAACAGACATTACTAACTAACATGACAAAAGTCAGACTTAATATTTTCCAAGTCTGTTGCCAGAGCTTCTATAAAATACTTTGAACAATTACGTAGAAATAAATGAAAGAAATAAGGCATTTCTCCAGCAGTGAGGATTACAGGGGTTGTTATTTACAAAGCAATTGTAAAATATAAGTAGTTTTATTATATGTACTTAGTTCTTTAAGTGTTGTCCAAATTAAAATAAGTTTGTAGATTATTTGCGAATATTTACATTTTACATTTAATCTATGTAGAAACCACTTGCCAGGTAAAAAAAGTAATATATTATTTTGTTTATTATTCTTTTCGCAGTTTAGAGATCATTCAGTTTGGAATTCATGGCTATTTTAACGGCTACAGCGACTATTACTACGTCTTTAACATTTCATTTCATGTACGTGTCTGCTCGCTCACCTCACTTCTGATCTGTATGATCTCTAATCTGCGTTTGTACCAACTCTAGTCCGCTTTTATCTGAATAGTATTTTGATGTCAAACTAAATGCCTTTAAATTAGTAAATAATAATAATAATCGTTCCAAAACTACGCCATGCATTAGAAAGCTAGAACTAGCCTTTCTTACATAGTAAGCAACTTATGTCTGTATAGTGTAAGAAATGATAGATATAGTATTTTGTTACTTTACAAATAAATCGCCTTAAAATTGATTCTGAAATCATGACTTCTAATTAAATTATAACGCCTTCTATATAAATATACCTACCTATATTTTGGTATGACGCAAGGCTCGCTGAAGAATTGTGACGCGACGTGGTGTCGTTGCACAGAAAATTCCTTGATACAGTTTAAGTCACAATAAAATTGTGATGCTGCATTTACCATATGCATGCAAGACGACAAAGGAGGTGGGTTGATAAGGCAACAAAATCCGCCCCTCATACACTCGAAAAAAAAAGTTCCAGATTTCGACAAATTGTAAATGTATTTAAATCAAAGCTTAAAAAACGACTAAAATGTATGAAAATGTAAGAAAAGTAAAAGAAACACTCTCTTTTTGGGTAATATTTTCTGTAACTTACTATTTTTTTTTATCACCTAAACTTTATATTAAAATAAAGTTTATATCTTCAAGTATATAAATACATTTACAATTTGTCGGAATCTGGAACACTTTTTTTCGAGTGTATGAGGGGCGGATTTTGGGCCTTATCAACCCACCTCCTTTCCAAAGTTGGTGGTCGAGAGTGCATCACTCCTTATACCGTCTTATGTTTCGCCGCAAAAGGCGAGGGTGGAGTATTCATTTACAAGACATTTAATAATCCTATTATTTAATCTACGTAATAACCTATTTATGTATAAAAATCAATTGTCAAATGTCTGGTGGAAGGCTTTGGCCGTGGCTTGTTACCACCCTACTGTCAAAGACGTGCCGCCAAGCGATTTAGCGTTCCGGCACGATGGCGTGAACGAACCGATTAGGGGGTATGGGTTGAATGTACACTGCCATACCCGTTCCAAGTTAGCCCGCTACCATCTTATACTGCATCGTCGCTTACCATCAGGTGAGTCAAGGACTATATAATTTTTTTTATTCGTTGATAAGAATCAACGAATAAAAAAAAATTGCTGTTCGTTAGTCTGGCTAAAACTCAAAAAACGGCTTGACCGATTTTAATAGTTTTGTTCGCTTTAATAGGTAAGCCAAAAGCTGAAAAATCTAAAAATTCAAAATTGTTAATTTTGTATAGAAATCACCACTTCGGATTACTTTTAATAGATGGAGTGAAGCTATGAGTAAAAGCTATATATTTTATAAATTTTAAGGCGTTTTACAATATAATGTATGTCTGCATTTTCTAATTTTAGAAATTTCATCTGTACAGCGTTTACATTAAGTGAACTAAACTAAATTTTAGCTTAATTTAGCCGATTATATTATTTGAAGGTTATATGAATAGGTAAACTTATACCTATTGTTAAATTTTTCCACTAATTATACCTACTTAATTTTATTAGCTCGCTGAGGTTTCTCGCTTATGACGTTATAAGCGTTCAACTCTATAGAAAATTTCGCTTCAAAAACAGACGGATACAATTGCAGTAAAAGAGTTTATATAACTTATTTGCTTTTTGACCGGTTTAGTTTCTGTTTTTACCAATAATATTCTTACATGTACATATTCATTAATGAATATTCACATTTTGGCAATCAGTTAAATACCCAATTTGCAATTGATCTTGTTTTTTTTTAATTAATAGGTAGTACCTAAATATCAAATAGTGTAGTGCGAATGTAAATAGAACTTCGCATAAAACAAGTGAATTGCGTAGCATAATTCTAAATCATTGTAAAGTGTAAAAAAAATCTCCATTTTTAATCGATTCTCGTAATAGTGTTTTAGGTCGAGTTTTTGCAAACGCATATACCTACCTACCTATACCATTTTAACTTGTTATGATCCAATTTTAATGAATTAAAGACCTAATATGAATTATTGACAGGCGACCTAGTTTAGCAGTAGAGGATCTAAGGCTTAAATCTATAGAACGCACTCTCACTCTGCTTAGACTCAAGACAGAGTTAAAACGAGACAGATTTATGTCAAAGTATATTTGTGTCCCGTTTTAACTCTACCTTAAGTCCGAGCTTAGTCGTAGCACGTTCTATAAATCTTAGCATTAAAGTCCACTAAAGCGGTTTAGAGCGAAGTCGTGTTCAGATATTGTTAGGCAGTCCCTTACAATCTGTATATTTTTTTGTTTTTTTTTTTTTCACGACCTGTATGTTTATATTACATTTCCATAATATAATTATTATCGACTCATTAGAACGATTTTCGTAATCGAAACGAAATTTTTAATGTACCTACTATATACAAAAAGATTTTATAAAGTATTATTATCGGGCCTATGATCAATTCACGCACAATAGGAATTTTTATATCTATCTACAGAATATCTTAAAAATAATTCTAATATTTTCTTTAGAGACAACAGTGAGTTAGGATGTACCTACCTATTTCAATTTATAAAAGTTTTTGATTTGATAGTTTTATTGGAAATAGAAGTATTAATTTTCATTACCAAACAAAATATTTTTTATTTTTTATTATAATTATATGCGAAAGTGTATTTGTTTGTTAGTTTGTCCTTCACGCAGCAATGGAACAGTGGATCGATGTGACTTTTAATTTCGGAAAAACAAAGAGTACCAAAAAAATTTTTAAACTTCGCGCCTACAAAGTCGCGAGCAAAAGCTAGTCATAAATTCCTTTCTCATTTGAATGCTGTTAATAAATAATTAATTACACTTTTATAAATTACAGAATTAAATTTTTGTTGAAGATATAAATGTTAAATATGTAAACTGAAAAGTTATATGAAACAAAAGCCCAGAACCATTTCATAATTCATACATAAATTTATATTTCATGTATAAAATAATCATACCTACTTAAGTCATAACAGACTTCTATTAGTTGCGCAACTATTGCTCGGATTTAAATACCTTAGTAGGTATAGTTTAAAATAGTGCCAACTGAATCTACCTATAATACTTAGTCATATAAACAATAATAGTTTTAAACATGGATACCGATTAAGTCAAGGTAGGTACCTACCTAATTATATAAAAAAAAATATACAAACCTGGTTTTAATGCGTTTGACAGGTGATTAAACTGACAGGTCTAAAATTAGTGCCATCCCTTTTAGAATGTTCTAAAAGGAAGTGAAAAATCTACTTATTTATCTATTAGACTTGTCAATTTATTTTAGAGATTTATGAACTACCGATTAAGCACAATTGGCAATTTTTTTACGGAAAAGTGTGTATGTACGATTTAGTAATTATCTCTTCCGATCGGAATCTGTGTTACTTCTGTAAGCAATTCAATCTCACAACAGTTGCGCAACTATATTGTGCTTGCGCTAAAATAAGCTCTTGTATAATTTGATAAAATTGCAATTATGTTAATTAAGTATATTTATTAAGTAGATAATTTAAAAAGTACACTTAGTTAATAAATAGAACGTAGTTATAGTCATTCAAATTTTCTAGAGAATTTTAACAATTCCATAAACTATGAAAACCAATATTTCTTATAATGTTTACAATTATTGGTTTCAATGTATACCTAATGTTGTTTAAAATGTAAACCAGAACTATAAAATGTACGAAATAGTGATTCTGTAATAAATTGTGCGCTTTTTTCATTAGTCTTTTATTTTTCTACGTGATTATCGAAATGCCGAAGGCAACAAAGGTGGCATTTAATTTTCATAATTTTAGATTCAGCTAATCACATTTACCTATTGTTATTTCCAATTAAAAGTTAGTCAGAAATTAAAGTTACGACTAACTTTCAATTTTCATCAATTTCACAATTGAAAACATAGTTCCCTCAATTCGATGGTTAATTTTTTCTCTCTGACATGATAATTTCACCTAATGGTAAGTGGCAATATAATTTTAGACAGTAGTGTGCTACGTGTAGGCTCGTTGTCTACCCGAGCCTACTAGTCACAGATTGTGAGTATTTAGGATACCGTCATACTAATAGCCGTAGGTGTACATAATTTTCTACGCGACATTGTACTGGAACGCTAAATCGCTTGACGTCCCATCAGACCAGACCAGAGATACTTAAATTAAATTTTCTTAATTAATTACTCCTACTAAAAATAGAAACCGAAACTTCCCTCTAATACCATAATTTGCCACTGTGCTGGGAATTCGTATTAACTGCATGTATACAATTGTCGCAAATCTTAAACAGGGGTCCCATGGTGCGCTGTAATGAAAGGTCAGGCCGCGTCTAGGCAAGCGACGGGCCGTGGGACCGTTCGCGTCCTACGACCTGCCGTCGCCCGTCGCGATCCATCGGGAGTTAATAAGTTAAAGGTCAAGAAGTTCAGTTCGGCACGTGTGGCACGGCACCTTTCATGTGGAATGACGGTCAAAATGCCGCGCCACTTCGCCGGACCGACGCGCTCGACACGGGCCGCGACGGGCGCCCAAAGGTGTCGCTCGTCCGGTGCAGCCCGTCAGTTCAACACGCCGTGGGACCCCAGCATTAACACACCATCAAGGATTCACCACCAACACGAAGAACCAAATAACCATCTCTATAAATCTTTTTAAGTCAAAAATTTTACTCTCCGTTGCGTCGGTTGCATTTGATTTTTAACTTTACTGTCCATCGGTTGCCTTCGATTTTTAAATAAAAGATCTAAGAAGATGTATCTAATATATTTTACTATTTATTATTTATCACTATAATACAAGATATTATACAGGGTTAGGTCAAATAACGTGAAAGCTATATAATAGTCTAATCCGAGAATATCTCACACGGGAGGATTAATTTTCAACAAAGACACAACGTATCTCTTTGGCTCAGAATATTTCTGGTTGCGTCGCTAATGCTATTAGTTATTAACTTATTAGTTTTTGACAAGTTATATATATTAGTTTTTGACAAGTTGCTCTGATTAAGACCCTTCATTGTTCAAAACGTGCTGAAGCGATCGGTTGCGTTGGCGTTGAAAATTCGTTTTATTTTAGTCGCTGTATGTGAGAAAGGACTTCACGAAATAGGCACATATAAAAAAAGAAATAACTCATACCTAAACACTTTCCACTTTCCTTTTTTCTATTAAGTAATAGTAAATTATTACAAGACTACTTCTGTTATCATTCTTATCCTGCATATACAGTACATAATACATACATTGAATATTATTACAGATCAATAGAATACTGTATAAGAAAAAAGTACCTATATGTTACTACAAAAGCCAAATACATTAATTAAACACAAATTAAAAATTATCTATATATTTTTGTAGTAAGATAAAAAATGAATTGAAACATTTTTATATATTATTACGGGTAGTTATTAAATAATCACTGATTCGTCAAACGTCAGTTAGTCCTTATAGTTAAATAAGATTAATTTGTGACTAGAAATTTATTTCATCATTAATTAATTATTATACATAAGTTCTTTAGCATTTTTAAGTACATTAGTGCATTATTTAAACTAATCACAATCACTTGGTAGGTGCGTCGTTTGAGCAACAGAATACTGATATTTTGCGTTTAAATTATTCTAATAATTTGATATTACAGACTTATTTCGAAAATTCCAGTTGTCATTTTCTTTTGATAAAGTATAAATTAAAGTTGCTAACTGTATAATAAATATAACTGCATAAAATCGTACTTTGTCCGTTTCGTCTTTTTTTTGAGCTAATATTCAAGTCAAAATTTAAAGTTAATCGTCATCCTAATTGTCATTGAAATGTCATACATACAGTATCACACCAATTTATAATGATATCTAGGAATACAATATTTTAATCATATTCTTTTCTCTTTATGATTAATATCCGTCAAAATAATTAAATTATTGTTATTATACAATATACTGTAATAATTCTTTGAACAGAGCTCTTAAAATAAACTAAAGTTAAGTTTACGACTAAACGTTCATTAAAACATTTTACATTTTCACAATTTTTCCTCAGAACTTTTCCTTATGACTAATGGCTTTAACCTACTTCTTAATTTGACAAGCCTTTTATTCCCTTTTTCTGTTGATGTGGGATTCCTAAGATCGGGCATAGAATTACTTTCTTGCACGTACAAATGTTCTGTAGATTTGGAAATTGCTCCATAATACCGGGGCATACTAAAATCGTTCATTTGTAACATTATAGCAGACTGCTGCTTAATACTTTGTAAACTAGTTTCTCCCTTATACTTGTAATCTGGTATTAAAGATGGACTATCTGCGAAAAACCTTGGCAAATTGTTACTCTTAATAATTGGTGTATCTGGAAGCGAGCTTAATTTTAATTCACTGAACGCTAAGGATGACACTCCTACGGTAGACTTGCTCTTAGTTAGTGGAGGTTTTTCTGGGACTAAATGTGCTGGAATGTTCAAGAAAGAAGCACTTCTGTGGGGTACTCTTGCTAGGACTTTGTTAATTTTATTAGGGTCCATATTCTTCAAACTCTCAACCCTGTTTAGAGTAGGTCTTGATAATCTTATCCCACTATCTGTTCTGTCTAAAGTTTTAGTACTATTTGTCCGCAAAATTCCCTTAACATTTTCAAGTCTCGGTATTGATAAAATAGGTGGTAGAGTCAACATTGAAACTGGATCATATTCGTAAATATTATGCGGCGTTGCAAGCTTAGTTTCGTCTTTCATCGTAACTGTACTTGTTTTGATCACATCTTGTTTCTTCACTTCAACATTCATTGTTAATCCGTCTTCAGTATCTTGGCTATTAGTATCTTCTTCTTCTTCTTCGATTTTAAACATTTCGTAATTGAGTTCATCTTTGAACATGATCTCGAAATCTGTGACCGGCGAATCCAGTTCATCTTCGAAGTAAACTTTTGTTCTGTTAGGTTTATCTGATAAATAATCAGGTTCGGATTTCGTTTCAAGTTCATCTAATGAGTTAGTGCTGCCTTTCTTTAACTCGTGTTCGTCTCTAAATATTAGAGATTTAGAGAAAACCTGAAATTGAAAAACAAAAAGATCAGTTTCGTGTTATTCTATTTACACAATGTTTAAGGCGAGGCTTTATATAAATCAAAAAAGAATAACAAATTGATAAAATATAAGTACGTATAGTTAAAAGCCAAGATCATCAAAACTAACAAAATCTTATCCAAAACCGTTCCTATCTTTGCGATTCATAACTGTTTACCTCGAACGATATCCTGAGATGATTTTGAATATCAATAATTTTATTTACCAATTTTTTTTTGTTTTGTCATTTTTCAATTGCTTCTTGCAAAATCACGAGCCTTGGATGCCACCTCTAGTATATTCCTAAGTTTTTGCTGTTGTTTCAGATATTATTCGATCGTTTAAAGTTCTATGATAATAATTAAAGTTTTTGATTATACGAGAATAAAATATAGTCCTCGCTTAGCTTAGCAATCTATTAAGATTGCTATTTGCGAGTGCTTTTTCTAGGAAGACAAACTTATGATAACCTGAGTAAGCACTAAATCCATCTCTGCTCTGTAAAGGGAGACCTTGTATTTAAAAGTTCATCAGTGGGATATAAATAGACTGTTACTCACCTCGTAAAGTTTGTCAGCATGCAAGGGCAATTCGTTAACTTCTCTGCCGACGATCGCCCCTTGCGGCAAGTGGTTGTTATTGGTGGGCTGCTGGGTGACGACGCTGTCCAGGCTTGCCCCCATATTGGCGTAGCCGTTTGCGTGGGCCTTCTCATCTTCTAAACTGCAAAGAAAAGTTTTTTTTAATATATAGACTAGCTTGGCTGCGATCACACCTGATGGTAAGTGAAGATGCAGCCTAAGATGGAACGGCGCTTGAATAGAAGATACCTATTCACTCTTGATTTGAAGGTACCCAAATTATAGTTAAAGGGGAAAACGGAAGTCGGAAGGGCATTCGAAATCCTAGCGCATTATTACCAATTATATTCACAGAACACAGAAGGTAACAAGTTGGAAATTCCTCTGAGTCGTACGCAGACGTTTGGTGATTCTTTCACAGGGAAAGTGGTAAAGCTTTGGAATGCGTTACCAGTGGACATCAGATGGGCTTATTAATCAATAAATATCTCAAAAAGTCGCTTAAAAGAATTTTACTTATCAAATATGCCATGAATGTTCGTACTTATATGAAGTTAAATTTTAATATGTAAGTTTGTGACTTTTTCTATATATTAATTATACATATATGTATGTTATTATTATTGTTTAGGTATGATAGGTATATGTGTATATCTAGTATGTACTTTTTATAGTTCAAGCCTTTCTGCTGATAATAACTCTACCACTGATTCAAAGAAAGTTACCAGACCTACTCTTGTTAGAGAAGAAAAAAAGGTGTTCAATATTCGAAGCATCTCTCATCTCCTGTTAAATTACCAACTCCGATAATAATAATATGACATTGTATAGACCTTCTAAACATCTTATTTTCGAATTAAGGATATAAATAGTATGGACCTAGTGATAAGAATGATTGAATGCGCGATTTTCATCATGTTTTCAATGCACTTGAGAATATCAAAGAGTTGTAAACAACGATGTTAAACAAATCCTACATCAGCCATTGTACGCAGATATTTATACTTCGGTGCTCATTCAAAAAGTAAAAAATCTGATAAATGATCTTTATGCCTACAGAATATTAGACCTGAATAATAAGAAGATTTAGCTACAGTTGTTTAAATTATTAAGGCGAGTTTCTCTGAAATCATTGTGAAACTATGTTTTTTTTGGATTTTTTTTGTTAGTACAAAACTCATTTAAACTATTATTTATTAAATCTAATACCATAATATATCATTATAGTAAGTAAGTATATAACAGCAAATAAAAACATCGTACTTTACAATGATTTATATTTTATTGTTGTTTGAAAACAGCTTAGAACATCGTGTGTAATTTATAAGTAACTTTTATGACTTGTTTAATGTTTCCTTGAATGTAATACTTTTAAGTCATGTTTGTGGAGTATTACACGACAGTATTTTTAGCTCTAGTAATAATAAACTTTTTAATCTTCAAAGTAGGCAAATATTTTTAATATCTAATATTCAAAAATCAGAGAATGTGTATTTCTGTTGCCGCTATAACAACAAATAATAAAAATAAAAATAAATTAAAAATTAAAGGGAGGCCACATACTATCAAGTTTGCGGTGAAGTTTGCACGATGCTTAGGGATTCAAAAAAAGCATCGATACCTAGTAGTATCTATCGGTTCGATAGCTCCAGAAAGCTGTACCTTTCCATCAAGAGAGATAACGCTATACATCAGACATAGAATAGTATATATATAGACTAGGTATAGTAGTATAGGATATAGTAGAAAAAGGACAACTCGGCCATTCTGACGAGTTTCCTTCGGTCGAGATGTCGCCTAATCCACCTATCTCCATCATTCCACAAACTTCAGGCATAAAGAGCAGAGAAATGTATTATATTAGTCTTTTTCTATCATTAATGAAACACTTCAGCTTCAGTTTTAAAATAACAATGGCAGTAAAATAATAACAATAGAAGCTATTTGAAGTGGAGTGGCTGGAAAGTAACCTTGGTATTCGCGATCAGCGATATTGATTGTGATAAGTGATAACGTCGCCATACATTCAACAACATGATAGGTACATCTTGTTGGTACAGATAACGCGGATTAAAAATACCTAGACCCAGATATCGTAGATATGTACGAGATATTAATTTACTCTATAAGGCATAATTGCAGTGATTCCCACGGATTAAAATGTACGATAGGTACAGAACATGGTATACGACATACTTTTATTATAGTAACGATCTCTATGTATTACGTTAGACTTTGATTATGAAAAGCATATAACTATTAAATAACATTAGTACCTACCATTATTGTTGATAAAAAAAGCAGTTCTTATTCAAGTTTAGTTTTAGTTCAAAATGTATTTGTGTTACGGGGCCAAAAATATATTTTGTTCCTCGAGGGCGTTATTTTGAATACAGAGAGAAGCGAAGGATTCTAAAATAGAATCCTGAGCATAGCGAGGAATTCAATATTCGCCGCCCGAAAAATAAATATTTTGGTCCCTTGCGACACTTTATTTTTAATCACTATCTATGAGAAATAATACTAGTACCCGCCTACTCAAAACTCGTATACATATTAGACAATAGACATTGCAAGTTTCAGTAAAACACAAAAATCGTGTTTTAATATAACGCGGACCAAAAGAAAAGAGAAAGTTCAAACTCTACTAAGAACAAAATTGGATTTGGTTCTCGCTATAATCTAAAGCTAATTTTTTTTTCGAATAGGTAAAATGCTTTAACTCACGTGTAAGTGGCGATTTTCTTGTCAAAACAAAATCTCTCCTCGCAGCATGACCAGTATAAACTCTCCAAGCAGCTGGAAATGATCATAAAATTAATTATTAATATTTTTATTATTATTAGGTATTAGTAGGTAATTCATGTAAATTGGATTCGTTCAAATGTGAAGTAATCGCGAATTGTCACAGAGAACTTTACTTTCGCTTTTCTAACAGCCGTGTTATATGCCCGTTTTTACCAACGTTCTCTAATTGTTACGGGCTAATCTAAATTAGGTGAAGCTTTTTGTCAATTTCGTTTTCACGAATCTTTAAGGAACACCTGCAGATGAAAGGTGAAAATTACCTTGGGTAAGACACTGTATTTGAAAACGGGCAACAATTATTTAAATTCTCTCACAAAGCCTGACGTAGACGTAAGTGCTTGGGACCTTAGTTTTAATGTAAACCACCCTTATCTGCAGGGGCGGATCTTGAATTTGTGGGGCCCTGGGCTAATACTGCTTAGGGGCCCTACCTAATTACTCAACTAATTGCCATTTTGATAAGAAACTGTTTTCTGTAGTGATATAGGTATATGTAATGTAATATATGTTAAGCAAAGGAAGAAAATAGGAAAACAAAATATTTTAATTATTTATTAAAACATTATTTATTGCAAATTTTCGTTCGCAACATTTATGAAATAGATTAGGTTTAGAAAATCTAAGCGTCATACATTTTCGTTCGAACGAAGTTGCGGAACGAAAACGAACCGTGGTAGGAAATACGCGAAATTTCGAACGATATTTCGTTTTTGGTTGAATCAGAGTAGACCCCCAGTTCGGTTGGGGGCCCTCTGTATTCGCGGGGCCCTGGGCTGCAGCCCAAAAAGCCTTTAAGTAGATCCGCCCCTGCTTATCTGTAGCCAAATTTTTCCGTTTTGCAACCGTATGTTTACGCCTTATCTTGACGCGTTGGACTTTATCGTGATCAACTAGGAACTTCTCGCCGAGAAAGATCAAGTTGACAGGCTACTGACAAAATGCGCGATAACAAGGCCAAAATCATACACTTCAAGTGTTTAGTTTAAGACAAAATGTCTTGAACGCATAAGAATAGAATAGAATAGAAATATTTTTTATTCAAATAAACTTTTACAAGTACTTTTGAGTCGTCGATGAATCTACCTCTGGTTCGGAATGCCCTTCCTGCCGAGAAGAGCCAGCAAAACTGGGCGGTTGCTCTTTTCAAAAAAAAAATTTTTTTTACAATAGGTAACAAAACTATGCTTATAAAATTTTTGTAAGTACATATTATTTTAAGATATTTTAGGGACCACGTTGGGTTAATATGACAACGACGGCCCAACCGAATAAATGCGTAATCGAAAAATACAGGAGAGTCAAAAAACAATAAAAATGATCTTTCTACTTTGCTATTTACGCCTAATTAATGTTGTATATGTAATTGTTATATTGTATATAATAGTATTTTTTTTATTTGCTTACAAATGTTAGCAATACAAACAAAATACTATACCTACTTCAAGTTAGGGAATAATTAAGATTTCATCCAAATCTTTTCTGTAGTTTCTCAAGACATGGACACTTTTCCCTTTTCAGTTTTCTTTATTTAGTTATCATACTAAAATCGGTTATTTTTTCTTAAATTATAAGTAAGTAGGTATAGCTTGTTCGAATAAAAATTAGACACTTGAAATATACGTACTACTGGCATGATTTGCAAATGTTTAACAGCATCGTGTTATCTTCACATAGCGCTTGCAACAGATATTTCTCCCGTTCTTCACATCACCTCCTTGAGATGACGCTTTATCTGAAAAAAAGATAAATAAATATAAAATTGAATATTGCCACAGATTTATAAGATTTTTCAGAAACCAAAATGGCTTCAATCTACTTTTAGTTCGATCAGCAAGTCAGGTTTAGCAAAAATCATCGAAAAAGGTTCTACCAATAAAATATGAAATATGACATCGACGATACAAAAATAATATAAACGTAAAAATTCTTTTTACAGAAGACTTCAAACGCCACTACAAAGTACATCAATTGTGGCTATAAAATTTGAGGCGTTCCCTCGATTTTTCCAGGATCCCATCATCAGATCCTGACCTGATGACAATGGGACCACCTGGGAAATATACCTACCTATCATACTACCCTTCCAAACAAAAAAAGAAGTTTCCAAATCGGTCCAGGCGTCTTCGAGTAATCGGTGAATATTCATAAAAATTTTTTTAAAAAGATTCCGATGAATTGAGAACCTCCTCCTTTTTTAGAAGTCGGTTAACAAGTATTAGATACATACACTTAGTTCGTACTGATAAGATTAAACAACTCCTTTCTCAAGTTGGTAAGGATTTGATCTTCGCTCTTTTACAGCTAGGCTTTAAGGAAAATTATTTTAAATTACCCATTATGTATTAAGGTTAGTAAATAACAATAGATCCAGTCTCTGATACCCTTCATCTTGTCGCTGTTAAAGAAATCAGGTCAATTTTAAGGTTACATTACCATACAATTGGTCACGGTATGATTCATTCACAATACTGCCATTGTTATTACGAGGCGAGATTATAAAAACTTCCTGAAGAACAAATTAAATCAATTAAAAAATTAATTGGCGCTTATATGGCTCACATTTTTTATTTATTCAGTGTTTATTATTTGTTCAGCGTTTACACAAATCACTTGGGGTACAACTTCTTCTACTTTATCAACCGATAGACGTCCACAGCTGGACAAAGGTTTCTTGTACAGACTTGAACAGGTCTCGGCCTTGCGCCGCCTGTATCCAGTGGCTCCCTGATACTAGTCTGATTTCATCGGTTAACCCAGTGGTAGGGGTCTGCCAATACTGCACTTCTCGGTGAGTGATTTAAATACTCTCCAAATAATATTATTATGGAAAAAAAATTCGAATTCGATAAACTCAGATTTCGGAAACGTCCCAATTCAGAAGTCGAATTTCGGCGAATTCATCACAAATACATACGAGCCGTTACTAACAATTCTTTATAAGGAGGTACTTCCGATATAATTCCAGTCGTCATTCTATCAGCTACGATCGTGGTCAAATCTAAAATCGATCAAAAATGGTCCCTGAGAAGGCTGAGAAGGTATATGGTACCATACCGGAACTGTCTGCTGCCATTTGGTGGTAGATTACCGCGGCCCACTATAATGATCTTTATAATGGTAGATACTATGACGTTATGAAAATCATAACCATAAAAAAACAGCAGGCGACGATATCGACCTTCAACTCGATCCGCGTAGTGGTTTTGACAAGGTTTGTTAAAATTGCCACAAAAATATAAAAGCTAGTAGAAAAATCGAATATCTCGCTCGGTCGTCTCTAATTAATTATGAATGACTAGCTTATGCCCGCGACTTCGTCCACGTGGATTTAGCTTTTAAAAATCGGCAACTCTCTATTTTTCCGGGATAAAAGGTGGCCTTTCTCACTCTCTAAATCCTCAAGTACACCATTCCAAAAAAAACACGTCGATCCGTAGCTCTACTGCTAAAGGACAAAGCAACAGACAAACACACTTTCGCATTTCTAATATTAGTTAGATGATAAGCTAACTTGGTTCTAGCTATATTTTAGTTGATTATGTATTTTTCTCAAGGAAAATGTACATAAAAGAGGAAAAAATCGTAGTGTAGCGGATGTTGATATACGGCGAGATTAATCTAATTGCAGTTTATAAAACCATTGCGAATGTAAGTAGGCATCAATATTTTTATGTGCTACTATTTTACTAAGCGAGAGCACAATGGTTTACCGTACTGAATAAACTAATTTCCTAGAAGGGATCTAAGATAATAATATAATCTAACGTTTACGTATCTAAAAAATATTTCACATAAATAGATGCCCATATAATCACTGGTAAGTTGGAAACTGGAAAGCAGATTCTAACGATGGAAATATTTATTTTCGTGTTTATTTTTTTTTTTTGCTTTCGATCATTCGATATATTGTCAGTCAAATTCATTAATGGTATTCAAAATATACAGTTTCGAGTAACTGAGTGTCAAATTTTTGTGTTGCCAGCTAAAATCAATATTTCTCTAGCAGATTATGTGGTTTCCTATTAATTGAAACCAAAATTTGACATGTACAATTATTCTATTTCCAACCATTTTGCATAGGTACTTAACTCTTTTGAGTTAAAACCAGGTGTTTTGAGTTATGATTTTGGAAATGTTCCACTAATGAATTTGACCGACGATACACGATGCATACGATCCAGTGACAGAATTCGCTGGCGACTGACTTCCAAATGACGTAGAGGTGTCATCACAAAGTTATTTCGTCCGTACTCCGAGAATCATTGTACTAGTTAAGGTCACCGGTTCTTTGCGTTCATCGCCCCTGAAGTGATAAATATATTATACTGTACTATGCCGTTATGAAGCAGTGATACATAAATAGTGGTTAGGAGAGTGGTCTCCTATTCGGGGGGTCGCAGGTTCAATCCCGGGCTTCTGATTTTTCAGAGTTATGTGCCTTTTAGCAATTAAATAACACAAGCTTCAACGTCGAAGGAAATTATCGTGAGGAAACCTGCACATCTTAAAGTTCTCCATAATGATCTCGAAGGTATTTGAAGTTCGCCAATTCGAATTGGACTAGCGTAGTGGACTATGGTATATAACCCTTTATATATATACTTTATACATATACATATACTTCTCTGAGAGGAGACCCGCGCTCAGTAGTCAAGTCGCTGATGATGCCAAATGGAAACTGAAAACTGCATGTCGATTTCGTAAAAATGATTGCATCAGTGTAACGATCGTAATGGCCTCTAATTGGCTGATATCCTTCCGCTATTGGTTAAAATGTATTGATGCAGCAAGAAGGCCATAAATTCAACCAATGCTTAATCTCTATCATGATCGGTTCGAAGATGACAAAAATCAAAAATCCATTTATTTTAGGTTAATACAAGTTCTTATACAGGTATTGCTATGTATCATAATTAAAAAAAAAACGAACGCCGAAGGAAAAACGGACAGAAGGGCAAACAGCTGTGTTTGGACGGTGTCGTTCAAATAATATACTACTGAGACACGACAATTTTTTTATTTGAATTTGAATTGAATTTTGGTGTAAATTAATATACCTTCCAGATAATAATCAGTTGCTAATCAGTTTCTTAAAATTTTGGCATGTACTAATTGTGTCAACTAAGTATTAATAGAACTCGTTTATTTTGCATATTTTTCACGACTTTGTTATTATAATTACACATTAGTAGAAAATTATCCAATGCTAATTTGAAACTAATTATTTTTCATTGATAGATTAGAGGCATCCATAGAAACGCTATACAATATCGCCATGACAAAGAGTTTGTGCGTTATGGACCATTAAAATTTCTAATTATAACTTAAGGCATTCCTTAAGTTATAATTAGAACTTTTCCTTATTCCTTTCCTTCCAAGGTAGGTATAAATTAAAATAAAGTCGTTGTGAGATTTATATTATAATACACGCTTTATTACGTTAGTACGTATCCTCGTAAGTTACAGAAATTAACCCCATCGACCATCAGTTCTAAGTAATCATTTTTTTTATTAATTCCTGAAAAGATGGCCTGTGACTGCGATCTCACTTGATGGTAAGTGAAGATGCAGTCGTCTAAGATAGTAGTCAGCTTACTTGGTATGGCAGTTATACCCCTTGAGACATAGCATAGTTCTTCAAAATAACTTTCTTCGGGGTCCGTCTTTGGGGTCCCAAGGTACTGGAGTGCCACTGGCGACTCCAGACCGACTACTAGCTTAGAAAATAAAAACAGGAAAATCTCGCTTGCTATATTTATATTTATATATGAACTTTTATATTATTCTTAACACACCTAAGTTAATAGCTTTATAATATTACAGCAGGTAATTGTCTTATGTAGTTTATGATTGTGCAAAAACAATTGCGCGTACAGGCGCGTCCTTCCTACAATTCCTTACAAAAAAAAAAACATTCTTTTCTGTATTCGCGGGAAGGTATTCGGTTTTACGATGATTTTCAACTGCACTTATCAAGATGACGTATTAATCTCAAGTAGGGCCTTACCTTAAAAATAATTAATATAATTAGACCCGGAGTTCGAAAACATTGTTTGTAAATACTAACTTCTTCCTAACCGAGGCTCTCAATGCGTCAAAATCTTTTTTTTAATGTATGTTCCCCGATTACTCGAAGACGCCTGGACCGATTTGGAAAATTCTTTTTTTGTTTGAAAGGGTATACTTGTAGCCCCATTGTGATCCGGTCAGAATCTGATGGTGGAATCCTGGAGTAATCGGGGGAACTCTTCAAATTTTATAGGCATAATTGATATACTTTGTAGTGGTATTT
The DNA here is from genome assembly GCA_933228805.2 of Hipparchia semele. NCBI lineage: Eukaryota > Metazoa > Arthropoda > Insecta > Lepidoptera > Nymphalidae > Hipparchia > Hipparchia semele. Next base: position 14,278,210 of record OW121715.1, on the reverse strand, counting down.
GAAGTGGGTTTTGTAAAAAGAATTTTTACGTTTATATAATAATTAATTATAATATAATAATTATAATCGGCCTGCAGGTAACCCGGAGAAGTGGCAACCCTGATCACAAGTCGCGTTGACCGCCCTTGGCATTTGCCTTCCGATGCAGTCGTTGTTCGAAAATTTAAGGATTCTTAATTAATTATGTCTAGTGAATTTTAATAACAAGTAATGACGTTCGCCAATTTGTTTTGGCATGTTAACTGTTTCATAAAGATACTTTATTACTGCTTCTTTTTTTTGGCGATTATCCTGAGACCAGTGCTGAGCGCTGTGGTCTTGTAAATGGAAGGACTCGGGTTCGATGCCCGGTGCGGACAGTTGGGAACTTATAGTAACTGAATTGTACCTGGTCTGGTGGCTAATTAACGTCCTACTAATACAGACGTACCGCTGAGCGATTAATTGTTTTGGTACCATTGGTTCGATACGATTACTTACCACTAGGTAGAATCACAGTTAATCGCAGTTCGAATCAAAATACAAAAAATACAGGGCGGAAAAGTAAACTTTGTACGCGATTATTTCTCTTTGTTTAAGAAATATTTAAAAACATGCGTATATTTTAGGACGCAGACATAGAATAGAATAAAAAAGATTTTTTTTTTCAAATATTTTACAACGTGCTATTGAATCGTCAAGTGAAAATATATCTACCACAAACTGATTCGGAAATCTAAATAAACATGAATTACTTTATATTACTATTAATAAGGTTGTTAGATTATGTACCTAGTGCCTAATGATTAACCATATCATATACCTATAGCAAAGATCTTATTTGTTAAGTAAGTAGGTATAGTTATCTTGTTATTTTTAGATTTATGTAGACGTAGATAACACACAAGGATTGATTTTGTTTTATTAAAAAGATAAAAAGTTGTACGCACAAATCAATCATTTGTGAATCATAAAAATATGTTTTATTACAAAGGATTCGTTTATCTATGATTAAAATGATTCATAATAATTATTATCGTTGTTTCATAGTTTATGAAATTGTTTCTACTTTTTTTTTGTGGTAAATAACTAAAACTCTATTTATAAACCATCTTTCCTATATTTCTTATTTTATTTATATGCTTATCCTTTTTCTCAGTCGTTAAACTACATATTCAGATTTAAATCTATCATCAAAATAGTTTAACACCCAAGCAGACAGCAAAAACTTTAAACTATACTTACTTAAAAAGAATGAAGACAAAAAAAATAATTATTTTAATTACAGTAGGTATTCAATCAATTTTAATATCCTGTATTTCCTGCTTTGTATTCATATTGTGCGTCTTATAAATTATCAATCTACCAGCTTATATACCCTACACAATAAATAAATAAAAAAAATCATAATTACTTTTAAGCAGACCACTTTCCAAATCACAAACACTATTCAGAACTTAAACTCATCACTAAAATCACTTAAGAAAATACAAACAAGTGCATCAATTAACTTTCTTCAAAGACACTTTCTTTTAAAAGCCAATCTTTCTTTTATTTATAAAACTGTCAAGTATTAAGTGAAACTATACTTTTATTTTATGTTTAATTGAACACTATCAACGATCAGATTAAATTGTCTTCGTTGTAAATGGAATAGTGTACGCCGGTACACGGCGAGGCTGTCGTAGTGAAACTGTTTAAAACGTAAACGTGACTTGAGAGTTGCGTCTGTTGGTTGTGGCCAAGTGATTCATTCAGGAATCACTATCTGGATGGTTCAAGTATGGAGAATTTAGCGGGTAAATTGATAAAATGTACCAAATGCACCAGCAATGAGCATGAGAATAGTGCAGTAGCGAGAATAGTCCTATTCAAAGGGTTTGAAGGTACAGTAAAATTATAAAAACCAGCCAAGTTAAAATCAGACTTGCACACGAAGAATTCCGTTCCTACGTACGAGATTTAACCCAAACTTTTGTTAAAATCGAGCATTAACAGTTTATGCTCTTTAATTTTTAACTTTTTTTTTTACTATTTTTTGAAGTGGAAATAGAAGTGAAAAATTTTAAGTATTACATCGAGTACGAGTAGTATTATAGTAAGCCTCAAAATAGCCTAACGGTTACGGATGCTGGCTGAAAACTGAAAGGTTACAGATTCGATCGCCACCTCTTGCATTATTGTCGTAAGACAAGCTTTCCGCTTATTCGGAAGGGAAAAGAGAACATCAACCTGGCTAGTATATTCTTTAAAAAATGTATCTATTACGGTTCATGAGATACAGCCCTTTTAACAGATAGACGAATGGACGAACGGACAGTGGAGGCTTAGTAATAAGGTCTCGTTAGCACTTTTTGGGTACGGAACCCTAAAAATGCACCATAAGCATGTATATATTTTGCAAAAGGAAAGTACCTTCATAGTGAAAATTTAAATGTCAGTTTATTAGTAAAAAGCTTCTTGTGTGTCCATATATTTTTTTTTTACAAAAAACAGAAACTAAATTTTGGTAAGGTTTATAGTTATATCAATTTAGGTATATCAGCTGTTATATAGGTAGTCCGCGTCTTCCATACAGCCATAATTTTCCATACTTTTTGAGTTTAAAATATCGTTAATTTAATATTATTGAAGAATTAAATAAATCGCTCTTCTCTTATGACTTACACACACAAAATATTTTAACAACAGTGACGTCTCCGGTGACTTTGGGATCGTTTTTTTTTTTTTTTTTTTTTATTCGATGACAAGATAGCCCTTGACTGCGATCTCACCTGATGGTAAGTGACGATGCAGTCTAAGATGGTAGCGGGCTAACTTGGAAGGGGTATAGCAGTGTAAATTCAACCCATACCCCTAATCGGTTTCTACACGCCATCGTGCCGGAACGCTGAATCGCTTGGCGGCACGTCTTTGACGGTAGGGTGGTAACTAGCCACGGCCAAAGCCTCCCACCAGACCAGACCAGAGACAATTTAGAAATTATAAATTCCTAAATTGCCCCCGCCGGCAATCGTGTTTTTTTTTTCATAACGTAGATGAAATTCCTGTTTAATTGACTTTCAAAAAACTATACACGGTGCCTCTGAACTTTAAAGCTATTATTGTAGGTATTTTTATTCACCATGCTGCCAGTGATTTATACGTGCAGCTCTTATGATTCATCAATTCCTGTAAACCAAATAAATACCTAATAGCATTAAAAGGTATTCTACCTAAATGACAAATGATTTCGGGTACGGTTAGCGTCAGGTAAAAAAATTCTGACCTTGAACCTGCGTAGTAGATGGTTTACAGAACTTTGGCGGCACGAATTGAGATTTTATATTGCTTACGTTTTCATTCGAGTCGATTTAGGTTTTAAGAAACCCATGGGAACTCTGATTTTCTGGGATAAAAACCAGAAAGTATATATCCGTTTTCAGTTTTTTTTTTTAAATCTTAAAAAGTATCTGAAATTAAAAGCATCTCCTTATAAATGTTAAACATTGGTTGCGCTGCAGTGAAAAGGGTTACCTTACCTTGTCAGTCTGTTGTCAGAAAGACATTTTCAGAATATATTTTTAAGCTATTGCATAGCTTCTATCGCGGGCCAGCGTGGAGACGGAATCCAGAAATTCCGTAACGAAAATAACCTGACACGGGACTCCTCTACGGTGAGCGGCTAGATGGCGTTGATAAAAAATGCTACGCAATAGCTTTACCGCGGCAGTCTCCGAGTGCCACACGTCTTTTTTTTGTTAGAAAGATTTGGATTTTTTTTGTATTATACCTTCTTAAATTTATTTATTTATTTATTTTATTTTTATGTACATCTAAAGAATTACAAGATAATAAAATTTTAAACAAATCTTTAGGAAAAGCTGTTGACAACAATGAAAAGCTTTTTGTTAATTTTGAATCGCTTTTTTCTGCTTCCCTGACAAAATATTTCATTTAACAAATTGAAATAAATGTTTTACTAAGAGAGTAGAAAATGTACCTCAATCATTATTAATTCCGATCACAACAGCGTCTGTTTTTGGATCGGTCAATGATGTTCATATAACACTGATGTGGAATTTTGAACCTTATTGGAGAGTGATTAGGATGTTTTATTACTTGCGTTTAAACTAGACCGAATCGCGACGTGATAACTGACAATCAATTTAACACATCAATTGTTGCGGCACATTAGTGCTGCTGTTAAATGAGGCTGCTTAAATAAAGGCGTTTCCTTGTTTTGCCTAATTTTCAGATCCAACAATCAACAGTTTAGAGTGACTTGTAAAAAAAATAACGCGTCGAATTGAAAACCTTTTTTCTATTATTATTTTGTATTTTCTTTTTTTTTGACGTCGGTTAAAAACTAATCGATTTGATGGATATCTTAGCAAAATAATTCTCAACTTGTTTGGGTTTTAACTAAATTTTTGTTCTCATAGAATATACTGTCAAGAACAAACGGTCCATATTTTCATACGTATGTAAGTAAATTATTTTATACTAGCTGATGTCCGCGACTTCATCCGTGTGGATTTAGTTTTTAGAATCCCGCGAGAGCTCTTTGATTTTCCGGGATAAAAAGTAGTATGTCACTTTCCTCATCGCACTTCATCCGCATGGATTAAGGTTTTCAATTCCCGCGGAAACTACGCAATTTTTCGAGATTAAATGTAGCCGTGTTAATCCGGGGTATGAGTTGTGGCTTGAAGGAGAACAAACATGCATCCATCCATCCTCACAAACTTTCACAATAATTAGCTTAAAATAAAAATAAAACTACATAAAAATACAGACACCAGAAGAAAAGCCGCTAAAAATAAATTATGATAAAAATCTTTACAAACGTCATGGACACGTACATTGAGAGAATATCGATTGGTATAAAATGGGAAAATGATAAAAAAATACAAACAAATACAAGTATTTTATATCTATAGATAAAACGCTCTTGTATAGATTTCCTTAATCCCATTGCATCGCTGCGAACAACCCTCAAGGGCGTTGCAAAACTATCGGATATTGTAACCGAGTCGACGGCCTTTGACATATTAAAAAGGAAATCATTGCGCTGTAATTAATTAACATGAAATCGATCTTAATCGAGACCAAAGTTCGTCGTCGAATAGATTAGAAATAGAATAATGCGCAATCTTGAGAGCGTAATATCCATGGCTTGATCATAAAATTGTTTTTCTGTGAACAAATGACTTTTTCGTAACTATAATTTCATCAAATAAGTACGAGTATAACTTATGCCCGAAATCCGAATACTTAGCGTACTAAGTAACTAAAAGCGTATCAAATTAACGTCAAATAAATCTTTTTAGGTATTTTTTGTATGGACGAAATATGTAAATCTTCACCATGCGGACGTAGTTAGCAAAAGTTACGTGCCTATATAACTATAGATAATATAGTTCTTTCATTTCACGAGGGCTCGTGCCTAATGGATGTGTGTGTGTCGTATCTGTATAAGTGTGAGCGAGAGCTTGGTCGCGCCTGACCGCTCCCACCTATGGTCCTGACAGGCACGCACACTTACGCAATGTGTGTGTGTACACGACGTAACTACAAGTAAAACGCCCGTAACTTCATGAGATAAATGTACTATACTTAATATTAATGACGTAGGCTTAAGAGCTTTAGAAAACTTTTCCGTATTCAGCCGTGAGCCGTTCTAGCTACCTACAAGTAGGTACAACGTATATCTATACTATTATAATAAAGAGAGAGCGCGAATTTTGTGAGTTTGTATGTATGTCCGGAGCAAACTTTGGAACCACCGCACCTATTACAATAATTCTTTTACCATTTCAAAGGTACATTATTCCAGATGGTTATAGGCTATAATTATGTTAATAAATGTATTATGGCTAGATATTATGTGCAAATTTGTTAAAGAAGTCGGAAATTTTTTTGACTCTTAAACGTTTTCAAGGCGTGCGCTGGGTCATATACTGTTATTGGATGAAAATGATGTATTGGTGAATTGTTCCTCTTAAAGAGTTCTAAAAAAAAGTCCACGATAGCATATGTCTATATTCTAAGGATAACTTACAGTAACCATTTCTATCTTTCAAATTTTGATTAAAAATAATGAATTATTTTCGAAGCTTCTTTAACCGATGTGATGTCAATCTATATCTAAATAAATATGTTTATTATCGTAAGTATTTAATTTAGAACATATTTGCCCTTTACACTATACAATTTAAATAAATATCTTAGGAGTTATCGGAAAATTAATATATCCGCGCGACAAAATAATAAAATGGTGCCGGCTGGCGCGGCGGGGCACGATGGCGGGCAAGTGGCGGGTATCGGTGCAGGATATTCGTGTGGTTCCTGTGGTGATCTTATTGACAATCGTCTCCTATAAGAAGCTCACAAGAACAAATATTTAATTTTCAACCCGGACGAAGTCGGCGCGGGCTTCTAGTATTAAATAAACTGCAATGTAACTGCATCAAAATTGCAGTTTATCTGTCTAGACACTAAAGATTTTATAGACATTTGATTTCACATTATAAGTAATATTTGTACAGATGATTATTTAGAATCATAAATACACACGTTAGTTTTATTCAGTTTGAGGAAAACCCGAACAAAATTCTTTCTTTACCTGAAATACTCGGAATAATATGAAATTATCAGGATGACTCAAGTATTCTGAGGGTAACGATTGAGTTGTCATTTCCAAATCGCTTTGTCAATTTATTTTCGGATAAAGGAGTTAAAATTATCTTTGTGTGAGCAGAAAACAGTTGGAGTACGAAACGGTATTTATTTTTCACTTTTATATCAAATCCTTAATGTTTGGAGACTGTATGATATTATATCAAAAAAAAAAAACTATGCGCGACGAATTGAGAAACTCCTCCTTTTTTTTCGCCGGTTAAAAAGAAAGTGATTGATAATAAAATAAATATGTTTAAAATTTAATTTAATTCTTAATAATGGAAACATTAAATAATAAAAATACTCAAGTATACTTTATTGTAATCAAATAGATAAAATATTATATAATAGTGGGCATTATAGCTATGAACAATATACATATAAATATGAAGCGATCTTTTTTAGAAAACCTACAGGATAAGAAAATAAAAAAAGACAATGGACAAAGGTTTACACTAGTAATATATAATTATAATTACATACATAGTATAGGTAATTTATAGTTTCATAATGTTGTTATACACTCACTATTCGCTTGTCTACATGTGACCGTGTGCTAAATCACCTAGATTATAATTTCTGCTCTTATATAGAGGCCATTAATTTCTTTACATTATGTGCCGTCGTGTCTGTTCGTTTTTCTTGCAATAGTTATGCCTATTTGTTAAAGATATACGCTCACTTCATATCACCGCAAACTAAATTAATTTCCCAAATGTTTACGCGTTTGTGGTGCTTGGCATTTTGGGATTTTCTTAAAATATTTTTAGCGAGCACACGAGCAGGCGGGTCACCTAATGTTAAGTGATTACCGCCGCCCATGAACATTTGTAGCACCTGAGGCACCACCAATGCGTTACCGGCTTTTTAAGAATTTATTGGTCCGCCCCTTGAATAAATCCATGTTGTAATTTAGTGGGAACACCGCAATTACTCGCTATAAAGAATATATTCTACTCATAAAAATGTAGAGAACCATTTTACTTAATTTACTTATACGCACGTTAATTTTTTTTTAGTTGAAGTAGAGCGAAACTTTCTGGCGTGCAGTCTTAATCAATGATTAAGAACTATTGAAGTATGCGAAAATTGATTATATTCCGTCGACACGACATATAATTTTTCTGACAGTCTAGGCGTAATGCATACCTAATATTAAATGATTTATTGTTGCGTATAAAGGTACGAGTTCGTAGCCGACCGCAGACAGCAACAGTAGACGACGTGTCGCCGCGACACTACTGGTTTCTATGTATTTCTATGCAGGAGACGTGTCGCTAGCTACGGAAGGTATTTCATAGAAATAAATAGAAACCAGTAGTGTCGCGGCGACACGTCGTCTGCTGTTGCTGTCTGCGGTCGGCTACGAACTCGAACCTTAAAGGTAAGAGTTTGACTTACGAAAGTTTATGTGGTTTTTTTCGGGAAGTAGCTAAAAACAAGCCTATATCACTCCAGGGCCTCAACTATATTCAATAGAAAAACAACGTCTATCTTTTGCTCCATTGCTGCATGATTAAAGGACAAACCAACAAACACACTTTTACATAATATTAGTAAGAATTATTTATTGAATTTCAACCTAATAGTACATGTATAATAGTAGGTACCTGTTTAGGAGAAAATGTGAAAAACAAACTTCAAACAGTAATAAAAATATGTACAGTAGTTGACCACGGTTTTCGCAAGAAAGGAAAAAGGAAATTAGAACATTTTCCGGACACTCAGGCCGCCCGAGGCGTTAGTAGCTCATTAGACTAGTAGCCAGTTAGACTCTCCTAAATCTAAACAAATCGTGTTATGTAATGCAAGTAATAGCCTTGTAAACTGTAAGTATACCTGATGAGAATTGGAATCATGTGATCGCTATAGATTGACAATTCGCTTGTATACATACGAATTCGAATTATGTAATAGATATTTTAATTTAAAGATGACTAAAATTTAAATTATTATTTCGAAACCCGAGGAAACCGATTAGTCCAGCAATACATGAGCATAATTAACCCGTAAATTTTAAACAACATAATATTGTTATTACATATTATTTTATTTTTAAATGAGCAACCGACGAGTTTCTTGCTGGTTCTTCTCAGTTGGAACGGTATTCCGAATCAGAGGTAGATTCGTTCGACGATTGGAAAGCAATTTTGTAAAAGTTTATTTGAATAAATAATTATTCTATTCTATTTAAAGGCACTGACGATACATCCAACACTCCAAATGGCGTGGATGCATTCCAAAATCTGCCCATGAATGTCGGAAACGTATGCTGTTTTTAAAACGGCGTCCTGATCGAGGATTTCCAAGCGGATGGAAATCCTTAGACCATCATCGCATAAACCTGTGGACGTCCACGATTGGACATAGATTTTCTTCATCCAGCCGCTTCCTGCCACCCTCTTTATTTTATTCTTATCTGTCTATATAATATATCTTTATTATATTTTAACGACTTCCCTGGCGCAGTGATGAGCGATGTGATCTTATAAAATCTTTTGAATAAGAGTCACGATAATCATTAACAGAGCTATGACTAAACTAAATATTTGAAGTCTCCATTCTTTGAAAATGTCATCGAGAAGGCCAATTAAATAAAGCGAACAACAACTTCAATGAGACGCTACAAAAGGATTTTTTAGAAGTTGGCATTGGCGTGCCGTTACAGTGGAAGTCATGTGATGTGAATCATTGATTCGTTATACTCAATTAAAAAAATATTAATTACTCATTATGCTTGTGATGTCCTTATACCGATCGTAATCAATTCGGATCTGGAGTTCAGAAATGGAATGGGTTACCAAAAAACAATAATAACAACAACAATAAAAATTGTCTTAAAAAAACAATATATTGCTAAGAGATAGCCCTTATTTTTGACCCCCGACGTAAAAACGACGGGGCGTTATAAGTTTGACGTGATTTTGTGTGTATGTGTGTGTGTGTCTGTCTGTCTGTGGCATCGTAGCTCCCGAACGGATGACCCGATTTTGATTTAAAGGTGAATTAGTCGGGAGTGTTCTTAGCTACGTTTAATGAAAATTGGTCAAAGATGGTCGCCACGAAATGGCAACGAAATGAAATGCAGGGAGCCGCTGGATTCAGGCGATGCAAGACCGAGGCTTGTGTAAGTCCATGCAAAAGACCTTTGTCCAGCAGTGGACGTCTATCGGTATTCGGTTGATAAAGAAGAAGAAGATACAAAGTTATCTATAGCTAATCTGTGAGATCTTCAATGACAATTATTGCATAGTAACCACACAAATCGTCACGTTATGCCATTTTTTTTAAAAAAAGAACATTAGCCAAGCTGAAGTTGAGTAATATCCTCCTCTCCCCTTCAAATAAGCGGAAAGCTTGTGCTAGGAGTGGGTACGACAATAGTGCAACGGGTGGGGTTCGAACCTGCGACCTTTAAGTTTTCAGTCCGCACCTTTAACCGTTGGGCTATTGAGGTTTATTTAAGCCTTCCGAAGGTTCTGCTATTCATGCAAAAAATGAAAACGCAAATAATTATCAGCAGTTCATTATGAACGGTTAGCGTAATTATAAAAAATGCTGACTTTTTCAAGACCTAACAGATTTTGTGTTTGTCTATTTTTGCTATTTTACACCACATAAATCGCAATAATATACATAAGTAGGTATATTAAGTTAGTGTAATTTAGTGATTAACAGACGAGGCGGATCACGATTCACGACATTAGGTACCGTTTTCTCTTCTTATTAACACTTGCAGTCCTTGATAAAGTGCATATTTAATTGGTGATAATTGAAGTGATGGAAGTCTAATCATTGGTTACAATAACATAACCGTAAAAATTATTTTTACAAAACCGACTTCAAACGCCACTACAAAGTATATCAATTATAATTATGCCTATAAAATTTGAAGAGTTACCTCGATTTCTCCAGGATCCCATCATCAGATCCTGACCTGATGACAATGGGACCACTTTTTCAAACAAAAAAAGAATTTTCCTAATCGGTCCAGACCGCGTCTTAGAGTAATCGGGGAAAATATATTTCATAAAAATTTTTGGAAAATCTGGTTGGTGTAACCAACCTCATTTTCCAATGTGTGTTGGTGTTGTAAAAGTTAAAAATGGGCAGAGTTAATATAATTTGAGACAAATATTTGTGTAATTATTAACCAAAGAGGTTTTCTTCTCTTAGAGTGCCAGTGAATGAAAATCTATGAAAATTGAGTTAAGGCAAGTGATTAATGCGATTTCCTAACTTTAATGGAACACTAACACAGTGATTCATCAGGTTTTTACCTCTTAAGACTGGCAAATGCATATAAATTTCAATGAAATTCTAATAGGCCACTTGACACTTGTAGAAGCTATGTTGAAGGGTGTGCGTGCATTGTGCATTTTTAACTATCACTTGCGTAGCTAAATTGTTCTAACCAATTTTGCAAGAGCTAGTAAGTGGGTTTACTATACTTTTCAAAAAGTAAGGACAAATTGTTTGTTTTATTGTAATTTTTAACTATTTATAAACTTAAAAAAAAACTTTTTTTAACTCTTAATAAATTGCAAGACAATTAACGTAATGTTATTATATGAAGTAGGGGATCTGTAAAATGTAGTTTTAATAGATACTCGTATTAATTCAATCAATCATGTAAGAAGTAAGAACCATGCTTACTTCAAACAGCCTAATGTGGTTTGACATTTCTTTAATAAAGGTCCATTCTGTACTCTAAAAAAAATGTGCAAGGGAACTATAATGTGTCTTCATATTCAATTCAAATATGTGTCTTCATTATGTATTTTCTGATGCTATATAAAAATTTGTCCTAATTTTTAATCTCTTATCGATGGAGTCTCTAGAAGTCCACTAGATATCTAGAGCATGTTGTTTACAACTACACACCGTACACGGAAGAGCGTTTAATTGCGTTATTCCTATACTTTCACTGGTTTCTTGTTTACCACTCTTTTGGTCGTCGATTTATTTTTATTTTTTATGCTATAAATAATTATAATTAACATTCCCTCGTGCATCTTTGTGTGCTTTTGTGCACTTCTCGTTATAAGAAACCCATGTCAGTGTTGGACCAGTGGTGGTTTGAGATCCTAATGATGATGATTAATAGAATGGAATAGAATAGAATACAATAGAATACAATACAATAGAATGGAATGGAATGGAATAGAATGGAATGGTATAGAATGGATTGGAATGGAATAGAATATTTTTTTTATTCAAATAAACTTTTACAAAGTGCTTTCGAATCGTCAAATGAACACTGGTTCGGATTTCGGAATGCCGTTGCGAGGAACCAGCAAAAAACTCGGCGGTTGCTCTTCGATGAATTAATTTTTAAATATTTTTTCAAGCCCTAACCCTTGCGTCAAATAAAAAAAAAACAAAAAAATGCGTTAGAAGTTTGCAATACTTACTTGCAAAATATGTCTTAACAAGGCATTAAAAAATAGATCCAAATTCAAATGTGAAAGGTTTCACGGCCTAACGCCAGACGTGTTAGTGCTGGATACAAGCCGCACAAGAGCGAGTTCTGTGGGCACCTTTACAAGATACCTGTATTCAGCAAAGATGACTGCTACGAAGTACATCAAAACTAAAAGTATGATTAAGTATATTAGGTATATAGGTCTAACAACATTTCGTTTACCAATTCAATACTCGCAGGAACTAATAATTTATGAAAGCAATAAATTACTTTCCTAGTTATTTTGCTAACTTAATTTGGCAAGTTTTTTTGTTACAATTAACGCACGAAAAAATGATTTGTATCGCAGTGCGTTTATTAATCATTCGTTATTCAACGCGTGAATAATGTTAATCATCCGATACTGATCACATATCAATTCAGTATAATGTTATGTGTGGAGAAAATTAATTCGTTACCAACTTGTTGGCTACTTGTAACGCGTGTTTAGTAATTGAGTTCAGTAGGACAGATTATATCATAGTTTTGAAGCTTCTTAATGGATAATAAATAATTCGAGAAATAGAGAGCTATCCTTATTGATTTTATAAATGGAAAAGTGTGGTTTTGTTTGTTTGTTTGTCCTTCAATCATGTAGCAACGGAGGAATGGATTGAAGCGATTCTTTGCATGGGTATAGTCGAGGACCTGGTGAGTGACGTAGGCTACTTTTTATCCCTATTCTTGAGGGATTTCAAAAACCTAACTCCATGCGGACGAAGTCGCAGGTATCAGCTAGTAGCTATATAGTAACAATAGCAAAAAGTGCATATGAGTAGGTATCAGTGAGACAGATTATACAGACATAGTGATAGATCTTGTACTCTATCCCATTCACTTAAGATAGCGATATTCCAGAAGTTAAATCTAATTTTTAACCGACTTCCAAAAAGGAGGAGGTTATCAATTCGGCCGGTATCTTTTTTTTTTTTTTAATAACTTCAGTATGTATGTTTGTTATAAATATCAGACGAAATCACAGGCAACCACTAGCTAATTAGGTATATTGTTGCAGCGTCTGTGTCATCAACTTATTTAGAAATGTCGTCTCATTCATCACGCTATTTCAGTTGTAAACCATCTGAAAAACAATCCATTGTCAGTCGAACAATTCACAATATCATTTTCATGACCCTGAATAGTTTGTAATTTTTCGTTCCATAAAAGTAAGATCGAGCATAAGCCACGATTAATTATAAGTAATTATAGTGAACTTCAAAATAAAGATGATTTACAAGTCCCGAGTTTTTAAAAGTTTTTCTTTCGGTTCTAAAAAATTTAAAATCAAAAATCGAAAATTGGAAATCGTCTCTATCTATAAAATCGTGACTGACTGACTGACAACGCGTCTAATATTATAATTTAAGTAATTTTAAATCATAAAAAGTGAACTTTATTTTATACTAGACGATGCCCGCGACTTCTTCCGCGTGGTTCTCTAAATAAGTATCGTCTCTTAGTAATATGTACCTACAGGAATTTTATATAAAAATTTTGGCTCTATAATATGCACCACATTGAAAATAAATGCAAATTTTTTTTTTTTAAAGAATGTTAGCCCAGATGAACTTGACTTATATTCTCCTCTACCCTCCAAATAAGCAGAAAGCTTGTGTTAGGAGTAGGTACGACAATAGTGCAACGGGTGGGGATCGAACCTGCAACCTTTCAGTTTGCAGTCCATACCTTAACCGTTGGGCTTATTACTATATTTATTGAAGCTTATTGAGGCTTAATTGGTTCAAAATTAGACCTAACTTTGCGATGTTTTTTTTGTTGTTACTCAGTCCCTTGAAAATATTACGTAATTTTTGCCTGTTTTTTTTTCCGGATAGTTAAAACTTGATCTACTGCTGTAAAAACAAATCTGTACCTGAAGATTTACGATTACACGAGCTCATAAGCTAGCAAGTTTTCTGGCGTAGACGCGTCACGCGACCCTTCGTGTGTCGAAAATAAAAAGGGCATGAATATTTTTGGCCAATTCATTAAATTCTTTACGTGGTTAACCTACAGCAGTCTCAGTCCAAAAATGGACACCCCAATTATTCCAACATTAAAATAATTTCTGATTTGTCGACACTAGTCTACAAGACGCCAATTAGTGTATAATTTATGTTAATTAAGATACCTAAAATATTGTGCTTAAAGTATTGTAAATTAACATATTTGGTGATATAACTTTTGGGTTATTTACAATTCTGGCGACCTCCAGCGCAGTGTCTGGGTGTGGTAGATTACCAACCTGATATTGACAATTTAATTCATTACAAATTAATTATTAAAAGTGTATAAATTTACATTAACTGATACTGTTTTGATTGAAGGTGTAATTAATTACACGTGACAGTGAGAATAGAACTCAATAAAGCAAGGGCTCAAGTGTAGAGGCGTTTTATTGTTTTTTAGGGTTCCGTACCCAAATGGTGCCAAATGGAACCCTATTATTAAGCCTCCTGTCCGTGCGTTCGTCCGACTGTATGTCAGCAGGCTATTACGTACATATATCATGAACCGTAATAGGTAGATTGAAGTTTTCACTGAATGTGTATTTCTATTGCCGCTATAACAACAAATAATAAAAATAAAATAATACAATGAAAAGGGGACCCCATACCTACAAAAAACGAGATTTTTTCGGTGTTTTTTGCTCGGCCTTAACAATCGCAGTTACGATGGCGCGGAACCCTTCGTGTGGGAGTCCGACACGCGCTTGACCGGTTGTTTATCCATACTTCCCATTTTGTAAGGAGTGTCAATCATCAGAATTTTTTGTCATTAATAAGCCTTTCTTAACAAGCCCAAACAACTTGCATGGCTAGAGTTCTCCATAATATTCTGAAAGTTGTGTGAAGTCAGCTAATCCGCACATAGCCAGCGTGGTCGACCCTTCTCATTCTGAGAGGAGACCTGTGCCCAATTGTGGGCCCTATTGTGGGCCCAGTAGTGGTGGATAAAATCTTATTATCCTATTCATATTATAAATGGGAAAGTTTAGATGTATGGGGGTGGATGGGTGGATGGATGTTTGTTACTCATTCACGCCGTACGAACGAACCGATTTGGCTGAAAGGCACAGACATAGATTATAGTCTGAAATAAATACATACTTATACTACTTTTTATCCCGGAAAATAAGAGAGGTCCCGCGGGAATTAAAAAACCTTAAAATCCAAGCGAACGAAGTCGCAGTCATTCAACTAGCGTAATAATAAAAAATTAAAAATAAATATTTACTTACGTTAAAAACTTTCGATCCACATGTAACATATTATTTCAACAAATTATCTTATAACACCTGTTTTTAACCAGTCGATAAAATAAAGTGTATGTACACAACCTTACGAAGAAATTCGCAAACAATTACAATAAACCACTATTTTATTAGTGAAACGTGCGACCGCTGCATTTGCGTCGGGGAAACTGGACATAGCTATCAACTAGGTAATACTTTGAATTGAAGTCATGAAGTCTCGTTATTCTACCATTATTCGTCATAAAGCTTAAAATTAAGTCATGGTTATTACAAAGTTAGTGATTTTCTTAATCACAAAGTTGCATGGAATCAATCGGCTTGGCATCCAGCTACCCACAAGATAGTGTAATAAGTTATTACATTGTTATTATATGTAGCTTTACATTAATATTGTAATATTTTGTTATGAAAAGAGCAACTGCTGAGTTTCTTGCTGGCTCTTCACAGCAGAATCTGTATTACGAACCGGTGGTAGAGTCATGACGTGTCATAAGAGCTACAAGTTGGCCTACATGAAATAAATCATTTTGAATTTGAATTAAATATTCATTCACATTTTTTTATTCGATGACAAGATAGTCTATGACTATGATCTAACCTGATGGTGACGATGCAGTCTAAGATGGTAGCAGGCTAACTTGGATGGGGTATAGTAGTGTACATTCAACCCATCCCCTAATCAGTTTTTACACGCCATCGTGCTGGAACACAAAATCGCTGTACGTCGGTAAAGGCGGTACGTCTTTGACGGTAGGGTGGTAACTAGCCACGGCCAAAGCCTCCCCACCAGACTAGACCAGAGAGATTTCAGAAATTCCCCAAATCGGCCCGCCGGGAATCGAACCCGAGACCTCCCAGTTAGAAGATCACCGCGTTCACCACTGTGCCGATTTAGATGAACATTAGCAGTTCTAACAGTGATGCTACTTGGTATGCTAGTAATTTTTATTTCTTGTTTTGTCACTTTTTGGCTGTTCAGCACATTGTACGTCGCCAATGTCACTTGGTCCTACCAACAATTTTATCGTGACAAGTGACATAATTTATTTATTTATTTTACTTTATTAGACAAACCAACAATATTCATGCACAAATGTAAAGATATCAGCAAAAAGACTTACAACTAAAAGACACATAGCAAAAATATCAATAATTGGAATGTACAAAAGATTTAAGGACATACAAAATATAGATTATTTTAGATAGTGTAACAAACATTATGGCAAAATCTACAATTTCGCTCCCTTACGCAGGGAGTCAATGACATTACGACGAAAGCAGGTTGACCTGGAATTAAACAAATTGAGTTGCTGATTATTTTGATTGAGCGTATTAAATTGGCGACAAATGCGATTGATGCAGGAGTGGTAAGCTGGTTAGTAGTATTATTTTGTTAACGCATTGTATAACTTACCAAAGATTTTTCAACGTACCGTCGTCGCGATTGGACAAATGAACTAAGTACCTATACTAAAGTATTGTTTTAAAGGAACAGTCTAGCATCCATTACTATGTTGATAATAATTAATGATATAATTAACGATGGTACTCGTAGAATATGAATTATTCGTATTCAGCGGACCGCGACAGATTGCTTAGACAATCCCCGAAGACTACTGTCCTTCACGGCAAATTATAACTAACGCGACTATCGGAAAATGGCTATTTTATTATGTAGCTACGAATGATCGTACTAGCTGATGCCCGCGACTTCGTACGCGTGGATTGAGTTTTTTTTAAAAAGGATTATAAAAAGTAGGTAGCCTATGTGTTATTCCAGGCTAAAATCTATCTCTGTGCCAAATTTCAGGCAAATCGGTTTAGTCGTTGCGGCGTGATTTAAGTATGATATTAGTGATATCTTTAATCTGTATACTTATGCATTTTGTTCTAGTACAATTATCTAAATATATAAAAGGAAAAGATGACTGACTTTATGACTGACTGATCGACTGATTGACTGACTGACTGATTGATCTATGAACGTACAGCTAAAGCCACTGGACCTTCACTGGACGGATCGGGCTGAATTTGGGCATACAGATAGCTATTATGACATCGGTATCTCTAAGAAACGATTTTGAAAATTCAAATTAATTCTAGGTAAATATATAGCTAGGTACCACATCTTCCTCTTTTCCTTATTTCATACTTGCTTGTGTACTATAGTACACAGCTCAAGCACCCGTAGCTCAGATATTCGGCTCATAACCCTGTATAGGTATTACATGTTTCAGAACATATTTTTATATTTCAATAAAACAAACATAATGTAATTAGTTACTGTGATTTTTACAGATACAAATCAAATATTTATTAAGTAGGTACATATTGTTATCTTTATGTACTTAAATAATTTTAAAAATTCAAGGAACGTAGTCCTAAAGATTCATACAAACAAATCGAATCTCAAAATAAACGGATGGTTTACTTTGGAAATGATTGCAGACAGTTGAGAGAAATATGGCAACTGAATTGTTTGGATTTAGTATTGACGTCATCTGCCTAATTTGCTGTGAGATTATCTAAAAACGATTGATACAGTGTGATCATCGTAATCACCTCTGATTGGTTGAATTTATGGCGTTCTGGCTGCATCAATGCCTTTTAATCTACTGCGAGAGAATACCAGCCAATCAGAACCACCCTACCGTCAAAGACGTGCCGCCAAGCGATTTAGCGTTCCAGCACGATGGCGAATAGCAACCGATTAGGGGTTGAATGTACGCTGCCATACCCCTTCCAATTTAGCCCGCTACCATCTTAACTGCATCGTCACTTACCATCAGGCGAGATCGCAGTCAAGGGCTATCTTTTCATCGAAAAAAATCAGAAGTGATTGCGATCGTCACTCGGGATATTTTTGACAATTTCGTAGCCGGTGAAATATCAAGATAACACAACATGATCAAACGGATCTAGAGTTTCTTTTATTAGAAAACCCCGACCTCGTTAAAATATTAAGTGGAAATGAAAATCGATAGCTCTTTTTTAGTGTAACAATTTTTAAATGCCACTTCTCAAATTAAGACGAATCTAATTACAACTCATATGTATATTAAAATCTGTCAAACTGATTAGACTAGCTCGCCAAAGTCTCAAAGAAAAACAGATAATTACAACCTGAGTACAACAAAATAAATTCAAATTCAAAATTTATTTATTTCATGTAGGCCAACTTGTGGCTCTTATGACACGTCATAAATCTACCATCGGTTCGGAATGCAGATCCTGCTGAGAAGAGCTGGCAAGAAACTCAGCAGTTGCTCTGTTCAAAAAAAAAAATTTACAATAGGTAACAAAACTATGCTATGTATACAGTACTTCCACAATGAAGCTTCAGAAATGCATACGTAGGTACACAATCCAACGTAGTCAACACGGGCAGCCAAAGCAGATCCCATTGGTGGCACCCGTTCACGAGCATGACGCATGATCCAGCCGTTGCTTCGCTCAACCATATTTGAGGGAATGTAACAACCCGCACCACCACCACCAACAAATAGACATAAATATCATTGCCCTCCCCCAACAGTCGGGTAAATCGGTCTGTCACTCTGCCTGTTTATCCTGGCTAGTCTTCGGATCGGTTAAACCGATTTTAACGTGACTTCATAGTAAGATAAAAGTGGCGGGCATCAGTTAGTTGATAAATAAATAATCATAATTTTACTATCACGACTGTAAAGATACTCGTAGCTAACCATTAATTAAAATAATGATATATCCTACCTCGACATCTAATAGTAGTATGATATGTGTTTATATAATTTATGTATTTACGCAGCTAATCAGTGATACATACAGTCTGTAAACTACGTGCACGCTTGTCACCTTCACTTATCTCGTGATAACGATAGGGTCACCATATTATACGCTCATTACGACGGACAGCCGACAAACGATTATTTATTTATTTATTTTGTATCTATACTTAAACAAAAACATGTAAAGGACATGCACAAGGACAGCTAAGAAAGAGATTTCTTCTAGAAGCCAATTATGAAATCGAGCCATGAACGCCGACTTACCCTAAGTGAATATAACATATTAACTTAAAATATAATGTATGTTAGTTTTCTAGGAAACGTCAACGTACCCTAGTTCTTTATAATTTAAAATTTCGTTTGTAATAAAAAAAATTACGGAAAACTGTCTTATGATAAGTCCGCGATCATGGCTCGAAATAAAAAAGCGAGGGCTTCTGTTTATTCAATAACAAGATAGTCCTTGACTGCGATCTCACCTGTTGGTATGTGACAGAGGAATTTAAGATGATAGCGGGCTAACTTGGAACGGGTATCCCAATGTACTTTAATTCAGACCCCTAATCGGTTTCTACACGCCATCGTGCCGCAACGCTAAATTGCTTGGCGGCATATCATTGACGGTAAGACGGTACCTAGTCACGGTCAAACAGACCAGACCAGACATAGTTCAGAAATTATAAATTCCCAATATGGATACAGCTGTGGACCTGACAATGACAGAAGTCACATTTTATCCCGAATAGGGTTCTTGATCTATAAATTTTAAGCGGACGAATTTGTGGGTAAAAGCTAGTCTTCTAGAAAGTCCAGGAAAAGGTTACTGTAACCATATTGTGAACTAAAATTTATGGTTACCCTACAAAAACAGGACAGCTCTCATGAATTGCCATCCGAAGGTCGCACTTCAATATCTTTCTCGTATGGAATAATGGCCACATATCGGCAATTTGCTTCAATATAATTGGACAATTAATTTGTAACTATAATACCTAGTTCCAATAAAAAATGAACAATGTCATAAGAAAATAAATTATTGTCTGCAATTTCGTACACATAGAAAAAAAATTTTTTTTTTTAAAATCCCATCAGATCTTCAGACTTTTTTACCGGTACTTTTTATTCACAGGTATTTGTCCATCACTAGGATAGAAAATCACAAAATTTTATGAAGATCCGGTAATCAGCAGTTGAGTTATGAAAATGTCATTTATTTTAAGATATTTATATTTTAATTAAGAATAGATTATTTATCTTAAAAGTTCTAATAAACGTTTCGCACATACTACATACCTACACATAAGTACCTACCCACCGAATAATGACATTCTGATGCACCAAATTGGTACATGATAAAGAAGAAGGTATCAGCTACTTTTGGAAGATCAATTTTAGTAGCAGGAAAGACGGAAGACGGTTAGATATTAGGGTGATAATATTGGATCATTTTCAATTTCATCAAATATGCGCCATTTGCAATATTTTATTAGTTCCAGAGACACTCGTATGTCAAATGTGGCGCTTCAAATTAATCCATAATTAAGCTGTCATTTGAATAGGGTAGGGATAGCAAGTCCAGTGTCAATCATAGATTAAAGATCAATGTCTACTCGTTAGTATAGTAGAGGTAGAAGGCCAGGTTATACCTTGCGCCATGCAATAGCATTCTAGTTCTAGCTCTAGGCTGGACCTTCGTTGTCAGACACGTCATGAAAGACATCAACATCATCATCATCGTTATCATCATCATCATCATATTATATAGGTACATAATACATAAACTATATATCACGCCCTTATACTAGATACTTTGAGGTTTTCAAGTTTTTTTTCACACCGCAGCAGGTGCGATAAATAACCTTGTCCTTACATACATAATATATTTTTCCATTTTACGAGTATGTTTATCTTTTATTAGGATTATGTTTAACACCAATGTATAGCACTTGTACTGTTAGATATTTTTTCCAGCGATCTAATGGGCATTTTTATTAGGGTTCCTTACCTAATTAGGCTAGGTTTGGTCGCGTCTTCACTTACCATCCCATCAGTGTGATCGCAGTCGCAGTGAAGCGCTAGTCTATACTTTATTAAAAAAGTAATAATATAATAAGGTTTATTCCTCGAGTGTAGGCGGTAAACGCTTAATAAAAAGTAAAGGGAATCTTAATTGCATCTACGATTACGATCAACTTTGTCGCGCGAATGCCGCGCGAGGAATAATTACATAAACTCCGTGTATTTGCATCTCGATTCAACTCTTAAACCTGATTGTACGAGGCGTTGAATCAATATTATCCATTTCAATTACTTAATTCATAATACTTACACGTGCTGCAAGATTCCTTAGCATCACTGTCTGAGCATAGATATTTATAAAACTAAGACGTTTCCTTCTTTCTTCTTGCTGGACTGGTTTCCACACGTAAACCAGTCATGGTCTGTTGTGTGTGATGCACCAATCCTTCCATGTTCTTTACTCCAAACGTTCCAGCTCTCTCTAGAAGCCTAGCAGGCCGCCCAGGTTGCCAAGGACTTCTCGAAGTGGTGCTGGGGATCCTAGATACGTTGCGTTGGTCTGCCACGCTCGTGCATCCCAGGAGCACGTGTACCCGTGTTTCATGCCTCCATGCAAGCCCTGCATAGAGGACTGTCGGTGACACCTATAATAACTATACACCTATAATAACTATACACCTATAATAACTATACACCTATAATAACTAAATCTGCAAAACTAAGGCGTTATACTACAGCTGTTTTTCTTTAAGAGCATAAAGGTCGTCACTTACACACGGCACCCAACCAGCACCGCCTCTTCATTCGTTGTCAACTCGCTGTCAACTGGTGGACACCGCGTCCTCTATTCGAGTCACATTTTGTCTGGTGGGAGGCTTGGCTAGTTACTACTCTACCGTCAAACACGTGCCACCAAGCGATTAGCGTTTCGGCACGATGGCGTGTAGAATCCGACTAGAAGTATGGGTTGAATGTACACTGCCATACCCCTTCCCGCCCGCTACCATCTTAGACTGCATCGTTACTTACCATCATCGCACGATGTTTTCCTTCCGCTCTATCTGCAGCATTTCTTTTATATTTTTTTTACAATATTATTGGCTAATATTCTTGAAGTTGTCCTCATCCTCCGTCTGTCCGCACCTTTAACCGTTGAAACTTAAAATTATTTCGCTGGCTCTTCTCGGTAGAATCTGCTTTCTGAACCGTAGTAGTCTTGACTTATTACAAGTTAATAAAAGCCACAAATTGGCCTAAAAAATATTTTGAACTTTTTATGCTGGCTTTTTACATAACTTTTATGATGGCTATAAATTTTCAACTTTCCGGACGGAAGGAAGTTCATTAAAGTGCATGCTCGTAAATAAAAACGAGCACAGGAATTATTGATTAAATGTATTTCCGCATTTTAAAAGCATAGTTGCCTATAAAAACGGATAACAAAATATTTGGTTAATATATACAATAATTGCAATTAATGTGACAGCACAGGGGAGTAATATGTTCCTGCATGAATTTTATCAAAAACATATTTTTATGTTTAAAGGTTGACACACACTACCAGAAATGAACTTTTTTAAACTATCAATAACATAGCAGTAGAAGATTTCCTTCTACAGGATTAGAAAAACAACAAGGAGTTGCTAAATTTTTAAAACATCTGCTTACTTATGTAATGGAGGAAAATTTTTTTGGTACTTTTAATATATTTTTTCTCAATGATTCTTTAATAAGTAGTTTAAATCCGAAATCTCTTGTAAGACACCATTATTTATGCATGAGTGTTTGATAAGATACATTTTCAGTTTTTTATGAGTGTGCAATAAAAGAAGAAAGTTCTTAAAACTAATAGTTTTAAAATATACTTTTATTATTAAAATATAATATTTTTACATTGGTAACATTAAATAAGTAATAGCTACGCAGGTAATATTTCACAGTCAGTTCACATGTCAGTTATTAAAACTATTATAATAAGTATACGTAAAAGTAATAAGAATCAGTCTTACGTCCTCGAAAAGACTGAAAATTATTACAGAATCTCATTTTTTTCTTAGATTGTTCAATGTTCGTGTTCCACTCGTTAGAGAAATAATATAACGTTACAGTAACGTTATTTGAGTTACGGTATATCACAATAATATTTAAGAATGAATTGTCCTTATTTAAAAATACATCTGTGTTTGAATTATTATTATTCGCACAAAAGTAAGCAATCATAATTTTTTGTCTGCAACAATTTTAGTGAATTAATATATATTTAACTCTATTAAAAAATAAGCATACTTTGAAAAACATATTATCACGTATAAGAATGGAAATAATCTTAATTATTATTGGATACTATTAGACAAGCTCACATAAACTTCTTAAAATTGATTGACTTTATCTTAATGACTCGTTTCAAGTTATGTTCGTAATTCGTAGGAACCCCCAAAGAACTACAAGAACTCCGTAAATGCATTGCCCAACCAGTTACACTGGTCAATAAATATTTTGAAATCTGTATTAATACAGTCTGTGAAATCATGAGGACGCTGTGACAACTGTCCTTTCATTGGTAACGGTTACAACGGTAATTGGCGTAACGTTACTGGGAGCGTTGCTGATAGCGTTACTTTGGCTCTCGATATTTGTAACGTTGTCTGCGGAATTCGAGCTCTGTGCTAGCGCTGTGGTGATTGGTTGCGTGATTGGTTGGACCGGGGGCTGGTAGCTTGGATAGTGGATTCCCACCACTTCTTCGTAGCTAGGCGGTGCCATCGCCTCTGAAAATAGAAAACGAAAAATGTTAATGGAATACTCAACATAATAATATAATGCCTATACCAGCTGGTGGCTACCGCTTTCCTGTGGTAAACAACATCTTTCTATTGATACTGTTATACCAGGTCAGCGTGATTCCATCGTTGACTGCATCCGTCTGTTCTTTTTAATGAATAAGCATTAAACTTTTAACGAGACTTCTAGGGGCATTAAGCGAGGCAACTATTTCGAAGAACCGATTGACGTTGGAGTCCCAAGGTACTGGAAATGCGACCTCACACAAGAAACTGGACTATTGGCAGACCCGCAGACCTAGAGGCGGGTCTAGCCCATGTAGCGCCCGCGTGCATTCAATATCTTGGCGCCCTCTAGTAGACGCGCGGCCAAAATAGAATGCTTACAATACAAGAATACCGTTTGACTTACAGTTATATTTTCACCAGTGAAAGGAAATTCAGGTTCAAAAAATGGTGCAATTTTAAATGATGTCGGGAAGCAAGCAAGCGCGGGTCAGCGCGGCGCCCCCTACAACCCTGCGCCCGTGTGCGTTGCACACCCTCCACCATAGGTAAAGCCGGCACTGCGCAGACTCCCAATTAGACAAACAGATGGCGCCATACAATTCACAGAGAGATGGCAAATTTAAGCGATGCGGACGCTACAAGTCCCTACAAGAGTCTACCTACCATTAATGGACGTCTGGCAGTTGATGAAGAGGAAATTAAAGAAGTTGAAAGTTGAAGCTTACCATATTTGGGCGGTGGGGGCA
This sequence comes from Hipparchia semele, assembly GCA_933228805.2. Classification (NCBI taxonomy): domain Eukaryota; kingdom Metazoa; phylum Arthropoda; class Insecta; order Lepidoptera; family Nymphalidae; genus Hipparchia; species Hipparchia semele. Next base: position 14,253,527 of record OW121715.1, on the reverse strand, counting down.
AGTTGGCCGGACTGACGTATATAGTAGGCTCTGTCTGCGCCAATGACGGCCGCTGCCTGGCCGCAATGAACGTTCGTCTCTGCGTCGTTGTGCGCGTCTTTTGTCCTGGAAACCAAAGAAAATACGTGTTATGGACATCATAAACCAAAAGAAAAAGCTTTAATAGTATAGTGGCTATGATTTTGGCTTCCTTTTCGGCGGTCACCGGGTTCGAATCCTTAGCCTTTAATTTTACGGAGTTATGTACTTACAAGCATATAATCTTATGATATTATGTACGATGATATGTATTTTGTAATAAATTGTGCTTAACTGTAATCAACGCCCTCAGTTATAGTGAGTCGTACATAAGTAACAACGAATACAATAAATTAAATTGTTCCCTATACCTTCTTTTGAAAACAGCGTTCAATTTTATAAAATAAACAATTACAGTTATTATATATATACTAAATAACTGTAATTGCTTATTTTATAAAATTCATCAACTATACTTGATAAATTTAAAATAACGAATGTAGCTTAAGTTGCCCTACCTAGTTGTAATAACCTTCCAACAGCCATTAATGTAATAACTACTACAAAACACACGCATGATAGTGTTATATACCACACAAAGCTAATAAAAGGCTCGTTACTATCATGGCGGTTTTCACAATCAACACAACTGATGGGGTCTATTGATGCATTCAAATTAGATTCCATTGTAACTATAAATTTATTTAAAATCACATAAATAATACGCTAATTACGGCGCACTTTTTGTATAAAACATGACGGTTCTAAAATAACGTTATGAATTTAAATCACGATTTTGAAATAACGATATAGTTGTTTTCAAGCGTAGCTTACTGTGGTTGCCGTATAAATAATACCACTTGTCTGTTATGACTATGTTTATATAAACAACTATATATGTGTAGTGTTTAGTTTATCTATGAGATTACGTGCAATTAAATGGACTAGGCAGACTCGATAATACGCTATTCTTTAGGCATGGATGACGTTTATATGAACCTAAATTACCTACTTTTCTAATCTATAGGTTAACGCAAAATTTCATTTATTTTTATTTAGGCCAATAATAATCAATATATAAGATAACGATATAAATAACGACCGACTTTTTGTATCTGGCATTTTTATTTCCAACCTTCGATCACAGAAGAAATAAAAATTCTTTTCAAAAAACCGACTTCAAACGCCACTACAAAGTATAAAAATAATTTTATTTTGTACACGTTTGTTGAAGTCGGGCGGGCTTAAATAGAAACGATGAATCCGATACGCGATGCTCGCCCGATTTCAATAAGCGTGTCTTTTACATGTCACCGCGCGATAAGCGTCGCGCATCGATTTCATCGTTTCTAGTTAAGCCCGCCCGACTTCAACAAACGTGTACAAAATAAAATTATTTTTATACTTTGTAGTGGCGTTTGAAGTCGGTTTTTTGAAAAGAATTTTTATTTTAAGCTTTTTAGTGTAGCTTGTTCCTGCTCTCTTTCTCCCCTCCCTCCAACACTACGGTACTAAAGTAGTCTATACTTGGTACCTACAGTACTTATTAACAACATACAATTTCTAAAGAGCTAGGACCAGGAGGTCCATGATGTAGTCCATGCTTGGTACCAACAATATCAATTCGGAAGCGATAGTTCCTAAATCCTCACAGATTAGGTAGGCAGTACCCCTGCAGCATCAGGACTGAGGAGCTAGAACCTTGAATTTTATATGTAGTATATGCTTGGTACCAACAATATCAATTCGTAAGCGACAGTTCCTAAATCCTCACAGATTAGGTAGGCAGTACCCCTGCAGCATCAGGATTGAAGAGCTAGGACCTTGAGCTCCATGATGTAGCCTATGCTTAATACTAAAAATATCAATTTGCAAGCGAAAGTTCCTTAATCTTCACAGTTTAGGTGGGCAGTACCCTGCAGCATCAGGATTGAAAAGCTAGGACCTTGAGCTCCACGATGTAGACTATGCTTAATACCAATAATATCAATTCGCAAGCGAAAGTTCCTAAAGTCTCATAGTTTAGGTGGGCAGTACCCTGCAGCATCAGGATTGAGGAGTAGGACCTGAAGCTCTAAGATCTAGTATATGCTTAGGCCAAGTATACCAATTCGTAAATGACAGTTCCTAAACCCCCATAATTTAGGGGGAAAGTACCTCTGCAGCATCAGGCTTGAAGAGTTGAAGGTAAAAATTTTTATGGGACCATTTCGCGAGCTTCCTCTGTCGATTAAAAAAAAAATCGCGTGAATCGGTCCAGAAACCCCGGAGTAATCGGTGGACATACATAGAAAAAAAAAAAAAAAAAAAAAAATATACCGGCCGAATTGATAACCTCCTCCTTTTTGGAAGTCGGTTAAAAATCGAAGTTTCCAACGTCAACAATGAATTTGCAGCCCTATATTATTTACTTATTATTAAAACTATACTTATGCGTCGGGCCTGTACATTACACTAATATTATAAATGCGAAAGTTTGTGTTTGTATATAATATTATGTGTGTGTGTGTGTGTGCGTATGTTTGTTACTCCTGCAAGCGACAACGAATGAACCGATTTCGCTGAGAGTGGAGATAGCTCATACCCAGAATTAACACATAGGCTACAGCTACGTTTTATCCCGGAAAGTTAAAGAGTTCCTGCGAGTATTAAAAGATCTTAATCCACGCGGACAAGGTCGCGGTCATATGTCAATTTAATTTTTTTTTGCCAAAAACTGATTGCGAGTGATGTAGAGACTGTAATGAATTCCCACACACTGCAGTCTTGTGCCGCCTGTATACACATACATACCAGCACCCTGCGACTTATCTGAAGAAAATTTTTTTGACTCATCAAATTCTTAATATTATTACGAAGCTAAACTGCGATGTCATGTATAGGTAGGTACATACCCTATACTACGTCATATAATACTAGGTAATGGATGAGTTAAGTTAGATTATTTGAAGTAGGTACTTAGACTCAGCATTCAGGTATATAACAGCTATAATAACACAAACGCAAAATTTTTACTTCAGTACACTGCAGTTACATATAACTCAATACAGAAGAGTGTTCCAAGATGTATCTACATTGTTATTATCCTACTAACCTAACTTCCTATTTTTATTTATTTATTGTAGCAGAAGAATATTCACGTCCATAGCTCCTTCATAAAACGAATAGCAAAGTATAGCAAAAGTGTCTTATCAATAACAATACTTAAAGGTTTCACATCCACAGCTCCTTCATAAAAGTAATAGCAAAGTATAGCAAAAGTATCTTAATACGAGTAACAATACTTAATTTAGGTGCTTCACTTCGGTGTTCCAGTAACACAACTTTTATTAATTGCAATAGGTGAACTATAATCCTATATGTTACTCAATTACGACGCAATAACTGAATCGATTTGGCTGAAATTTGGCACAGAGATAGATTATAGTCTGGAATAGGCTACTTTTTATCCCGGGAAATAAAAGAGTTCCCCCGGGAATAAAAACCTCAATCCACGCAAACAAAGTCGCGGGTATCATCTAGTTTATTATAATACTAAATTATGTATGGGGCAGCAGTTATAACGTATGCGTTTTAATATTTACTGCTTACTAATTAATAATGCGAGCAATTTACTCTTTCTACTAGGTGTCTACTCTCTAACCGTTGAGGAGTTTACCCTAACCAATGTTTACCTTAATGGAACCAGTGGTAGATTCACTTAACGGTGCGAAGGCACTTTGAATAAAAAAATATTCTATTCCATTCTATTCTAAATAATACCAACGCAAAGGTACAACTTTCAAATTAAAATCATTTACATTCGATGGAATAATGGAGTAACATTGCCAAAAAATGCATCATATTGGAACCACCTCCTTGGTGGTTGGAGGCAAGGATGTTTGGACATCCTTGAAGAAGAAGGATTGGTCCTTGCTGGAGTCACATTAAAAATAGATAAAAATAAATTTATTAAAATAACAACTTTCAAACTATTGCTGGTTATTTTAGTTATTCTGCTTTAACTATGCAGATAAATCATGTGACTTCCTACATATTAGAAAACCCAATTTGTTGAATGAATCAATTCAAATCCTATTCAAATCATTTAACAAAACTTTGCCGAATAATACTAAAAATTTAAAATATAAAAAGATTAAACTATTGTTCTGACTGAACCTAGGACTTTCCAAAGATAAAAATCATTCTTCCAAGGTCAATACCTACTTATACGCACCTGAGTCTTGCAATTGATACCTACCTATAGGTTTTGTCATGTGACTTTTACTTATCAGTATCGAATATCTACTGAAGAAGTGATAAATCAGCTTGAGAATGTAGGATTAACACATCTTTTGTTGCTTATGTATTGAAGCTTTATAATATTATGTACCAATACAATAGTTTTCAGTAACGTCTTTATACTGGGTATGACGTACTGTTTTATGATGAACTAGTTGATTCCCGCGACTTCGTTCGCGTGGATTAAGGTTTTTTAATTCCCGCGGGAACTCTCTTATTTTTCGGGATAAAAAGTAGCCTATGTCCTATTCCCGACCATAATCTATCTCTGTGCTAAATTTCAACCAAATTGGTTCAGTCGTTGCGGCGTGATTGACTAACAAACATCCACACTTTCACATTTATAATATCATATTAGGATTAGGATTAGGATTAAGTATGACGTGTTCAATATAATTCATCCATCGATGAATTCATCAGTTTCGCAAAACACGTTCTTCTTCTTTCGACTTAACTTCCACTCTGCGCTGTACTTTTCCCCACGTTACCAGATTTTGTGCATCCGATTTTTCAATTTGCACTCATATAGGCACTTATGATGTTTAGCCAGCGTTTTCTTGGACGGTCGTGAGTTCCAGGGAGACATCACTGTTACCGACATAATTTTGTGGTCGGTTCATGTACCTACCGTACCATCTTAAACTGGCTTTGTGCTACTTATCTCCTATGTCAGAGACACAGAGTGTAAAATCTATAGACCGAACTCTCACTCTGCTCAGCCTCAAGACAGAGTTAAAACGAGACTTTATGTCAGAACATATATTTTGTGTCTCGTTTTAACTCTAACTTAAGTACGAGCTGATGCAGAGCATGCTCTATAGATCTCGTAAAACATAATATTCCGTCTATTACAATTCTCTTAAGTAAAGTAATAGCCAAATTTTTTGTATCGCCCCTGCACCGATCCGATTACCAAATCTGATTCACGTTACACAAAAATATAATATGATATGGTCTGATCTAAATCCTATTACCTATCTAGACAAAATAATACATACTTAGACAAAATAATACATACTTAGCGTTAGGACCCGTAAGCAGGAGAAAATCATAATCCAAATGACGACCATAGTCACCAAGACCATAAAATACCACATAGTTACATGACCCACTCCCATAATTTCCTCTCTTTCAAGTTCATACTCGTCCGGTTTATGAGTAGAATAAACATCGGGGAAGTCATAGTTGGGCTGACCGTAAGGCGGCATTTTTTTAAAACACTTTTGTCACTGCTTCATCAATTTCCCAAACCACTAGCAGAATGTTTGGCTACCAAACAATCTGAGTGATTCACTTAGCTTTTGAATTAAAGACACTCTCAAAAAAATTGCAAGCCGCAAATTATTAGAATGTCACTTTTCTCACACTTTTACAGTCACGTCAAAATAAAGTTTAACAGTTCTACGTTAAAATCAAAAAATTGTTCTTTGTTCATTTTTAGAACACACGATGCAACAAATACTTTGACGAAATAAAACAAGTATAGCGATAATCACGTCTGAAGTCTTTCAATGTAGCTTATCTAAGGATTTTATTGACATATCTATCTTGGGTATCTTATCTCTATATAGAAAAACAGAAAAATGAAAAGTACTTCTGACTGACTTATGTGGTATTTTATGTACCTCTGCATCCACAAAATAGAAGAAGCATCGCGAAAGATTATTCAAATAACCAAACGACAGAGACTATACAACTGTTTTCATTAACTTTCAGACTTGATTTTTTTTTAATATCCGAAATAGGCTTGCGCTTGATGACAATCAATACTGAATAGCACTGATGAGGTCTAGGTTGGAGCGTGCTTGCCTAGAAGATGCCTATTTACTCTTGCCTTGAAGGCACTCAAATTATAGGTGGCAGGAAACTTGGAGACTGGAAGAGTGTTCCACACCTTATCGGTTCTTATAAGAAAAGTTGAATTAAAACGTTTCTTTCAAGTAGTTTGGATTTCTCATTACTTCTCGCAGTTCTGTGGTAAAAATGTGAAGAAGGTACTAGGTTGTGAAGTTTCTGAGCGCACTCTCCAAAGTAGATCCGATAGAAGGCCGATAGACAAGCGAAATTGCGTCGGTGCTGTAGACAGCATTTTCGTCTGCGTTAGCGATTGATAGATTTCAAGCCATGAAAAGAACAATTTAACTTAACAACTTACTTAAAGAAGCCACCTTTATACACATTACGACGAAAGACATAACCAACAATGTCGAAAATACCGAAATGTAGACCACACTCGATGTACTTCCGGGTGCCCCGACTGGCGTTGGTTCTACTAACGCATAATAAAAGTTATCTGGCACCATTTTGAATTATTATAAAACCACTTTCCGTCAATAGATCACTTTTACGTCAACAAACCACTTTTGCTTTAACCAAAGCTTTAATCATACACTTTTAAACTTTTTGATACAACGTTTTTAATTTTCCATCTTTCAGCTATTTTCCGATGTAAAACAGTAAAAGTTTTAAATTATTATTTTTCAGTCAACACTTTGAAGTTTGTTTAAACAAGCTTCTGGTGACGTAATTCAGTAAAATTCATTTTGGATAGTCTTCAATCGCGTAAAATACATTTTTCTCTGAAGATTTTGTTCCTAAATAACTATTTTTTTCTCCATCATTTATTGTCAAAGATATAAGTAGATAAAACTCGATTTATCGGCCGATGCGATTGAATATCTTATTTGTATTGAATTTTTCCTATAATAAAGAATATTGCAGATTAAGCATGACAGGCTGATGACATGCCACACTCTGTTTCTTTTACATAGTTCTCTCATTTTATAGTTTTCTATTACTTAACAATCACACCTAATCCTTACTAATATTATAAATACGAAACTGTGTTTGTTTGTTGGTTTGTCTTTCAATCTCGCGGCAACAAAGCAACGACGATTTTTTGCATGGGTATAGTTGACATCCCGATAATTTTTATCCCGATCCCGCGGGATTTTTATAAAACTAAATCCACGTGAGCGAAGCCGCGGGCATCAACTAGTATTTTTAAAAGGCAGAAGTTTGTATGTGTGTGTGTATTTGTTTATTACTCCTTCAAGGAATTAACCGATTTGGCTGATATTATGTACAAACAAAATACATTATTTTTGTGTTTAAAATTACAATATTTATCTCTTAAATGAACCGTATAAATGAGCCATCTCATTTATACGGTTCATTTAAGTTTTTACTAATTATATCACAAACACATTCATGGCCAAATTCGTTATCAATAACGAAAAAATCATGATTCCTGATTTTGTCACTAAAGATATTTTAATCTTCACTTAATTAATATTGAGATTGTAGGTAAAGGAGGCCAGTCTTTTTTGAGAAGACATCTTTTCAACGCAGATAGCGTTTGCTTTAACGATGAAGGAAACCATCGTGAGGAAATCGGACTAATTTTATTATGCGTTAGTAGAACCAACGCCAGTCGGGGCACCCGGAAGTACATCGAGTGTGGTCTTCATTTCGGTATTTTCGACATTGCTGGTTATGTCTTTCGTCGTAATGTGTATGAAGGTGGCGTCTTTAAGTAAGTTGTTGAGTTAAACTGTTCTTTTCAAGGCTTGAAAATCAATTTAAGTCTGATGTTGAAATCTACAGACCACACTCTCACTCTGCTCAGACTCAAGACAGCGTTAAAACAAGACAGCTAGATTCATGTCAGAGCATATTTGTGTCTCGTTTTAACTCTATCTTAAGTCTGAGCTAAGCCAGAGCACGCTCTATATATCTCACCATTAGATTTTTTTTTAAGTTGTCTATAATGTTCTCAAAGTTTGCCAATCCGCAATCGGCCAGCGTGGCGGTTAAACTCTTCTCATTCTGAGAGAAGACCCATGCCCAGTTTTTAAGGGTTTATGAATTTATACACGTCCTATTCTTCTTCTTCTTCTTTATCACAACACTGCGCAACACTGCGTTTCGCTATGCGGAGTTGTCACTCCAGCACCTTAGGATCTCAACGACAATCGTCAGCTCTTTGAACTATGTGCCTGGCCTAATCCACATCCGTTTCACGACTCGCAGAGCTATGTCGGTGACTTTGGTTCTCCTACGGATCTCCTCATTTCTGATTTGATCTCGCAGGGATACTCCGAGCTTAGCTCTCTCCATCGCCCGGTGAATGACTCTGAGCCTTATGAGGCCGATACTTGTAATTTTAGTTATTTATTTTAAGTCTTTATCAGCAACTGCAGTACCTACGAGTACGCTAAGGGCATATCATAACCTTGTAAAAATCATTGTCAACATAATCTTGATTGATAAAGGTAGAATGGTAAACTTCATATTATATTTTCAAAGTTGCATTAAGTTATTAGTTGGTCAGTTGTTTCTGAATTACATAACACACATTTTCTGAGTCAAATATTGTGATAAAAAATGTAATTATAATTAAGAATTTCGAACTTTTTTTTTCTTTCTCGGATTGTCTAAGTATAAAAATTTGTTAAAGGTACTTACTCAGCTGCTGATAAGCCAATATTAAGACAAAAATCAGTAGAAACGTCAACCAAAATACAAAAGCCGGATACATTCCAAATTAAGTGTTAGAAACACTTCTGTTCACTTTTGATTAATTAATTTCACTTTTCTGATATACTAACAGGTGGTCACGCGGACAGTGTGAACGATTTTTTGTAAAAACAGTAAAGCTATATTAATTCAGCCAATCTAATCTTAATTTTATCTGTGAAATAATTATAATTTGCCGATAAATTTAATATTTTCTCTGATAGCATGACATTTTTCCTAGCGTAATTTTATTTTAGTCCTTGTTTTCATTGTGTTACGGATGATTTGAGAATGAATAGCGGTGATATAAATATTTGTGACGTCACAGTAAATGATTCATGATATAATAATATAATATCAATATAAATGCGGATTGATATACGTATATAAAAATATGAAGTTTGTATATAATTTTATCTGCTGGAAGGTAATTTGAAACGGGTAAGCGAGGGCACCTAGTTCACCGATGTATACAGAAAAAAGATCTAAAGAATCCGATACTTACTACAGAACTTATATCCGTCAGTATTTTTAAATGTTGAAAAAATCTTAAAAACCTTAGGTATTACCGGATTCCATTGGAACAATTTGGTTTAGGTATTAGGATGGTGCCAAAAACATCATCGCATACCTAAATGTTATATACCTACCTACTGAGGACTTAAAGAAATACCTGGTAGGTATAAAATAATACTTATTTTTATAGCCCTGAAACCTGAAACTGATAGGACTTCCAAAGTACTTAGGCTGAAATTTATAGACCGCACTCTCACTCTAATCAAACTCAAGACAGAGTTAAAACAAGACAGATTTATGTCAGAGCATATTTTTGTCTCTGTCTCTAACTTAAGTTCGAGCTGAGTCAAAGCACGGTCTATAGATCTCAGCACAAGAACTCTCTGAACCGACTCTATTTAGCGTAGGTACCTACTACAAATATCAATATCGAAGTAATCGAAAATCTTTCCCTGCTTATGGAAATTTAAATACATAGTGATAAAAATATTTTTCATTTCAATACATAAATCACATTATTCATGATAATAACTGATATCAAACATGTTTAAGACAAAGAAAGTATATTGTTAATAGATTATCTCGATCGATTAGTTGGACTTTTTATTAATTAAATCGATAGGTTATTTAATTATATAATTAAACCTATAAGTCAGCGAAAGGATCGATATTATTTTAAAATCTTTTGTACTAAAGGTAAGATGAGCGCTATAACAAAAGAGCCATCACAATTTTCTACCATTTGAGGAGAAATGAAATGAAATGAAATGAATACACTTTATTGTACACCACATAAATACAGAAACATATATAAGTACAGTAACATAACTTAAGTTAAAATAAATGATGGCACAAATGGCGGCCTTATCGCTAAGGAGCGATCTCTTCCAGGCAACCATGATGCAAGGTGGATATGATGACAGGATAGAAAATGAGGGTGCACACACTACACATAACTGAATAAAAAAAAAACCTGATAATACATAAAACCTACACATATATAAATACAATAATATAATATATAATAATAAATACATACATATAATACAATAATAATAAAGACATACATATAATACATACATATATATACCTACATATACAAACATAGAATAAAATACATTGTATACAAGATCCGGAGCAAACAAAGAATAAGACTAAGCCTGGATGGGCTAGTAGCATTAAAGGATTAATTTATTAGTAGAGACCGGATTATATGCAACATAAAAAGCTTGTTATATGCATGCAAATATGCATGAAAAATGCTTGAAATATGCACGAAAACTGGCAGAATATGCGAAATTAAATGATAAATTTTAGGAATCCCTAAAAAAATTGAAAAGTAAGTATTCATTTTTTTTATTTCAAAATCAGCATACAATTAGTAAATTATTTTTTGATAGGCGATAATAGGTACAGTAAGTAACATTATATGATATTAAAATTATTTAGAATTTGTGTAAACGTAAGCAATCAAATATTTTTCTAAATTTTCAGTGGTAAGATTGTTATTGCTCAATATATTTTCAAACTTGGCGGCGGCGGAACGCAGAGTGAGTGAAAAATATTGTAAATGTACCGATAATATGCATCATAACTAGATCTTATAGGTAAAATATGCTATTACCGCTGAGAATGGCTTAAATATGCAAATGCATATGCGAATATGCAAATGCATATAATCCGGTCTCTATTTATTAGAAATAAAGAGAATGTTCAAGGAGGAAAGAAGTGTGCTTTGACGAGCCTTTTAAAAATGGCATGAGATTGCGCACGCCGAATATGAAGTGGTAAGGAGTTCCAAAGACGAGCAGCCTCAACAGTAAAGGACTTAGAATAGAAGGAAGTATTATGTGAAGGAATTTTTAAAATAAGATTGTTATCAGAACGAAGGGAGCGACAGTGAGAGTCCCCGAGGAACTCAAACCGCTCTTTAAGGTAAGGAGGGGATGCGGGATTGAATAGAACATTGTATAAAAGAGAAAGAATGTGAGTATTCCTGCGAAGGCGAATAGGTAGCCACTTGAGTTTTTCGCGAAATTCGGAAACATGGTCATATTTTCGGAGCCCAAATATGAACCGTATACAAAGATTCTGAATGCGCTCAAGTTTATTAAGCAACTCTTACGCATAATCGAGAATTGGTAATAAGAGTGATTGTGCAAGCGCAATTTAGAAGAATTAGAATTTTTAAATTTAGAATTTTTGAAGGAGGTTTTATTTAGAGTCCCATAATTGTTAACTTTAACAATTTTAAAACAAAAGAAACAAAAATTTTACGGGACCAACTTGCAAGCTTCCTCCGTCGATTAAAAAAAAAATCTGGCGAATCGGTCTAGAAATTCCGGAGTAATCGGTGGACATATACAGAAAAAAAAATACCGGCTTTTTTGAAGTCAGTTAAAAAGAGCAATCATTTAATTTTCATTGGTTCTTTTTGTATCCTCGCAGGTGGAAAAAGCCTTTAAATTTTTTACTATTTGAAAAGGTTTTATTTACAGCCCCATAATTGTTAACTTTGACAATTTACAGTTGCAATGGCCCTTGACGATCCCAATTATTAGCATACCTATAAGGATACTAAACGATTTAAGTGTAAGTCACGTATCTATAAAACTAATTGAAAATCGAATGCAGCTGTACCTACTGCGCTGCAATCATATCGATGATAAATAAATGATTAATCGAATCGATAAATAATCGGTATGTTGCAATTCAGGCTTCACTACACACAAACAAAAAAATGCAAAAGAAACAACACCTAGTAAAAGAAAGAAAAATCTTTGTCTGGTGGGAGGCTTTAGCCGTGGCTAGTTACCACCCTACCGTCAAAGACGTGCCGCCAAGCGATTTAGCGTTCCGGCACGATGGCCTGTAGAAACCGATTAGGAGGTATAGGTTGCATCTACACTGCCGTACCCGTTCCAAGTTTACCCGCAATCATCTGACTGCATCGTCACTTACCATCAGGTGAGATCGCAGCCAAGACTATCATGTCAACGAATAAAAAAAAATATTAAGGCAGTTACACATTTGGGAAAAGTTACGTGCTTTTTCATACTTCCTAACCTTGTGCCCCCATCACCGTTCTACTTGAGCGATGGCACCTTCACGTGGTTGAAATCCAACCCACTCGTACGAAAAGATTTAGAGCCATATCTCATTAGGATGCCATGGAAGCGACGCCAGCGCTTCCGTCGACGTATATGCAATGGTGTCGACCCCAAGCCGTCGCCAAATGAGATAGGGTTAGATACGTTGTAATACAATTTGACACGTTTTGAATGGCGGCGCTGCCGGCGTCGCATTCAATTGCATGTATTTTCTATAGCACGACATTTTGACCGAAGTTTTAAGAGAATACCGAGATTTGAATAAATGGTAAATACTTTTTAGAGTACGATAAGGCTGGCATACGTCCTAACGTATAATACCTAGATAAAAAAACCGACTTACCATAATATTTAACCAGCAAGCCGTACAGAATCCAGAACAGCAGTATATTTAACGCCATAAAAAAGAGTAAACTCGTCAAACTCGTCATTTTGTATTGAAAATTGTCAAATTTGTTGTATTGTTACTGAATTGAAACGACAAATGGGTGCTATTATCGAAAAAAATAAAATTAAGAATTGTTAAAGGCGATAAGTACCCTTGTATCGGACGATTAGGACCGCACGATATCAGATAATGTGATAAAGACATGCGTCCAGCGATAGCTGTGAGAGTTGAAAGCTTCATTCAATTAATAAATTAAGCTAACACAGTTCACCGATGTTTAGTAAGCAGTTTCTCGCTCAATAAATACTGCAAAAATATATGAAAATACTAGTTGATTCCCGCGACTTCGTTCGCGTGGATTAAGATATCCTAATTCCCGCGGGAACTTTTTTATTTTCTGCGATAAAAAGTAGACTCTGCATCTGTGCCAAATTTCAGCCAAATCGCTTCAATAGTTGCAGCGTGATTGAGTTACAAACATCCATCCATTCATCCATACATCCAAACTTTCACATAGATATATGTACATTATAATATTAATAGGAAATGGGATCTTTTTCTTTTGTTGTTGAATAAAACAAAATAACAAATACCATTACTAGGTACAGCTATTTTCCGGGCTAAAATGTTTTATTATTCACTCTCTACCTCTGTAACAATATCCATAATTCATGCAAAAAAGTCAAATCGACCTGCTGATCTGTTGCTACATGATTGAAGGATAAACCTTCAAACTACTCGAAATGAGCATGCTAATTTTGAGCAACATTCCGACACACATGCTACTAAGTAGCAACTGCTCAATAGAAGCATGCTTTCATGCTTGAAATGAGCATGAATTAAAATATTATAAGTACGATGGTAATGAAAGAAGATTCAATGTGTCAAGATTACTAACGTGGTTATATTATATAGATACACTCTGTAAAAAGCTGGTTGTAGTATATAGCTAGTAGATAGCCAATATTATAGCACAGCGAGGAATATGGACATCGTACCGAATTAATATGCCTAATAAAAGTTAATTAATTTATTGTTTACAACAATCCTTACGTTATATACGTATTTTAATATGTATATCTACTTCCTTTTGTGATAAAAAAACTGTTTTCTAGAACAAAATAATTGCCATTTTACATGGTAGGACTTTTTCCGCAATGCATCGGTTCCGATTCCGAAACTGCTCGATCCGGAATACCCGTTATACTATTTGTATGAAGAGTTGTGCACTAGATCCGAAATTCGAAAATTCGGAATCCGAATTGTGTTTTCCGAATTCTGAAATCACCTTACTCACTTAAGAGGGAACGAAAGTTTCATTTAATATGTTGAATAAGTGTATTTTTTATTCGGTGACAAAATAGTCCTTAACTGTAACTGACAATGTAGTTTCAACCCATATCCCTAATCGGTTTCTACATGCCATAGTGTCGGAACGCTAAATCGCTTGGCGGCACGTCTTTGACGGTAGGGTGGTAACTAGCCCCGGTCAAAAGCTCCCACCAGACCATACCAGAGACAATTTAAAAATTACAATTTCTCAAATTGCCCCCGCCGGGATTCGAACCCGAGACCTCCCAATCATAAGACACAGCGCTCACCACTGACCTGTCATTCAAAGTTGAAGATAACGGGGGTTTCCTGTTACCCGTCATTTGAGTAGTTAACGATGTAGTAGGTGTTAGTCTGTGTGTGGACTCATCAACCCGCACTGAATCAGTTTAATGGACGTAATGACCATATCCCATGCCACTCGTGCCAGACGAAGGAAATCCTACTAAAGAACATGCGAACGTGTGTTCGTTTGTTGGTTTGTCCTTCAGTCAAGCTGCAACTGAATTACGGATGCCATTTTCCTTCACAAAATCCATGAAAAGAGACCTTTCCTCTTTCCCCTTTTAAATGCAAGTAGGTAATATACTTATCACAATAGTGTATTCGTGATCGTATATTTAAAAAAAAAAGATACCGGACTAATTGATAACCTCCTCCTTTTTGGAAGTCAGTTAAAAAGAAAATAATGACGTAGGTATGATTGGAGTTGTCAGGAAGAGATTAGTAAAAATAAGCATAGATTGTCAATTTTTTGTATGAATCAATTCACGCTAAAAATTATCCTAGATGGCGTTACTAGGATTTCAAGGAATATTTTCTTGTTAATATCGGCGTCATATCATATTTCATAGTTTTGATTCAACAAATTATTATTTATTTATTTCTAGGATCGAAACACAAAATTTTCGTAAGATTATATTATAAAAATAACCAAATTTTTAGAGTAGATATGTAATTTTTACCGGTAGTCCGGTAGATGGCGTACAATCTGAAAGACATACTATACAAATATATATGATGTTATGTTCTTATGAGTATAACGTTTAGCAATCTATACTAATTTAAGTACCTAATCTCTGCTACAGGTGGTAAGTGCGTTACTTATGCTTTTGTTACATGTACTACCTGGATAAACTCTGCCTTTTTAGAACACAAGATATTATCCTGGAAAAAAATACTTTATAAGTTAGAAAAATAAAACTTACGTCTTTCAACACACGACCCAAAACAGAACCATAACCAAAATAAATACAAACACATAAAAATAAAAAGTCCTATCATAATAGACGATATCAAATCCATTTTATAAACACTCACTTGGCACTAAATAGCACAATAATAAAACACCGGTGTGCGTATTATATCTTATCAGCTATCACCGATTATTACATATGTTATCTGTTTTTATATCTTGACTGGTATTTAAATATATGGAACGCGATTTCATATTTGGGAATGTAACAAAGAATACGGTTGGCAGAACTGTACAAAAGTGTAGACGGAGACATACTGGCATTCTAAAGACGTCGCAAAGTGCGCGCTGGCGGCCGCCGCACGTAAAGTAATACGTCGACAGTTTTTCCTTGCTATTCTCCATTACAACCACCATCGATGTCTGCCACACATTATTAGGGTAGTCTCGTTGGTCTAGTGGTTAGCATATTCCCGGGTTCGATTCCCTTTTGTTTTGAAATAATTAAAAAAATAATCAACAACTCGAAAGTGTGACAAACAATAGTAATGGACATAACATATTAGTTGGGCTGAAAAGTTCGTATCGTTTCTATGAGATGGCGCCACTAGAATAAAATCCATATCATTTTTAGGTAGTACCAACCTTCAAAAGAAACGTGTATAAATTTGACAGCTGTCAGATTATTAGTTTGTGAGATACAGCATTTTGAGTGAAGCAACTTTTGTTATTTTGAAAAAAATGGATAAAAAGGAATTTCGTGTTTTAATGAAACACTATTTTTTGATGAAAAAAAGTGCTGCTGATACCAAGAAGTGGCTTGATGAGTGTTATCCGGACTCTGCGCCGGGCGAAGCAACCATTCGTAAGTGGTTTGCTAAATTCCGTACAGGCCATATGAGCACCGAAGACGATGAACGCAGTGGACGTCCAAAAGAGGCTGTTACGGACGAAAACATCAAAAAAATCCACAAAATGATTTTGGAAGATCGTAAATTGAGGTTGATTTGTATAGCTGACACTCTAAAGATATCAAAGGAACGTGTTGGACATATCGTGCATGAATATTTGGGTATGCGAAAGTTATGTGCAAAGTGGCTGCCGCGCGACCTCACAATCGACCAAAAACAAGAACGTGTCGATGCTTCAGAAGAATGTTTGGAGCTGTTCAACCGCAATAGAAGTGAATTTTTGCATCGATATGTGACAATCGATGAAACCTGGATCCACCACTACACTCCGGAGTCCAGTCGGCAGTCATCTGAGTGGACTGCACGCGATGAACCGAATCCAAAGCCTGGAAAAACTCAACAGTCGGCCGGTAAGGTTATGGCGTCCGTATTTTGGGATGCACATGGAATAATTTTCATCGACTATCTCGGAAAGGGAAAAACAATCAACAGCGACTATTATATAGCGTTATTGGAGCGTTTGAAGGACGAAATCACGAAAAAACGGCCTCATTTGAAGAAGAAGAAAGTGTTGTTTCATCAAGACAATGCGCCGTGTCACAAATCGATGAAAACGATGGCAAAATTGCATGAATTGGGTTTCGAATTGCTTCCGCATCCACCCTATTCTCCAGATTTGGCCCCCAGCGACTTTTTCCTGTTCTCAGATCTCAAGATAATGCTCGCTGGAAAGAAATTTAAAGCCGATGAGGAAGTAATCGCCGAAACAGAGGCCTATTTTGAGGCTAAACACAAATCGTACTACAAAAATGGTATTGAAAAGTTGGAAGATCGCTATAATCGGTGTATCGCCCTCGATGGCACCTATGTTGAATAATAAAATCGAATTTTGCAAAAAAACTGTGTTTTTCTATAAAACGATACGAACTTTTCAGCCCAACATAACGTACATACGTAATTGTGTTTCAGACTTCAGTACTTTAGATGTAGTTAATCAGCTGATCATAGACTAAGCGCGCGCGAGGGTCAATGACCACGCGGCCGCGCTATGCGACCTCGCGTAGTAGTGCGAAGTACTCATTACTATTGGTTCGTTGCTTTTTCGAGTTTTGTTTTTCTCGATTGTAAAATTGCCATTTTTGATTCAAATCATTTTGTAAATTTAAAAATCGATTGTAATATATGATCTAATCAATTTCGCTTCGGGAACACAACCACCAAAGTTCCACCGTGTATATTTTTTCAGACAGTCATTGTAATGAAACGACCAGCTGCTCGACAATGACTACTTTATTTTAAAACATCTTAAAACTACCTACCAACCTGTGGGTACTTTAGTGATGTATACAACATCTTTCCCCTAAAAGAAACAAACAACTTAAAAAAAAAAAACGAAATATAAACTATAAATAATTAACCGGATTACACTTAATTACTTATGAACTAATATCTTAACTTAACATCTTTCTCTTACAATACTACGTACAATATATTCAAAACCTAAATTATAACCCTTCACCCACCTAAACATTAATTCTTTTTAAAAATTAATGCCAGTCGCTCGCGTGCCTTAACCCTAGCCTCCCTGGTCGGACCCTCATCAGGCGAGGCGGAAGCCTGATCACCGTCACTGGACCCGTCAGTTCCGCCGGCATCACCGTATACGCTGACACTATCATCATCATCACCATCCTCCTTCTCATCGAAAGAAGCAGGAGGTGATTGGCTAACTCTTGGACAACCTTCAGCTTTTATAAGGTGACGTCGGTTGCGCCTCAGTTTTCTTCCAGACCTATCCAAAACAAAATAAGATCGAGGCTCTGGCGCACGAGCCTGTACCGTCATGCGTCGTCTCGTGTTACCGTCGGCTAATATCACCTGATCATCTTTTCTCAATTCTGGCAGCTCACGCGATTGCTTATCATAATAATACTTAGCGCGATGTCGGTTACGGTTAATGTTAACGAAATCGTTATCGTTATCTCGATCCGGTTTCAATTTATCGATATGTACCGGAAGCGTAGTGTTGAGCCGTCTGCCCATTAACAACTGAGCCGGAGAACTAATGCCATCACGCGGTGTTGACCTATAGCTAAGCAACCCGAGGTAAAAATCAGATCCAGTCATTAACGATTTTTTTATTATGTTTTTCACTGTTTGAACCGCCCTTTCACTGAGCCCGTTAGCCTGCGCATAATGAGGCGATGTAGTCGTATGCTTGAAACACCAATCTAAACTGAACTGTCGAAACTCTTTCGATGAATAAGCCGTGCCGTTGTCCGTTACGAGCTCAGACACTATGCCGTGCCTGGCAAACTGATCCTTGATGGCCGTTATCACCGCCCTCGACCCTGTATTGGATATAGGACTAACTTCGACGAAATTCGAGAAATAGTCGACAAGTATCAAAAAATATTTCTTTTGAAAAACAAATATGTCCGAGCCCACCTTACTCCATGGCAGATTTGGAACTGCGTGAGGAATCATCGGCTCCCTGGGCGGCCTCGCGGCGTGCTCGGCGCACGCGGCACACTTGCGTACCCTGCGCTCCACGTCGCGCGACATGCCGCTCCAGAACATGACGTCACGCGCGCGCCTCTTACAGCGGTCGATGCCTAGGTGACCCTCGTGTACACGATCTAGCATTTCACTCCTCAGTTCGCGAGGTATAAATACTAGGTTATCCTTAAATAGAACCCCTCCTATATACTCAAAGGACGTCCTATACGCCCAATGTGCGCGGGCTAACGGATCAGTATCCGATCTATATCGCGGCCATCCATACAAAACATAGTTAATTATGATTTTACACTCCGCATCTTTATGCGTCGTCTCCCGAACGCGTTGTATTTTTTGCTCACTAAACGGTACATTAGTAACTAGAAAACAGGCCTGAGCGCCCATTTCCGCGGATAATTTATCGTGCATGGGTTCCGCCAGCGCCGCCCGAGATAGCGTATCCGCCAGGTACATGTATTTTCCAGGTTTGTATACCACATTAAAATCGTAACATTGAATGCGCAACATCATCCGCTGTAATCTCGCCGGAACTCCGTCTAAGGACTTTTTAAAGAGAGATTCGAGCGGCTTGTGATCAGTTTCTATAGTGACGTCTGATCTCCCGTACACGTACTGATGAAACCGTTCGAGCGCAAACACTATCGCCAGCATCTCTTTTTCAATCTGCGCGTACCGCGTCTGCGTGTCTGTGAGCGTGGCCGACGCGAACTCCACCGGGCGGCCGGCCTGCAGCAGCGCGGCGCCGAGCGCGCGCGCGCTCGCGTCCACGGTCAGCCGCACGGGCTCCGTGCGCGAGTACAGCGCCAGTACCGGCGCGCGGCACAACGCATTTTTTAGCCTTAATACTACGCTTTCGTGAGTGCTATCCCAGTACCACTCTGTACCTTTCCGTAATAATCCTCTGAGAGGATGGACAATATTAGCGTAGTCGGGAATGAATTTTGATAAATAATTTGTCATGCCTAAAAACCTCTCTAGAGAACTTCTATCGCTCGGACTGGGCATATCATTAATAGCTCGCAATTTATTGGTATCGATTTGCATACCGCAAGCACTGAATGTGTGCCCTAAATAAGTGACTTGCGGAACCCCGAACTCGCATTTTTCTCGATTGAAACGAATACCTACTTCGCGCGCCCTATCTAGTAAAAGTTTTAACCTGGCGTCGTGCTCCTCGATAGTTCGGCCGTACACTATGATGTCATCAATAAAAGACTCAACCCCATCCAAATCCTCTAGTATCTGGCGAATTTTTGCGTGAAAAACTTCGCTAGCACAGCTGACGCCATACGGTAGTCGTAAGAACTGATAACGACCGAAAGGGGTACCGAACGTACACAAGTCAGCGCTCTGATCGTCGAGTTCAATCATCCAAAACCCCGAGCGTGCATCGAGTTTACTGAAGTGGCGGGCACCGTGCAGCGCGTGCGCGATCTCCGTGAGCGTGGGCAGCGGGTAGTGCGCGCGGCGGATAGCGCGGTTGAGCGGCCGCGGGTCGAGGCACACGCGCACACTGCCATCTTTTTTCGCCGGCAGCACTATAGCGTTCACCCAAGGAGTTGGATGTGTCACCTTTCTAATGATACCTATCTGTTCCATGTTTTCGAGTTCAACTTTCAATTTATCTCTTATACCTGTCGGTATTTTACGAACCGGACATACCGATGGACACGCATCTTTATCTAATACGATTCTATACTTTCCCGGCAACTTACCTACACCGCTGAACAAATCACTATAATTATCCATATTTATAGCAAATATTCTCTTAATAACGCCTATACTTTCACAGGTATCCTTTCCAAGAACACTTTGACAATCATCCCTTGACACTACAAATTTAATGACATATTTATTGTGTTTATACAACCACAGCATTTCCAATGATCCTAAAATTGGTAAATAATTCCCACAAAACGACTGAGCCCTTAATTCACACGGTTTTAAATCATTAACAGAATATCCTAATTTTTTAAAAGTCTTAAGTGATAATACATTCAAATCTGACCCCGAGTCTAACTTAAAATTCTCCGACATACCATTTTTACACAGTACTAATGTTTCAAACCACTTACTGTCTTTATTTAGGGTATCCTCTTGCAAAGTAGATACATAGAATAAGTCATCATCATCATTGTACTGTTCATTTAATTCCATCACTTTTCTGTTAGCTTTTAACGGACAGAACATTTTTCTATGACCCTTCTGGTTACATAAAAAACACTTTATTGACTTTGCCACGCACTGACTCGAATCACAATTATATTCACCACACGCAACGCAACACTTTGTATAACTTGCATTCACTCGAGAATCGAACCGGCGACCCGGTGTGTTTTCACTGCGCACGCCGGCGCCGCGCGCACCGCTGCAGCAAAGCTGCTGCATAAAAAAAGGCTTAATAGCACCGCGTCGACTGCTACGCCACTATCGTTATACATAGATGTCGATGACCTTTTTTACCTACTTTGAAAGTAAGCTTGAAAAAGCACAGATTTAACACGTCATATTTACGTCAAACTTACGAATCTGCAAATATGAATTTCAAAGCATAGTTTTTTTTTAAATTATTATTTAAAATTATTCATTTATTATTAAATTTGATATTTGATATTAGATAGATACGTTACTCCGGCACGTTTATCGGTTTGCGCACTATAATTTCAAAAACTGCTGTATTTTTATCTGTATTTTTTTAACCAAATTGTCAATTTCTTCTTTTTTTGCCTACGGTACCGACGCAGGATACAATTATTCACTTGACATCTGACCGAGTTACGTCATTGAATCACTTGAACCTACGTAGATAACACTCACTATTAACCGACATGTAATGTGACGAGTTATTTTATAATGTGCATTAGATGCAGATTATTCATAACTAGCTTTTGCCTCAGACTTCACTTGGAATTTTTTAACTTTTTGATTTTTCTTTGTGGGTCTCTAAATTTGTCTACGGAAATAAATCAAGTCGATTTAAGTGCATTACTCTGTTGCTGCGTGATTAAAGGACAAACCATCATTCAAAACACACTTTCACTTATAAAAGGCCAAGCTCACGTTTTAAGTTTCCTTAAAAATTATCTATTTTTGAGACTAGTAAAGATATTAAAAAAGAAATATGACTTTGTGCAAGTTTTATTTAAAGTATAAAAAAAAATTTAGTCAAATACCCAATTAGATAAATTTTCAGTTGAGTGGCCCACGGAGACAATAGAATAGGGAGAAAACCGTAGAATGAGTAAGAAAAGTTCATTAGCACTCTTGAAGGAAAGTTAATCATAGATAATATAGATTAGATACGATGAAGAATAACCTTACCGCCATCTGTTATGAAAGTCTTAAATTAAAATAACACGCAACATCTCACAGCTATTCGACGCTAGATGTCACTTTACTTATCTACGCATCAAAAAATTATATATATTTTTTAATGTACTTATATTATTTTCCGATATTATACTCCTATATTTTTATTTAATTTGGTAAGTTAAATACTTTCTATTAATTAGAAAAAAGCACCACGGGAAACCTTTTGCAAACCCTTATAGGTATAGCTACTCGACGATAGATGGCAGTTGGTGTTATGAACAATTTACACTATGCACTGTTTCAATACTCTGAATATTATCTACATTTTTTGTTCATTACAGTAATTTTTACATAAAGTTGCGTATCGTACTAGATTTCTAAGTAGGTAGGTACTTACATTTGCATATTAGTTGTGTAACACTTCCACAAAATATATATCAACAGTAAAAAGCTAATTAATAAAGGTGTCAGTAATATTTTGAGGGAAACAGATGCCATAACTTCACGCGGAATTTCAGATGAACTCATTATTAATTAAAAATAAAATGAATTTCATATTTCGTGATAAGTAACTTTTGTTCACTAGGCAGATAAACTTTCACAACATTATATTTTAATAAAGAAGAAAATAACGACCTCGATTTTTTCTTCTATCACAGATCAAGCAATTAACAAACTATTCATAGAGATTTGGAATATTTTTTCACAATATTATGTTTAACTTTATTATTTGCCCGTGACTAGCGAAATGGTAATAATTTATCAGCGTTTAAGTTTATCAGTTTATCTCTACATGTACTTACTTAACTGAACTTATATTTATGTCTAGGTATGTGTTTGCAATTACGATAATATTGTGAATTAAGTACCTACATAATGTGAAACTTGCTAGGTAGCTTTAATTTTACGAATGCATCATCTTATATCCATTATCCATCACTCACTCACACTGATAAATTATAATTATAATCTTATCCTATTTATATTATAAATGCGAAAATTTGTATGTTTGTCACTCTATCACGAACGACTGAACCGATTTGGCTGAAACTTAGCACAGAGATAGATTATGACACTGACATACCCCTTCCAAGTCAGAGATCCAAGAGATCGCAGTCAAGGGCTCTCTTTAAAAAAAATCTGTACCGCCTACCGCACAGAAACATCGAGCGATTGCGATAAACGCTCTAGTCTAGACCTTGATCTTGAACTAAAGTAGGTAAACGACTAGACTAGTAAATATTACCTATCCTATCATAGGGGTGTATAACCCTGATTAGTCTAAACGATTAGTTCTTTGTTTCTATAAGTATCTAACGAATAACACTTTGATTTTTCCGCATTATGGAATAATTAATAATTACTTACTTGACCTTTAACATTGTTTGTACCTATTAATTACAAACATTATAGTTACCTACTTTTTCAGTTTTCACTTTAAATTCTAAAACTCTAAACGCGTTTCTTTTAAATTAGGCTTTCTGATGTATCGTAAATCGTAATAGATATTTTTTTCTGCGATCGAACTATAGATAGAATGATAGTAGAGATGGTAGGTATATAAGGGCTCTTCAGATTGTTAATAAATGATAAGACCTTCTTGATGAAGACTATATTTAGCCAAGTTTTATAGAGGCAGATAAAAAGCCACTAATTAGAGATCTAGAGAAGAATACCTACTTTAGGTACATTTTTTTGGAAGAAAAATGATCAAATGTAGTCTTGGCAGGAAAATATTTTAAACGTCTTCCAGCTTTTCTATTAACAAAGAATAACATTGTATAATATTAGGTATGTAGCTCTACTAGCATACAACACGCATTTTTGAACAAAAAAATTGTCGTCAGCACATGCGTTTTTTAAGTTTTTACTTTTTGCCAGTCCTGTCAGTAGCTTGAGTTTGGAACAATCTCTTTTACCTTTTTATAACTTGTTGATTCCAAGTTGCTAGGGGTTTTCCATGATAATAATCGTTTATATCTTATCATTTAGGTACCTACTATTTTATCAGTTAATGGCTCTAAGATCTCATTTCAGGATTTATACATTGATTAAATTATAAATATCAGATTGATTTAATAAGTTATTAAGATTTGCAAATAGATTGAAGACCTCCCGGGGCGACCTCTAGGGAGTCGTAAGTTATTAGTTTTCTTGTTTTCACTTTTTGTTTCTTCCGATTCGCAAAGGCGAATCTCCTACTGTTGCATCAGTAAAGAATCTTTACTATTATAAATCTCTATGAATGTAGCACGTTTAAGGAAATAGACTCTACAAGTTTATTTCCCTAGGATGCGCGATTGCAAGATTTCCCTATTCTATTTTCCTGTAAGAGAAATTATTGACGTAACAAAGTATAAGGACAGCCGATATATTTTTTCATGCCTAACAAACTTTTCGTCTTTCAAAACTTAAATAATTTTTATAACTAAAGTAAGTAAGGGACTGAAAAATTTAAATAAGCAGGATTTTTTACTAGCTTTTGCCCGCGACTTCGTCATCGAGTAAGGTTTTTCAAAATTCCGCGGGAACCCTCTGTTTTTCAGAAATAAAAAGTAGCTCTCCAATTTCTCAACTATATATTATACCCATGCAAAAAAAATTAAATTAGGTGTAACAAATATTAAGAACCGAGAAACAATTAAAAAAGTATTCCTATAATAGTATTTTCATGGGTTTTTATTTTTATTATATGGGTAAGGCCGTAGATTTTGCCACTTTTTGTAAAAAGAAAATGTCCCTTAACTTGACATGCGTATTAAAAATCGAAGTATTGCGTAAATTGTTATGCAAGTATCCTAATTAGGTTAGGTAGTTCTTAAACTCCTATAGTGCATTCTTAAATTGAATGTATGTCGTATATTTAAAAAAATACAATGACTTAAAACCGACCTTACCCCGAAATTTTGCCCAAAATAAGGTGTCTTTTTGATCCCGTCAAATATTTGGCTCGTTATAACTACATTATTTCTATTTAAAGTCCTAATTTAATATGAATATCTGAAATGTGAATAGATTAAGCAATTACATCCTGGGTTCCATGTATTTAAATATGCGTTTTTAAATGTTTTATCGCAATTCAAAATGTTGTCTCCTTATTTCCACTTATTACGTTACTATTTTGTATGTTACCAAAATTGGGCATCTAAATATTCAATAACTTTAGGGTAGTATTTTATAATGGCTCGTGCCACACTAAAGATTCCGGCAACGAAATAAAAAAAAAGAAACCGCCATTTTCTAGTCTGTGGAATTTTATCAAAGGTGTGCGCGTGTGTTTCGTCAGGAGCTTTTTTTTGTGAATTTTGGTGATTTTAAAGGTAAATAACAGTTTTTATTGCACACATGTATGTGTTATACTAAGCTAAAGTGATTTATAAAAACATGACAATGTGTATTTGACTAAAATCAGCTCGCATTTAGTAATTATTCCTATTTAAAACCTCAAAAATTACGCTTCGACGTTACTTTTATGTGACTTCTATGTTACTGGTAACGTTGATTGTTACTTAGTAACGTTGAAGTGTTGTAAAGGTTAATGTACACATTCTGCCAGGAGCGGATTTTTCAAATAGTTCTTTTAAATAAAGAATGAGTTTAAAAGAATATGAGTTAATTGAAACTCATCTTCGTAATAATCAGAATAATGTATCTTTATTTGATAAACAGCCAGAGAGTTTTGGTTACTAAATTCCATTGATGATAGTTTAAAAAAATATATTTTTCCTATTACTGAATTCTCTCTCTTATCTCTGAATGATCGGCGATTATAAAAAATGCTATACTTACAAGTTTATTACAAAAACCTCCTCCTTTTTTGAAGTCGGTTAAAATAAGTACGTTATGTAATCAGCCTTACAAACACTGTGTTACTTTCACGTTACTTCTACGTTACCGTAACACAAGAGTGTCTATGTTACTCTATGTTACAAAGTGGCAAAATCTACGGCCTTACCCATATTTGAAAACTGTTGCACCATATTTCAAAATAATATATTATAGTTGGCATGTATGCCCCTCCCACCTTTCCGTTCTCTCTTGATATACTTCTGTGGACCGTTCAGATTAATAAATAATTTATAATATCTATTACAGTTTGCTCAATATAACCACCTAGATGCCTATTGCCAAATAAGTCTAAGTAATGTTTGCTGTATTTCTCCGATAATGGTGTTTACATTTTCATGCTCGTAAGTCGTGACCAAAGCACACAAGAGTTTAACGGCCTTCATTCTTGTTTAAAAACAAATAGTACAGAAGAAGCGTACTGCCGTTCTGAGCTAACTAACTCGTTAACTAACAAAACCATATTTCCAGATATTATGATCCAAACGCCATAACGACGTTTTCATATTTCTATATCAAAAAATTACATCAGAAAGGAGAATACTGATTAGATGGATCGATAGAAAATTTTTAAGCTATTGCATAGCTTCTATCGCGGGCCAGCGTGGAGACCGAATCCAGAAATTCCGTAACGAAAATAACCTGACACGGGACTCCTCTACGGTGAGCCGCTAGATGGCGCATTTTTGGCGCAATATACGAATGTTTGTATGTGTATGTATGTGTGTGTGTTTGTTACTCTTTCACGCCACAAACAATGAATCGAATTGGCTGAAAGGAATGGAGACAGCTCATACCAAGGATTAAGACATAGGCTACATTTTATGCCGAAAAGAGTTCGCGCGGGAATTTCAGAAAAATCTTGTTCAGGGTTCAAACTCCCCCAAACTACTAAGTAGGTACTTAGTTATAACTTCTTATAAGCAGTCAGTAATCATCTCATTCATAGCATTAACTCGTATGTACCTACTTGTACTTTCCTTACATACAACATTGTAACACTGAAATCCTACAAGGGTCAAAAGGAAACGCATAGTTTCGTAATAATGTACCTAAGTAATGTACATAAGAACCTAATACCATTATGGTTCACCTAATTGGATGAAAGTGACATAAGACTTGATAATCTTATTTAAGTGCTCGCTTTTTATGAATTTTTTACTTCCCGCAACTTATTCCGCGTCGGTAATGATTTATAACCGACTTAAACAGGAGGAGGTTCTCAATTCGTCGGGATCTTTTTTTTAATTTTTTTATGTATAGTCCCCGATTACTCGAAGACACCTGGAACGATTTGGCAAATTCTTTTTTTGTTTAAAAGGGTTTTCTTCCCAGGTGTAGATTCCAGGCTTCCCAGGTTAGGATCTGACGATTTTGGAGAAATCGAGGGAACTCTTCAAATTTTATGAGCACGCTTGAAGTGATTTGGATATTTTTTATAGTGAACTGTGCATTTGCTCTCAAAAAGCACAATTTGAGCAGACATAGTTCATAGCATACATACATATTATGCTAAATTTCTATTTGGCATCATATTATTTTATTTATATTTGTGTCTCGTTTTAACTCTTAACTTAAGTCCGAGCTAAGTCAGAGCACGCTCTATAGATCTCAACATTTTTTTTAAAGAATATTAGCCAAGCTGAACTTGAGTTATATTCTCCTCTACCCTCCAAATAAGCGCGAAGCTTGTGCTAGGAGTGGGTACGACAATAGTGCAACGGGTGGGGCTCGAACCTGCGACCTTTCAGTTTTCAGTCCGTTACCTTTAACCATAACATTATGATGACTATTGTAATTTTTGGTTTTAATAAAACTGCCACTTTTTGCATATAGTGCTTGAGATAATAAAGCATTGATTGCATTAAACTAACCATCACTAATTTGTTCGAAACTTCTCAAATTATGACTTACGAAATTATTTTAAGAGTCAGTCAATAACAAAACAGACACAAAAAACACTAAGTATAAGTACGCTGTTGGTAAGGTCGTGAGGTTCAGTTTTATAAATAGTTTCGTATCCATACGAGTATGTTAGACTAGTAGGTAGGTACTTAAAACAAGCTTAAACTGTTTCAACACAGAGGTTTAAACAGAACCTTTGGATGTGCCTACACTTTGCAAACTTTGCGTTTTTAAGTACATTATACAATGATCTAAGTAATTGTGCGTAGAAAATGTCTGCGATTTTGATCTACAGTTTCAAAAAACAAAGTTTAGAGTTTTCTAGCAATACTCACGAATTCATTTGGGATAGCAATCTTTGCAAGGGTTTCCTTGTAAGGGACATCTTTAATTATATAAATGGAAAATAGCAATACGCAATTATATTTTGTTATTATGGGGTAAACAGTTATCTACTTATGTATAGCTGTTACCTACCTATGTATGATGTAGCATTGAGCTGAGCCTTTCATTGTCATGGCACATAGAAGACACTAGTTAAGTTAGATTTTAATTAACCTTGTATGCGTGTATTTCTAAGTGTATTTCTTTTTGTGTATAATGTCAATGAATAAACGATATTCTCTTCTATTGTACTCTATTTTACCTATGCTACTCTATTCTGCTCTACTGCACTCTACTCTATTCTACTCTATTACTACTCTACTCTATTCTATCTACTCTATTCCAATAATCGAAATACAAACAATACGAAAGCACTATAATCGCAGCTTTCCAGAAAGTGTGGAACAAGTTTAAGTATTTATAGACTCAGTACTACACCTGCTTTATTTGGAGTAAGGCCATACATAACAGATCGATGGTCAGAGGTTCTTTATACTTAATTAAAATCTGAATGTCAATACCTCCAAGCTTATCAAAGGAAACTAGTTTTGTGAACAACTTTAGCGTCTGTTTGATTTACACACAGTCTCGGAACACAGTAAGATTTTTCAAAGACAAAAACGCGTTGAGATTCTTATACATATATTCATAATCAAATAGTTGTAGGTGTAATTATAATATTATTCAAACTATCTATTTGGTACATCCTATCCTATTTTAATATTATAAATGCGAAGAGTGAAGTTCACTAAAAATATCAGATGGGGGAGCTCTTGGTGGTTAACCGTCGATATGACAGTTATTTTATCCGTAATCGGTTTCGTTACATCGTACCGGCACGCTAAATCACTTAGCAGCACGTCTTTGTCGTAGGGTGGTAGCTACGGCCAAAGCCTGCTACCAGACAAAACTTATTGTGGCACTTTAGAAATTCCATAGCAATATTTTCTTTTGCAATCAAATTCATTGAAAGTTGTGACTTGTGAGTCGATTATGATAAAGCTGCATCGATTATTATTATTGTTGTATTAATTATTGTGATAAAGCTGCATCGATTATTATTATTGTTGTATTAATTATTGTGATAAAGCTGCATCGATTATTATTATTGTTGTATTAATTATTGTGATAAAGCTGCATCGATTATTATTATTGTTGTATTAAATATTGTGATAAAGCTGCATCGATTATTATTATTGTTGTATTAATTATTGTGATTAAGCTGCATTGATTATTTATTATTGCTAGTCTCTATTTTGATGAATGACTGAATTTATTGTGTACGTGCTGCAAGCATGCATTTAAGCTACATATTAGAAGGAGACTGTCGACCAATCAGAGATGATCAAGATTGTCAACCTATAGCAACCATTTTTAAATAATGCTGTGGCTGGTTTAGTTTTAACTATAGACATTACTAATATTATAAATGCGAAAGTGTTTGTTTTTTGGTTTGTCTTTCAATCACGACATACGACGATAGAGCTACGGATCCGACGTGAATTTTTGCTTACTATTTTTGCTTATTTTTTGCTTATTAATACTATACTAATATTATAAAGTCGAAAGTGTTTGTTTGTTGATTTGTTGGTTTGTCCTTCAATCACGCTATAACAGAGCTAAGGATCGATGTGAATTTATGCATGGGTATAGTTGAGGACCTGAAGAGTGACTTAGGCTACTTTTTATTCCGTAAAATCGAATAACTCCCGCAGGATTTTAAAACCTAAGTCCCAGGGATCAGCTACTAAAATAATAAGAGCGGTTGTATTACAAATATCACCAGCAAGGATTTTATGAGAGAGAATTATTTAAATAGGTACCACTTACCAGTACTTTTATATATGACAAAGACGACCCTGACGAACATAATTAGCAGTAAAAGTAAGATGGGTAACATTCCCAACATCCTCCCTGTATCCATTCCGCTGCCACTGTCCTGTGTAATGTCCTCCAACTCAAGAGCACTGTCATTAATCTCCCTAATTAAAACGTCATCAACTTCTAAACGTTCCATTTTCACTTAGAGTTCTCGAACGAATTTTGAAAAAGGAAATATAATTTAAAAAAAATCTGCCTCAGAATACAAACACAATCTCAGTCTTCAATCAAAAATAGAAATAATAAACTGTCAGATTAGACTTCTTTTTTTTATTTTCTTTAATTTTTCAACAACAACCTCACTTTTGTTTATTGATTGTTTTTTTTTTTTATGAATGAAATAGCACACGAAGATCCACTCTATTTTCTGTATTCTGTATTTGTAGCAACAGAGATCTATCTTTCCGCGGCACGTCTGCGAGACTGGTCGTCGACTTGAGCAAAATGCTACCGCACACTTACTACCTAGGTAGGTACTGTCGCTAATACTCTTATCGGAAAATGGTTTTTTTAAAGAAAACACTTAAATTATGAACGTTTCTCTTTTCAAAAGATACGTTAATTGCAATTTATTGATTGAATTGGTGTACTTTATCGTACATGTTGTAATAATCCGGCAGGAAATTGATAAAATGGCTTGAATAAGGACTCGATTCAGTAAGTACCATTATCTAAAACATGTTTGTTTCTTATCGGCCCAATCTAAGGTAGGAACTGATCTATAGATAGACGATTATTTTTAGACACGCATACTTACTAATGTTAATAACATGACGTTTTCTTATATGTATGTATATCACTAAGCAATTATCTACCTAATATTAATAAGTGATCATGGGTTCAAATAAAAATGACGTAGGTAGGTAATTAATATCATATCAACATCATCATTTACGTAATAAATAAAAGTGACTATTTTTCCATTTGTAGGTACGTTCCTAGGTATCTATTGTAAGCAAATGCTCTATCTTTCTAAATTTACAAAATAATAAATTAAAAAGTACTTATGATCTATCTGTAGGTTCGCTTTTAGGGGTCTATTCTCTATCTAGTACTGTCAAAACACATTTTGTATGACGAAGCGCAGTTCTTGTAGTTAACAACATAGTATACATTATTTTCCATAGCCATAACAAAAATAGAGAATACGGCAGCTGGTCTCCACATCGGGAACTATACTGGCCTAACATCGCTGTCTTCATCGCTCATCGGTCTTGAAAGCCTAGATACGAACAGTTAAAATACGTCTACTTATCTATTTTCCCTGGCTGTTTTTAGTCAGTGTTATGAATTATGTTGTGAAAATCGCTTGGTGAATATGAAAGCCAACAGATTAAATTATTTTCTTTTTTGTCAATAGTAGTTATGTATACCTACTAATAATGATTTAGTTTAAGCCTCAATAGCCCAACGGTTATTATAGGTGCGGACTGAAAGCTGAAAGGTCGAAGGTTCGAGCCTCACCCGTTGCAGTATTGTCGTACCCACTCCTAGCACAAGTTTTTCACTTATTTAGAGGGGATAGGGTGATATTAGTCAACTTTAGCTTGGCTTTAAAAACAAATGATTAGAATAAGTACAAAGAGTTGAAATATAAAGTACATTATGCGAATGATTTTAATATCCCAACGTGAAAGTAGATTGATTAAAGTAATCATTAATGGCTACACACAATTTGATTAGATTTTAATCTCTACTTATCTACTCCTCGTGTTTAGGTAACGAAGAAAATATTAAAAACTATTTCGGGAGGACCCCCCCCCCCCCATTCTTTCCATTCAAATCACTTTTTAGATGACTTTCCAGATCTGTAAGCATTTATGACATTTCAAAACAATACTTACTAATATTATAAATGCGAAAGTGTGTGCCACAACAAAGCGATTTGCACGGGTATAGTTGAGGACCGGGAGAATGACATAGGCTATTTTTTATTCCGGAAAATCATAAAGTTCCCGCGGAATTTTAAAAACTAAATTCACGCGGACGAAGTCGCAATTCCACGTGAACCCCTTTTTTCCGAGATCGAAATTTTTTAATTTATCTATTCAAATTAATAAATTCACTACAAAAAAGAGTGAGAAAACACAATATAGGTACTTAATGATTTTTGCACTGGCATACATACAGACGGACGGGCTTGGTGAAACTATACCTAAGAGAATGAAATGGTACCTTTTAATTCTTTTGTAAAGTCATTCAATTAAACACCAATCAAATATTTCTTAAAAAGATATCCGGAAAGTATGTACCTACCTACTTGCGTCATTCAAGAAATAAACATCTCCAAAAATCAAATATTAAACAAAAAACAGTCAACATCATAGACCTACTTACCTTAAAAAAATATCAAACAAATATAAACTGTAACAAAGAGGTGTAAGGATCAAAAGATCGTTATCTTAAAACTTGTTGAACTTGATAAATTAGTAATTATAATAATACGACGGTAAAAACATTTTGTCTAGGACGAAGATCCTACTTATCAAAAAAAAAAAAAAGATACCGGCTGAATTGATAACCTCCTCTTTTTGGAAGTCGGTTAAAAATCGTAGGTACTATTTGTATTCTTAGTGCATAAATGCATTTTTAACCGACTTCCAAAAAGTTCCAAGGAGGTTCTCAATTCGTCTGAATCTTTTTTTATGTATGTTCCCCGATTACTCGAAGACGCCTGGACCGATTTGGAAAATTCTTTTTGTTTGAAAGGGTATACTTCTCAGGTGGTCCCATTGTCAACAGATCAGGATCTGAGATGATGGGATCCTGGAGAAATCGAGGGAACTCTGCAAATTTTATTGACACAATTGATATATTTTGTAGTGGCGTTTGAAGTCGGTTTTGTAAAAAGAACTTCAGAGGGGATTGCAATCGTTACCCGGTATCCATTTACAACATAGCCATTTACAATCATTTTGAACCGACTATTAAAATTGTGTCTGTCACAATTCCTAATAATATTATAATATGTATGCAAATGTCTGTTTTGTCGAGTTAATAACATACCATTAAATACAAATGACTGCCATAATTAAGGCAAAGGCGACTTTGAGACTATATATAGAGACATAGATAGGTACGTCTCAGGTCCTTGAATAATTGTTTTTCTTGACGATAAACTATCAAACACTACACCTGTCGATTCTCTTAAAAATTATTGTTGCTATGCACAGTAGTTATTACAGAATCGATCACACTGCAGAGTGACGACTGCGATCGCCTGATTGGCCGATATCCATTCGCTATTGGCTAAAATGCATTGTTGCAGAAAGAACACGATAAATTCAGCCAATCGATGTTGATTGATGCAACTTTTACAGTATCGGCATATAGAAGATTTTTTTTTACTATATAGACTAGCGCTTGGCTGCGGTTTCACCTGATGGTCAATGAAGATGCAGCCTAAGATGGTGCGCCCTTGCCTAGAAGATGCCTATTCACTCTTGATTTAAAGACACCCACATTATAGTTAGTTGGAAAAACGGAAGCCGGAAGGACATTCCAAAGGGCATTACAGTAAATAATTGAATGGTAACTGGTATTCTATTAGGGTGCTATAATAATTTTGTCGTTTAATTTGGAATAAGTAGCTACTGGGAAAGCTATAGAACAATCAAGATAGTTCAACAGGTTAGTACCTAGTACAAACAAACAAGACATAAGCCTCAATAGCCCAACGGTAAAAGGTGCGGACTGAAAACTGAAAGATCGCAGGTTCGATCCCCACCCGTTGCATTATTGCGGTACCAACTCCTAATACAAGTTTTCCGTTTATTTGAAGGGGAGAGGCGAATATTAGTCAAGTCAGCTTGGCTTCTGTGATCTGTCCTTACTAATATTTTAAATGCGAAAGTGTGGTTTGTTCGTTTGTCCTTCAATAACGTTGCGGATCGACGTGATTTTGTGAATGGGTATAGTTAAAAACCGGGAGAGTGGCAAAGGCTTCTTTTTATCTCGGAAAATCAAAGAGTTTCCGCGGGATTTTAAAAACTAAATCCACGCGGACGAAGTCGTGGGCATCAGCTAACTAGTTCTTTATAAAAAAAGACAGATTTTAGATTTTTAATCAGTGAATAATCAAGATAAATCTTTATTTGTAATGTCTGTTGTTCAACACACCTCTTTAATTTACTGCATAGAGATAAGAAACTTCTTATCATGTTTATAACAGATATACCTACTAACGTCATGTTACTATGACCAAAATTTGCATTTCCCTTGTAAATAACATTCTTAGCTAGTAACTACCTAATGTAATAAAGTAATGAAGACAGGAATTTCAACGCTCAGTTAAACATACCTATATGCAATGACTTCTATGCGATTTTACCGCAACTACGGGGAAGTTAAAAGGAACGGATTTTAGCAGTCTATGTAGGTACCTACCTATATTCCATCGACTAACCTACTGAATCGATATGAATGAGGCTACATTTTATATGAACAAAGTTATTATGGCGCAAGTTACATCAAATTTTCCGAATTCAGATTACAGTTTTAAAGAAAAAAAATTACGGATTTTTCATGTTTTATTAAATTTATACGTATTATTTACTGGGATTCTTGCACTTGGATTTTGCATTATTGCATGCATTAACCTATAGGTAGGTATGTATGTCTGGCTGAGTCCTGCGCGCTCTCCGCGCTCTATCTCAATAACGGATGCCCGTATAATACCTAGTTATCTATTGAACAAAATTTGTAGAGAATTTTATCGTCTACAATTTGTATAATGAATGCAAGCAGCATTGAAGCCACAGGAAGCGAGATATTTGCGAAAAACTGATTTTTGACCTTATCTCAAGACACGGACATGAAATTTTATGAGACTTTTGAGATAACATTTAGAACGTCAAAATAAAGGTCAAACAAGTTTACAGCTGAACCCCTCTCACTAGGAGGTGAAATCCTGATATGACAGGGCTAGGGAATGCAAATCTCGCGAGATTGGGGCTCAAGCGAGATCTCGCGAGATTGTAAATAACAATACCGCGAGATCTCGCCAATTTCGAGATCTCGCGAGATTGGCAGTTTTGTGTGTTTTTTTTGCAAATAATCATAATATTTGAATAAATTAGAAAAAAAATAATAATAAAAATTATAAGTATTATAAGATAACATTTATTTCCACGAATTTTTACAATAGACTTTTATGAATCAAATTGTCTATAATCTATAATATAATAAAACTGTAACGGTACGAATTCTGTACATTAAATATATTTTGAAAATTTTAATCGGGGGATGCTTTATTATCGATACTGAACCCAAAAAATTTTTTTTTGATTTTTTTGTCTGTCTGTCTGTCTGTCTGTCTGTCTGTCTGTCTGTATCTTGGCCGCGCATCACGCTGAAACTACTGGACGGATTTAAATGAAACTTGGCACGATTTAAGTACATACATCGAGGTAACATATAGGATACTTTTTATCCCGAAATTCAGCACGGTTCCCTTGGGAGAGGGGATGAAAGTCAAAATGTGTATTTAGTTGTAATTCATTAACGCGTACTCCGATTTCATTCATTCTTTTTTTATTAGAAAGAAAATACTGTAAAGATTGTCCTGTAATTATTTCAAGGTCGTCGGTTCAGTAGTTCACAAGTTATAGACATCACAATCCTCAGTATAAGGTCCAAAATAACTTGAACCCCGTTATGTACAGGAAACTTTGAATCTACGGCTCATCTTAGGCTGGCATAATACACTATATAGTGGATAGCCTTATTTTTAACCGACTTCGAAAAAGGAGGTTATCAATTCAGCCGGTATCTTTTTTTTTCTATGTATATATCCACCGATTATTCCTGGATTTCTGGACCAATTCAGCAGATTTTTTTTTAATGTACATTTTTTTACCTTCAACTCCTCAAGCCTGATGCTGCAGAAGTACTTTCCCTCAAAATCATGAGGATTTAGGAACTGTCAACTACGAATTGGTATGCTTGGCCTAAGAATATACTAGATCATAGAGCTCCAGGTTCTACTCCTCAATCCTGATGCTGCAGGATACTGCCCATCTAAACTGTGAGGATTTAAGAACTGTCGCTTGCGAATTAATATTGTAAGTATCAAGAATAAACTACAACATGAAGTTCTAGGTCCTAGCTGCGCAGTCTTGATGCTGCAGGATACGGCCCACCTAAACTGTAAGCATGTAGGTACTTTCGATTACGAATTGTTATTGTAGGTATAAAGCATAGACTACATCATGGAGCTCTAGGTCCTGGCTCCTCAATCCTGATGCTACAGGGTAGTGCCTACCTAAACAGTGAGGATGTAGAAATTGTCAGTTTCGAATTGATATTGTTGGCACCAAGCATAGACTACATCATGGAGCTCTAGGTCCAGCTACTCAATCATGATACTTCCCACCTAAAGTGCGGGGATTTAGTAATTGTGGTTTGTTAATAAGTACCGTAGGTACCAAGTATAGATTACATTTACGCTACGCTACTGCGTAGCGTAGGAGGGAAGGGACAAAGAGAGCAGGGACAAGCTACATGCCGAGCGATCATTTTCAAAATTAAAATTGATAATTAAACTAAATTCTTTGGGACAAGAAAGGCTACGCTCAGTGGCAGATTTACCAAAAGACTGAGTTGACTGGAGCCTAGGGTGGCAGGGTCTCAAGCGCCAAAAGTGTACGACTAGATATGCAATTATAAAAAATTTCGCGCTCGCTTCGCTCGCGAAAGAGTCACTTTTACGTTTCTATTGTAGGTGCTAAGTATAAAAAATTTCGCGCTCGCTTCGCTCGCGAAAATGTCACTTTTACGCTTCTATTGTAGGTGTCAAGTATGGATTACTAAGTGCCGTAATGCAATCATAAAAAATTTTGCACTCGCTTCGCTCGCGAAAATGTCGGTTTTACGTTGCTTTTGTAGGTGTCAAGAATGGACAACTAAGTGCCGTAATGCAATCATAAAAAATTTCGCGCTCGCTTCGCTCGCGAAATGTCACTTTTGCGTTTCTATTGTAGGTGCTAAGTATGGACTTCTAAGTGCTGTAATGCAATCATAAAAAATTTCGCGCTCGCTTCCCTCGCGAAAATATTGGTTTTACGTTGCTATTGTAGGTGTCAAGAATGGACAACTAAGTGCCGTAATGCAATCATAAACAATTTCGCGCTCGCTTCGCTCGCGAAAATATCGGTTTTATGTGGCTATTGTAGGTGTCAAGAATGGACAACTAAGTGCCGTAATGCAATCATAAAAAATTTCGCACTCGCTTCGCTCGCGAAACTGGCGCTTTTACGTTGCTATTGTAGGTGTCAAGAATGGACAACTAAGTACCATAATGCAATCATAAAAATTTCGCGCTCGCTTCGCTCGCGAAAATGTCGGTTTTACGTTGCTATTGTAGGTGTCAAGAATGGACAACTAAGTGCCGTAATGCAATCATAAAAAATTTCGCGCTCGCTTCGCTCGCGAAAATATTGGTTTTACGTTGCTATTGTAGGTGTCAAGAATGGACAACTAAGTGCCGTAATGCAATCATAAACAATTTCGCGCTCGCTTCACTCGCGAAAATGTCGGTTTTATGTTGCTATTGTAGGTGTCAAGAATGGACAACTAAGTGCCGTAATGCAATCATAAAAAAAATTCGCGCTCGCTTCGCTCGCGAAAATATTGGTTTTATGTGGCTATTGTAGGTGTCAAGAATGGACAACTAAATGCCGTAATGCAATCATAAAAAATTTCGCGCTCGCTTCGCTCGCGAAACTGTCGCTTTTACGTTGCTATTGTAGGTGTCAAGAATGGACAACTAAGTACCGTAATGCAATCATAAACAATTTCGCGCTCGCTTCGCTCGCGAAAATGTCGGTTTTACGTTGCTATTGTAGGTGTCAAGAATGGACAACTAAGTGCCGTAATGCAATCATAAAAAATTTCGCGCTCGCTTCGCTCGCGAAAATGTTGGTTTAACGTTGCTATTGTAGGTGACAAGAATGGACAACTAAGTGCCGTAATGCAATCATAAAAAATTTCGCGCTCGCTTCGCTCGCGAAAATGTCGCTTTTCCGTTGCTATTGTTAGTGCCAAGTATAAACTACTAAGTGCCGTAATGCGATCATAAAAAAATTCGCGCTCGCTACGCTCGCGAAAATATCGCTTTTACGTTGCTATTTTAGGTGCCAAGAATGGACTACTAAGTGCCATAATGCAATTATAAAAATTTCGCGCTCGCTTCGCTCGCGAAAATTTCGGTTTTACATTGCTATTGTAGGTGTCAAGAATAGACAACTAAATGCCGTAATGCAATCATAAAAAATTTCGCGCTCGCTTCGCTCGCGAAAATGTCAGTTTTACGTTGCCATTGTAGGTATCAAGAATGGACAACTAAGTGCCGTAATGCAATCATAAAAAATTACGCGCTCGCTTCGCTCGCGAAAATGTCAGTTTTATATTGCTATTGTAGGTGTCAAGAATGGACAACTAAGTGCCGTAATGCAATCATAAAAAATTACGCGCTCGCTTCGCTCGCGAAAATGTCAGTTTTACGTTGCTATTGTAGGTGTCAAGAATGGACAACTAAGTGCTGTAATGCAATCATAAAAAATTACGCGCTCGCTTCGCTCGCAAAATGTCGGTTTTATGTTGCTATTGTAGTGGCAGGTTCGAGCCCCACCCGTGGCCCTATTGTCGTACCCACTCCTAGCACAAGCTTTTCACTTATTCGGAGGGGAAAGGAAAATATAAGTCAAGTTCAGCTTGGCTAATTATTCTTTATTAAAAAAAAATATATATTGGTGTGTGAAGTCTGCCAATCTGTTCTGTCTGTTCTCATCGAGAGAAATAGTAGTGGGCCTGCGATTGGTTGAGAGGAATTAATGAGGAATCTTTACTTCCTTATCCTAACTAATCCTTACTAATATCTTTAATTTAAAAATGTTTGTGTCCTGGAAAAACAAAGAGTTCCTGCGGGATTTTAAAAATTAAATCCACGCAGACGAAGTCGTTACATGTGTTACTCAGTCACGTCGCAACGACTGAACCGATTTGGTTGAAATTTGGCACAGAGATAGATCATGGTCTGGAATAGGATATACTTTTTATCCCGGGAAATAAAAGTGTTCCGGTAGGAATAAAAAACCTTAATCCACGCGGACGAAGTCGCGGGTATCAGCTAGTTTTTTAATAAACTTCTAAGTAGTAAACTTTGACGTACGTTTCAATCAAATCACTGTGGAAGCACTGTATATACATACGGTCGCGGACAGAAAATGTTTACCACCTTAAGATTCATAATTACATGCACACGTCTATACCTGACAGTCGGTATGCTTTTGATATTCTATGGCGTTATAGACCTTACTGCACGCAATGTGATATAGAATCTACTTTGAAAACTGATAAACATTTTCTGTCCGCGACCATACATAGCACAGTTTGGTTACCTATTAAAAAATAAAAAAATATTTTTTATTTTTTGAAAAGCAGCTGCTGAGTTTCTTGCCGGTTCTTCTCAGCAGAATCTGCATTCCGAACCGGTGGTAGATTTATAAGAGCTACAAGTTGGCCTACATGAAATAAATAAAATTTGAATTTGAAATAACAAATGAGAAAAACAACCAGTCTTCTCTTCTAATATCAAACGCAAATCTTTTAGTAATTTAAAAATTAATTCGCGCACCGAACGAAACCGACAGATTGCAACTCCGTCAGTGTCAGTCCGCGCTTCGAATAAGACTTTTTTATGCTCCAGTGCAATCTCGTTAATCTCGCGAGATCTCGCCCCTTTTTTCAGCCGAGATCAATCTCGCTAAAAAAGGCCGAGATCTCGCGAAAACGAGATCTCGCGAGATCGAGATTGCATTCCCTAGACAGGGCTCTATAATGGTACCTGCTGCGGCGCAACATGCGCTTGCTGTTTTTTTTAATAATTATATTTTTATAAGCGCATTCAAGCAATGACTGTATATAGAAGTTATTGCATTCAAGTGATACAGCGCCATCCATATTTTCCTTGCGATACCATTACGTAAACTTACGTAAGTAGTTCAGTAGTTCATCGACTCGACAACAGATGGCAGAAGTTGGTGTAATTTATCTACTCAACACTAGATGGCAGCACTTACTATTGACATTGTAACAATAACTACTAAAAATTAGATACGTACAAAATAAATTATGATTAAAAATTACCGGATCCAACAATTTCATATTATTTGTATCCTTTTATTACAATTAAAATAATATACAAATTACGAAAGGCAAAATGCCTTCAACAAAATTAATCTACTCCCATATTATTACCTATCCACGCACGTAAAAAATCTTAAAACAAAAAAATTATACTTCCCTATCTACGAATAACTTCCTAAGGATTAGAATTGAATAAATGAACATTTAGATCGATAAAGACCTATTTTTTGCCAGTTTCATTGTGATTCTTGCTAAAAAAGTAGCTAGGTACCTCATTTGACTAAGAACCTAGCAATAAAAGGTAGTTTTTGGTACTTACCAAAAAATTCACAGCAATGCAAACACATGCATGTTAGTCCGTAAACAAACACGAGTAAAAAAAATGGCGCCAATAGCACTAAATAGTCCATTTTTATGAGCAAATTCTGTTCGAAAGTAAAACAAAAGTGTACGTCGAAGGTACCTTTATCAAAAAAAACAGCACGCAACTGATAGAGTGTGGTATCTATCAATACCTGTAGAAGATTTGATAATATAATAATTAATACAATAATGTTGCGGTTAGATAGTAATTTTAGATAAAACGGGAAATGTCTGGGTAGTTAATTACATAGGTACGTACCTAAAAACTACCAGTGTTCAATCTACTATTAGGTAGTTGACGTCACTCAACTAGTAATAATAGGCAAAAGCTAGAGCTACAGAAAGTACAGAAAGTACTGAAAAGTATTTAGTTAGAATAGATGTTAAGAGTGGATTCACATTAAGAAGGGATTACGGATTGGAATCCTGTGCAGATTCAGTTGTCTATGCAACGTTATAATCTCTCATTGCTTTCGTTGTTTTCATCATTTCTGAGGGTCATGACCCCTTCCATAAATCACATAATTCTGTGGGTTTCCTTAGGTTAACAATTTAATATCCAGTGAGCGCCTGATTATTATGTAAACGCTTTCCGTGAAGTAGAGTCACTGTCAACAGCAACTGACAACAAAGAGGTTACTTTTTCTTCCCATTTTATAATATACAAAAAATAACATCATATAATTATGTATAGATAGAATTTTCACTGCGATGAGCATTTGATAATACATTATTATTAATTATAGAATTTATGGACTATTGGACATTCCTACTGAAATAACTGTTGATTGTTACTGTGTTAATTTTTCAGAATAGTCACTATGGCGACATCACCATGTAGCACAATGTTTGTATCTCCATTTAAATAATATCTGAAGAGTTCTTGAGAGATCTCTTTAGATATTACACACACACATACAAATGAACTTTGTTAAAGTTAAAACAATTTGTTGTTAAAGTTAAAACTCTGAGGCCAAATAATTTTGAAACTACTAATTATCTTTACGGAATAAAGTGAAAACACAGTCATTTACATTTACATCATAATTAAATATCTCTCATTATTATAGAGCCTCTGAATTTAGTTAAAATGCCTGTTTTATCAATATCGCCTACAACAAAGATAAAATCGCTACAATATGTCGAATATCGAATAGTTTCGATACAGTCTACTCTACAGCAACAAGAATGATTAATAAAGTAAAAATCCGTGTCGCTAATCCCTGATTTGTAAATACGCTAATTAATCATTACAAGTAACGTTGGCAACGATACGTCATCATGTACTTTATACATATTTTCTCTACCTAATAAGTACGTAGAGAGTTTCAAAATTTTCCATCCAGAAAATGAAAAATATTAATGTGTTGTTACGAAGAGGTTTATCTTCTTCTAAATCATCCGATACACAGATTTAGAGAGTATAATCCGATAGATGTCCACTGCTGGACATTGGTCTCTTGCATATACTTCCACATGTCACGGTCCTGCGCTGCCTGTATCCAGCAACCTTGCAACTAGTCTGATGTCATCAGTCCTCTG
The DNA here is from genome assembly GCA_933228805.2 of Hipparchia semele. Lineage (NCBI taxonomy): Eukaryota > Metazoa > Arthropoda > Insecta > Lepidoptera > Nymphalidae > Hipparchia > Hipparchia semele. Next base: position 14,211,359 of record OW121715.1, on the reverse strand, counting down.
GTGGGGGTCTACCAATAATGTCCTTCCCAGCGCAACGTCGCCACTCTAGCACATTGGGACCCCAACGACCATTCTTCGAACTATATTATGTCCAGTTTATTACCACGACACGACAAAATATGTCGGAATCTGGTTCTCCTACAAACATCCTCATTGCAGATTTGATCTCGCATGAATACTTCGAACATAGCTTGTACCTTAAGCCTTCTTATGAGACTCATCATATTATAAGCGAGCAAGTTTCAAAGGTTATTGAAGCCTCAATGGCCTAACGGTTAAAGGTGTGGACTGAAAACTGAAAGGTCGCAGATTCGAACCCCACCCGTTGCACCATTGTCGTACCCACTCCTAGCACAAGCTTTTCGCTTATTTTGAGAGGATAGGAGGATATTAGTCAACTTTAGCTTGGCTGATTTGTTGGTTAGTCCTTTAATCATTCTGCAACAGAGCTACGGATCGACGTAATTTTTTTCATGTGTGTAGTCTGTTGAGGACTTGGACTGGAGAGTGATATAGGCTACTTTTTATCCCGAAAAATCAAAGAGGGGGGAAAATAAAATTCCAGAGGGATTTTAAAAACTAAATCCATTCGAACGAGGTCACGGGTATCAGCTAGTAAAATAATAGCTTCATCAAAATAGTTTTTACTATCACCTATTTTCTCAGTCTATGTTCAAATATATAAAAACTTGCAACAGATGCATTTTGTATCAAAGCATTTCAGAGCTATATATCGGAAATAAAAAAACATAAGTAAGTAGGTATGTACTTACTGAAAAACTTAAAGATGAATCTTCCAATAACCAAATCGCAGACTTGCAAATAAACGAACACTAACAGTAACACTACCACAAAGAATAGCAAGTAGCAAATATCCTTGACATCTAGATACATCGCGAGAACTTTAACATGTATCGTGAAAACCTTCCGCCTAAGGGAAAGTAACTCTACTGAAAATATAATCTTAGCCATAAAATACCTATAATCTCAATTATAGAATCTCTAAAATCAACCGTATTACGTATAGATAAAGTTTATTTTTAGTTGCATTGTGCGAGAAAATTGAAAACTCTTCACGAGATAACATATTGTTTTCAAATGAAAAACTATCGCGGCTTTAGCTAATACTTTGTCTGTAATCTTTTTCTTAACGCGACAGCGTATTTCCAACCTTATACTTTATTGATAGAGTCTCAATTCCTTTAAAAGCTATCTTAGCTAATCTGATAAACTTATCATTTAACTATCCAGTTTAAGATGACCTCGCATATTTTTTAACTTTAAAGAAAAATATCATAAATGGAAACAAAATAAATCCTTACAAAGGTCACAATTAAATGGGTAGGTACTTATACAATATTGATCAGATGATATTTTATTGTGACGTATTTGATGTATTTTTCTAGGCATTATCTGTAGAAGTCGATGTAGATTACGTTTTTATCATTCTTTGGATCACAAAAAAATCTATATCAACTCGATACGAAACTAACATGAAAATTCCTAATCACTTTCATTAATAGATCCAGTTCAAAGACCTCCCTAAAGCTCCAAAACTATTCAATTTGGGTTTGTGTAATCATTATAAATTAATATGGTCTTACTATATAATCATCATACTAATAAATACTTATATTATCATTATCAATAATTTATTATCAGTTCCATTATTTTCCGGGTTTAGATAAATCGATGATCAATTGTTGCACCTGGTCCAAGAAAGAAGCAACGTTTTTTTTTTTTTTTCGATGACAAGATAGCCCTTGACTGCGATCTCACCTGATGGTAAGTGACTTGTGAGTGATGGTAACGTGGTGGAAGTATGGTATTCCCTTAGACGAAAAGTCCGCCGTTTTAGAAAATTCCATGCATGGTTCATAAATAATCTGTTTAACTTTAGTATTTTTGCATGACAACCATAATATACATACAATAACATTAATAACTAGAGACCGGATTATATGCAACATAAAAAGCTTGTTATATGCATGCAAATATGCATGAAAAATGCTTGAAATATGCACGAAAACTGGCAGAATATGCACGAAAACTGGCAGAATATGCGAAATGAAATGATAAATTTTAGGAATCCCTAAAAAAATAGAAAAGTAAGTATTCATTTTTTTTATTTCAAAATCAGCATACAATTAGTAAATTATTTTTTGATAGGCGATAATAGGTACAGTAAGTAACATATGATATTAAAATTATTTAGAATTTGTGTAAACGTAAGCAATCAAATATTTTTCTAAATTTTCTGTGGTAAGATTGTGTCTACGATCATTTAGAATATTTTTGTAAGTAGAAGAGGTTCGCTCCATATCCATTGGGCAGAATTTGAACTTGGGTGCTATGGCACTTATAGTTTCCGGCAAAATTTCTGCCGTCCCATTAATGAAACTATCAATTTGACACAAGCTTTGAAAACCTGGGTTATTGCTCAATATGTTTTCAAACTTTTCTTTAAGTTTATGGGGCAATGCGGCGGCGGCGGAACGCAGAGTGAGTGAAAAATATTGTAAATGTACCGATAATATGCATCATAACTAGATCTTAGGTAAAATATGCTATTACCGCTGAGAATGGCTAAAATATGCAAATGCATATGCGAATATGCAAATGCATATAATCCGGTCTCTATTAATAACCATAAGACAAAGATGTGAAAAACTGTAATATAATTTTAATATTATGAAGTGGCGACTAGTAATTTACGAATCGAGTAAAAAATCAATTTATGAGAGACCCAAATTTCACTAATGAAATAATAATAGGGTCTGTGTAGGTAATTTCGAATTTGTCGAGGCCGTTGTGATTTAATAAAATAAATTAATTTTCCTTTTGATGACAGCCCTGCATTATTATAAATTGTCAAGCCTTGAATTCCCAAGCACAAAAACCTCAAAGTGTAAAAAGTAAAAACTCGAGTTCGGAAAGAATATGAGAGTTAATTGAAAGTTGCGTTCACATAAGAAGGCTCAACGTGGTTATCAAACTTTTGATCATAAAACAACTGATTTTTAAGAGGAAATGCGGGTGGTCTTTTCTCCATACAAACGCTCCCGCCTGTTTTCTTTCTAATTTATGACCTTAAAGCAATTATTTTTTACAGTTAAATAAATATGAACATCTTTACATACATACAGGACATGAATCACTTTGACGACAAATTAGATGAGTCTGTATTGATGAACAGAACCGATTCAACAGTAGCTGCAAATTGCAAATAACAAAGGGTGTTTTTAATTACACACCGCCCTCGTGACACCCACGCGGTGTACCGACAGCTCTAGAGTACTGTCAGAGGAAACAATACTAATGGCAACTTTGTAATACCCAATTATTTTGACGACCTCTGGCGCATTGGAAAGCGCTGTGGTCTGAAAGTCGGTCTTAAATTAAAGAGGTATCATCTTAGACTGCATCGTCACTTACCATCAGGTGAGATCGCAGTCAAGGGCTATCTTGTCATGGAATAAAAAAAAGAAAGTTAAAGAAGTCTCTGTTAAAGTTTTCCAATCTGTGATTTGAACGCACGACTTGCTAAGGATCAACGAACTTGACCTTCGCTTTGTTTGAAATTAAAAGCAGAAATATAATTTTTAACTACCCTACATTGTGATGCCATCGGTCCAAGTGCAATTTATGTTAATGAGAGCACTTGTTATTTATCACCAATTGTCTTCGGGAACGAGTTTTATTTTTCTTTTGACTAACTCATTACCGAGCAAAAGGCTTCTGCGATTAAGTATGCAAGTTGGAGACTTTAAAATTAAAACTTGATAGGTAATGATTAAAGCTTAGTCGACTGACTATAACTGGGGGTACTAAATTGAGAATAAAAAACGGCCAAGTGTGAGTTTTGTTAAGGTCGAGCAAAAAACGACAAAAAAATCACGTTTCTTGTACCCCCCTTTATTTTTTATTTTATTTTTATTATTTGTTATAGCGGCAATAAATATACATATTCAGTGAAAATTTCAAGTATCTACCTATTACGGTTCATGAGATACAGGCCGCAAACAAACACACGGACGGACAGACATCGGAGGCTTAGTAATAGGGTCCTGTTGGCATCCTTTGGGTAAAGAACCCTAAAAAAATTAAAAGAGATAAAACACAGATTTGAAATATCAAGTTCCTAAAGTATTGTAAGATTTACTAATTAAGATTTTTAAGGTGTTTTTTTTCCAAAAAATTATTAAAATGATTTATTTTTAATCAATATTGAGGAAGCATTATATAAAAAATAAATTGAAACTACTATTAATTATATTTAAAATAAATAGACGCCGTTCAAGTAGTCATTAATAGGCATCGTGCCCAAAACACACATTTTTACATTTTTTGCAGCTGTGATCCCATTTTCTTTACGACAATATTCCGGGATTGTCACAAATTAACTCATATATATGTCTGTTCCTGTAATAATAATAATTATGTTAAGTAGTTTCGGTCTAGATCCTATCGTTCTGAATTTTGCTAATGTTTCTTATCTTGGTACAACTGTATTGGCTGATTACGTAGAATAACGTGACTATAAAAATCATAATTTATATTGAAGAAGAATTTTGTTGCCTTTATCGCACAATTCAATGAAAAATCAAGGCCTTTATTGCTCAGATTGCAGCAAGATGCAATATATGATAAATGAAATAAACAACAGATAATCTGTAGTAATAACTACCGTAAGATAACTGACGCTATTCCAATATTTAATGTTGATTTAAATTTCCATGCACGATATTTATTTGTTATCTTTTAGGCATGTATTTTACTGAAAGCTATACTAAGCTATACCAGGCTATACTACCTTTATTCGTGCTGAAAGCTGTGACGTACTTGATTATAACAAGCAAACATTTTTTTTTTTATCTATTTAGTTTAATATTATCCATACTATAAAAATAAATGTAAAAGACTGCCAATAAGCTTCTGAAAAAAGTTAGTGCCTATTTAATAGTAAATTGAATAAAAAGATACATCGATTAACTAATGCTGAGACTGAAGGATATGTTCCAGTTGTAATCATCGGTTTTGACGCTGTCTTGAGTCTGAGTTGTTACGTTCCCTAAAAATATGGTTGAGCGAAGCAATGGCTGGATCATGCGTCATGCTCGTGAACGGGTGCCACCAACGGGAATGGGTCTGCTTTGACTGCCCGTCTTGACATGCGTTGGATTGGTGTACCTACGTATGCATTTTTGCATTTTTGAAGCTTTATTGTGGAAGCACTGTATACATAGCATAGCTTTGTAAAAAAAAATTTTTTTTGAAAAGAGCAACTGCTGAGTTTCTTGCCGGCTCTTCTCAGCAGAATCTGCATTCCGAACCGGTGGTAGATTTATGACGTGTCATAAGAGCTACAAGTTAGCCTACATGAAATAAATAAATTTTGAATTTGAATTTGAATTTGAGCAAAGTGAGAGTGCAGTCTATAAATTAGTCTTTATGCATAAGGACCGAGCTCGAACACGTCAGAATACATAATATTATACCGTGCTACTAGTAAACTATAGTTTAGCATTTTAGTTTTAGCATTTAGCATTGAATGGAACTGATACTTTAAATTGTTTTCAATAATGAAAATGCCTGGGTTATTTGTTTGTTGTACTGAATTGTTTGCCCCGTAGGCATACGAAACTGCAATAATTAATTAATTTTATTGAGAGAAATGCAGACGTCCACCATCTTGTTTATTTTAATAACAGGTTTGTTATTAGATCATTTTTAGCCTGGAATGTGTGTATAATACGAGTTAATAAGGTTACCCAACTAACCTAACTTCGTTTTGAATAGAGTAAGAAGAATGGGATAGAAGTAAGCTTTGCTGTTACGGTGCAAGTGTTTTGTTTTTCTTTATCTTAGAATAAGATTTTTTTTCCGATTTGGATTATTCGAGCATTATTCATAAGTGTATCCGAGTAATATAAATTAAAAGCGCTGGACAGCAGTTCCATTTTGTATGCGAATATTTATCGTGTATGGATGACTTTAGTTTTGCAATAATTTTTTAATCGAAGTACAATATGATAAATAACATTTATGTTTCAGAACCTCTGAATGCAGAATTCTCTTTCTTTTCACCACGACAAAATAACCATAATACAGATATATTCCCGTGGGTTGGTGTATTAAAAGTGCAACAAGGTAATAGCCGATTGAAAATTTTTTTTAGCGTTAATATTATAACTAGTGGTTCGCCCCGAACTGAGACCTCGCGATATCCCATAATTCCCAAAAGTTTTAATTATTTATTGTAATAATTAACTTTTAACATTAGACGCAATAAAAAAAATAATAGTTGACATAAAACTGTTTTACTGACACAGCGCCATCTATTAGCATTATTGTGAAGCTATTAGCATTTAAAATTAAATAAATTCGTTTCTTTATAACATTTATCTAATTTTAGTATTTGTTGTTCAAGTACAGGATATAACTGAATTTTCAACCAAGTTTCACGTTCTAATATTGAGTAATTCTGAAGTTATAGGGCTCTGACAGACATTTGGACGTACACACTTCTCTGTCTAGTAGGCAAGCGCATTAGTTGACTCAGAGAACTCGCTTCGCTCGTTCAATAAACTACTAAGAGCAAAGAGAGTTTAAGGCGTCCCTTGGCTAGACGGTGCGATGACATCCGGAAAGTCTGTCTGGTGGGAGGCTTTGGCCGTGGCTAGTTACAACCCTACCGTCAAAGTCGTGCCGTCAAGCGATCCAGCGTTCCGGCGCGATGGCGAGTAGAAACTGATTAGGGTGTGATGTATACTGATATACCCCTTCCAAGTTAGCCCGCTACCATCTTAGACTGCATCGTCACTTACCATCAGGTGAGATCGCAGTCAAGGACAATCTTGTCATCTAATAAAAAAACCATGGATTGGATTGGTAAGGTCCCAGGGTAGGTAACGTTGGCGCTACCTAAAAATGATGATGTATAATAATGTATGTCATGTAAGTTTGGAAGAATTGCTAGCAGTGTGAAGAAAGCGCTGATTTTTCATAAGTTTTTATTTTATAATCACACAGGTAACACAGAAGCACTGACTAGACTCATTTTAATAGGAAACCGTAAAGCAATCGGAAATGCCAACGAAATCTCTAGATTGGACAATGGAACTCTAAGGTATCGTAATTCGCAACTTTCTATAAGTAGGTATATCGATAGAGTACATATTATTTCCTATTTTTAACCGATTCCAAAAAAGGAGGAGGTTCTCAATTCATTGAATTCTTTTTTTTATTGATGTTCCCCGATTACTCGAAGACTAATTTGGAATTTTTTTTTTGTTTGAAACGGTGTACTTCCCAGGTAGTCCCACGGTCATCGGGTTAGTATCTGACGGTGGGATCCCGGAAAAATCGAGGAAACTCTTCAGATTTTATGGACAAACTTGATATACTTTGTAGTGGCGATTGAAGTCGGCTTTTTAAAAATAAAAAGAATTTTAAATTTTTAGATAAAAAAATACTCACAGTAGTTCTGTGTGCTCTACAAAGTTACTTTAGATTTCTTTTTAAAAATAGTGTGCAAACGAGCAGGCGAGTCACCTGATGTTAAGTGATTACCGCCGCCCTTGAACACTTGTTGCCGGCTTTTCAGGAATTTGTTGGTCGGTCCCTTGAATAACCTCATGTTATCCTTTCAGCGGGATAATATTATTTTCCTCGTTTCAGTGGTTTGGATGATACTTATCCCTTTATGATTGTTTTACTTCTAATGTTTTTATATTAAACAAGTCTTTTTATAAGTGTCAATACAATTATAATTAAAATCAATCTAAAAATATTTTTTTTGAATATTTAAGTTTTATTTTTCAGAAAATTATCTACGGCGATATTTTTTGAGAATAACAGGCCATGGTATTGCAATGTGATTGATTATTCCCTACATCCCGAGTTCCACAGAAAAATGTATAATACTGTGGCGGTGGTACATTTAAATTGTGAAAGGAGAGAATGTAAGTTAAAACAACGCGATCATTAAAAAAGAATAAGATGTAGTCCAATAAACTTAAGAAGATAAATTCAAAGTGAGTCCACCGAAAAAACTATTAAAATTAAATATTATTAGAAACTACTAATATATTTAATTTAATTTTTCCCCCGTGGAATCAATTTATACCCTTTTAGAAAAAAGGGTATAAAGGAAAAGAATTTATACCCTTTTTTTTAAAAGGGCGTAAATTGATTCTGCTCGGGATTCAAGAGCTGGTACCTTGGACAAAGTTAGTATGTTTGTTACTCAATCACGTCGCAACGATTGAACCGATTTGGTTGAAATTTGGCACAGAGATAGATTATGGTCTGGAATAGGACATAGCTAGGCTACTTTTTATCCCGGATGATTAAAGAGTTTCAGTGGGATCAGAACAACCTCAATCCACGCGAACGAAGTCGCGAGTATAATCTAAGTAATTAATATGTAGGTAACTTAAAATTAGTGCCCATACTTTTACATACAGCAAATTATATTTTCAGGGTTTCCAATTCAATTGCCGATTCACAACATTAGTGTATCAAGCGCGTACGCAATCGGACTCATTGATAGTAGTAAGATAAATGAAATACCTGTTTATTAGTATTACTGTAAACGTACACAACATACTTAGCATATGACATAGCTCGATGAACTGATCATCAGTCAAATAGTAAGATATTCTCTTTATTAAAAAAAATGCATTCCAGAAAAAAAATGGTTTCTCTTACAGAAAGTAAAGTGTTAAAACAATCTTTGTTTAGAATGCTGCCCGTAAACGAAAGTCTTTGCAAGGATTTTTATATAAACGAGGGGGTAAGTTAAAGAGACAATACTAGTAAGGTATGATATAATAGTAGTAACAACGTTGGTGAAGGACATTTGCAGTTCAACAGCTGTAGGATTGTCTAAAAATAATTGCTCAGTGTGAAAATCGCAATCACGTCTTATTGGTAGTCGATGCATTTTAACCAATAACGAAAGAGTACCTATCAGCCAATAACCACTTTTCAATTAATGTTTTTTTTTCTTAAAATTTAATAAAATAGTTAAATTAAGAATAGCCAGGAGTTATAAAAATTTTGGTTTTCCAGCTAGATTTTAAGAACTATTGGCCGAAACATCTGTTGTGCTACAAGGCTGCAGATATAAAACGTCGCTGTGTTTTTGATTCTGGGATGGCTTTGGCTGTTCAGCAAGGCGGTAATTGGTTATTGGTAAGTAAAAACCAGTAACACCAACCAAATACCACTATAACCAATATAATCAATATAACCAATTTTCCGTAGACGGACTACAGTTGTTTAAGCCTCAATAACCCAACGGCTAAAGTCGCGGACTGAAAACTGAAAGGTCGCAGGTTCAAACCCCACCCGTTGCACTATTGTCGTACCCACTCCTAGCGCAAGCTTTCCGCTTATTTGGAGGGGATGAGAGGATATTAGTCAACTTCAGCTTGGCTTAAAAAAACTTTTTTCTTGTTCTTCAGACAGGCTTAGGCACTCTAGGACCCGGTTGTAGCTTACCATCTCGCTACATACAACTAGCACCGTACGTACCGTGGCTCAAGTTCCACATACGCGGTAAGCCGAGAAGTCTCAGGCGTCAGTACATATTGCGCCAGAGCAGAAATACGAGTACATCTATCGACCCTTCCCAGGACATAGTGAGCGACACACATGGCAATGTCGATGACTTCTATGTGGACAAGCTGGATGACGCTACTATGGCTATGAGGCCTGGTAAGCAACTGAGGAGTTAAACGGAGCAACTTTAATTGCCGAAATTTATAACTTTTTAATTTCCATAATAGTTGCGAACACCGAAACTTACAACTAAAGTTGCTACGTCTCAAAATTATATGAAAATTAGGGGTGATGCCCGCCACTTCGCTCGCGTGTCATTTTCGGGGATAAAAAGTAGCCTATGTCACTCTCCCGGTCCCCAACTATATCAATGTAAAAAATCACGTCGATCCGTTGCTTTGTTGCAGCGTGATTGAAGAACAAACCAACAAACAACACACTTTCGCATTTATAATATTAGTAAGGATAGTAAAAATATTACTTGCAAAGTTGCAAGTTGCCGATTGCCGAAACAGGCAAGCAACGTGTGCGCAGCCTAAATCCTGGGAGTTTACCATATTTTTTTTCTTCTATGAAAAGAACTTTGACTGCGATATCGCCTAATGGTAAGTGACGATGCAGTCTAAAATGATAGCGGGCTAATTTGAAAGAGATAGGCAATTTTTTAAATTTTTATTGTGAGAAAGGCTTGCGCTTGACGACAATCCATGATGGAAAGCGCTGATGTAGTCTACGAGTAGATTGGTGCGCGCTTTCCTAGAAGATTCACTCTTGCCTTGAAGGTACTCAAATTATATGTAACAGGATATACGGAAGCAGAAAGAGCGTTCCACACTTTAGCGGTTCGTTTTAAAACTGTCGAACTAAAGTGTTTAATGCGCGTGAATTGGATTTCAACCCCGATTTTTTCGGTGTATATTTTCCCAAGTCAATATTTATTTCAGCTTACGCCAATGTCAAGGAAGAGGCGTACGGCGATTGTCTTTTGGAACCAGGTGCTATGATGTACCGGGACGCGGGCGTCGTGCAAGCGCCGGGAATCTGGGGTACAGGCGTTTATGCGGTGAGAAGTCCCCCCTTGCGCAGAATGCCAAAAAAAAGTCTCCGCGATAGATGAAATAGTAATAGATGAAACCTAGCGTGGAACGCGACAGATGCTAGCGTGTAGGAGTGTAGTAAGCGCCTAATACATCGTTAGATATTCATTTTTTTTATTTCTGGTCCGTCTTTTGGTAATATGTACTTGTAGGAATTTTATATAAAAAATTTGGCTCTGTAATATGTAATACTTCTATGTATTGTAATGTTATTACCAAAAGTCGCAACAATGTAGAATCGATGCTGACCATTGACTTAAAAACTTAAGCACCTTACACTTCATAAATTACAATTCTAATAATAATCGCTGTTCAGTAATATTTGCTCATATTTTCCAGCTTTCACTCTACGATTTACGTCATTACAGAGTTACATGCGTCATGGTGACTGTAAGATGCAAATCGAAAAGTATCACAAAATTCTGGTACGAAAAAGGCTTCCGTGCAGAAGATTTTGCCGAATTCATAAAAGTTGTGCCACACCCGATAAAGGAGAGGGGAGAGATCCCCCCCAAAATTCTATTTTTAACAGACCACTATCACAAGTATGATAATTTCACGACCGCAAATATAGTTTTCAAGTTTGAATTTCAAAATGAAGCAACAATTAATGTTGATTTCTATGGCGATCCAGTTACCACTGCTCCTCCTCCTACAAGTAAGCCTTTCTAATTAGACTTAATTAGGTACTATTATCTTTATTTTTTTTTTTATTCGATGACAAGTTAGCCCTTGACTGCGATCTCACCTGATGGTAAGTGACGATGCAGTCTAAGATGGTAGCGGGCTAACTTGGAAGGGGTATAGCAGTGTAAGTTCAACCCATACCCCTTATCGGTTTCTACACGCCATCGTGCCGGAACGCTAAATCGCTTGGCGGCACGTCTTTGACGGTAGGATGGTAACTAGCCACGGCCAAAGCCTCCCACCAGACCAGACCAGAGACAATTTAGAAATTATAAATTCCTAAATTGCCCCCCGCCGGGAATCGAACCCGAGACCTCCCAGTTATAAGACCACATTGCTTACCACTGCACCAGGGAGGTCGTCCATATCTTAAGTTTAAGGCTAAGCCTTACCTTACTTCATAGCGATTGACGTTGGGTTCCCAACATAATCATCACTCCAGCGAGCAACTGACAACTCCTGTAAAAAGGGGCCACAAGATCATTTTCTGTGGCGAAAATTTCAAGAGACCTAAATTCAAGTAGTGGCTATAGATTGAGACGACGATGATAAATGATGATTACGTAGTTAAAATTTTTGTCATGTCAATATGTTTGTAATTTTATAAAAATATTTTTTAATTTCCTTTAAACTTTTTACAGCAACAACGCTTAATACCCGCACGAGAAGAACATATCCACGTCACTTGCATTCCACTGTCCAGAAGGGATAAGTCTATTCTAATTAATTCAAATTAATCTTATTTATATGAGTGTGAAGAAAATAAACGAATGAAGTCCCAAAACTAAAGTCCGACTAACACATATTTCATATTTCCATATAAAAAACTTACATTGATAGATAGATATAAAATTCTTTATTACTACGCACATGAATAATGATGTTTAAAATTAAAACTTATACAGGTATCTATAAACTGTGCAAAGGCGGTCTTATTATCGCTTTAAGCTTATTATATAGAAATTGCATGGGAATTATAAATCATTGTTTGATATTAAAGCTAACTTAATCGTGTTAGATAATATAATTGATTAATAATGATTAAAAGGCTCGGAAAAATTATACGCAATGACAATTATTCTTAATATAGCATAATAATAATATTATTATGTACACTCAACACTGGGAGCGAACATAAAATAAAAAGTTCGAAAGCTTGTATCGCAACCATTTTGCATTAATCATATTATATAGGTGTATTCTCGGTATGTACAGGGAGTTCAATCCATTTGTGCAAATAAAATAATAGTACATATAACTATGCGTATTGTAAAGGATAAAAATAGTTTCTTTTTTAAATGATGGCTTACTAAGAATTATGGGATAGGTTTATGAAAAATACGTTACGTTTCGTGGCGAAAAATAAAAAGAAAATAGAAAAACAATAGCACAATATACAAGCGGCATCCAATACAGCATTTTTTTAATATCTTAAGTTTTAGGGGACTTTCGTTCGACATGGTCACGCCAGCCCCATAATAACCTAACTTATAAATTATTCTAGTGGAATTTAACAGAAACCACTAAAACCAAATTCACTGCTTGTGCAGATACATCTCAACAAACAATACAGCATACGATACATATAGCATTGGGCCACTAGGTACTTAGGCTGAAATCTATAAACCGCACTCTCACTCTACGCAGACTCAAGACAGAGTTAAAACGAGACAGATTTATAACAGAGCATATTTGCGTCTCGTTTTAACTCTAACTTAAGTCCTAGCCATCTGAATCAGAGCACGCTCTACAGATCTCAATATCAGTTTGCGATAGTCGTTAAATAGGAGCTTGAACGCATCTACCTTGACGAGAATATAGGTACTGTATCAATTTTATGACACATCTTCATTTAGCCTGAGGGGAAATAATTCATGCAGACCCATCAAGATTCTTTCGTAATAATGTCAGGACGTCGATATGTTTATAAACATCGTGGTATGAGGTAAATTATACCTAGATCTAGTTTTCATTAATTTTTTTTTTAAAGAATAATAGCCATACTGAACTTGATTGATATTCCTTCCCCCCCTCCAAATAAACGTAAAGCTTGAGAGTGGCGTACGAAAATAGTCCAACGGGTTGGGAACGAACCGATGACCTTTCAGTACGGAATGTTTATGTCCGCACTTTTAACCGTTAGACAATTGAAGTTAACATTTTTCTGAACCTGAAAATTTCTCGGAAAATGTCTTAACAGTCAATTTGGTAGTCGCTTTAGAATTAAGAGGTTCTATTTACAACATTAGCCCAAAACTTTCTGTAATGGAAATGCTATAATAATAACAATTTAGAGCGACCTCATTTGTTTGAGTGCTTTTCTTAATTAAGCGGTCTCCTAATGGTTATAGAAAGTTCCTAATTTCCGTAATACAATTTTATTGAAGAACGTTTTCAGAATACACTTCAAACTTTAGTCGTTAGGCCTCTGTTTATTCAAATGTCGACGATAAACCCACAAAATGTCATTACGCTGCCATGTGTCCACTGGTGTGACACATGAATGAAGAGAGGAGCGGAGCTGTGAAAGGAGAATGCCGAATTTTGTATGAGAGTTCGCCCATTCTTGCGTCTTAACCAAATTATTGGTAAAACATTGGAAATAACCTCTGGATTACACGATAAAAAAAAATATTAAGATATTCCATGGCAATTTTTAGAAATCTCCCTTTTAATGTTTCAGATATTTTAAGGTTAAGTTTGTATTAAAATACCTATTTTAATCTAATATAAACAAGAAGCTTTCCAAAACATGTAAGTACATAACTAATATATAAAAAGGAAAGAAAAAAAGAAAAGGATTTAGTATTAGTAGTATTGAATAAGTAGGTACACGTCTTTTTGTTAGTAAACGGAGAATTGTTCAACTCAACGTTAAACTAATACGAAAACTCTCTTTGATTAATAGCTTCAAAGAAAATACCTGAAAACACTCCTTTTCCACAAATGAAACGAACGCAAGTAGAAAGAAGAAGTAATAAACAACAAAAACAAATGTCGTCAAAAATAACACAGAGACACAGATGCAATTAGGGTTGCCAGTAAAATAAAAAATATGTTAGCGATGTGCGAGTAGAAGTTAATTGACGAATTAAATCTTAAACGAGTTAATATGAGTTCAGTTTTCAACAACTCGATTCAACTTGGTCCGTGATCTACAGCAACTCGCATAGCAGGAGTCACGACCCACGCCGTGCATTTCACTCGGTTCGATTATCCGATCCACATCGTCCAACACCGTAATATTATTTTTAACATTGATAAAAATAATATTACAAGTGGAAAAAGGTGAAGATTATCTCTAATTCTTTGTTTTCCACTCGTTGAAAGCCGAGCGAACGAAGTACTAAAAGAATGTTAAACTATTAATTATTTAGAATAGTTTTTAAGACTTTATAGTATATTTTTAAAGTCTTAAAATACATACATACAGTCGTATATTTTACGATTTTTACACGTCTAGGAATGCCAAATTATTATTATCTAAAGACTGAAAAGTGACGCCATTATTACCTCTAAGTATACTTAAATAATAAACATTTCTGATTAATTAAACCAACAATATTTTATTCACAACAATACCTACATGAATAAACCTGGAATATTGTATCTTATTCGTAATTATGCTGAGGCAGTAGCTAACATACCAGTTTAACATTTGTAATATAGAATAATTATGTAGATATTTAGTGTGAATTAAGTTTTTTTTAACTTTTGTATTATTTCCTCTTTGTTATGTTTAAAAGGTGAATAAATGTTTATTAATTTAATTACTTCGCTGCGATACGATAATCTACATTGTTGTAGCGGCTATAAAGACACCGAGTCGACTCGATGTGCTACTCGTCGCGCCATGAATTGACACGGTGCCTTGCCTTAGTCGGTTGCATTGGTGCGCTGCGCTCTATACTGCTAGGCACTGGTTCGAGTTAACTCGGACTGTGGCTCGAATTGGTAGCCCAACTCGAGTAACTCGAGTCAAAAAATCCAACTCGTCACATCGTTAATATATTATATACGCTTAATAGTAAGTATATTTTTAGGAATCAATTGGAAAAAGAATATGATTTTTAATATATTATGATTTTTGGTTTTCATTCTTCTATTCCAGACGATTAGTCACCATTTTTCCCTTTAAAAAGGGAAATTATAATGACCTGGCAACATTTGGTCACAGAGTTCTTTCCATGACAAAATATGGCGTTTCTGTATAGTTCAAAACAAATACAGTACTTTTTTTTTATATATCTTTTAAACGCCATTATGCTTTTGACTTTAAATAAATACATATGAAATTATAATTAAAAAGTTGATTTTTCCAAGACACGTCGTCAAGACGCTGAGTGACGCAATATGGGCGGGTTTCCGGCATTCTCCTTTGATTTTGTGAAATTTTTAGCTCAGTCCCCTGGCGATACTTCGCGCTCGCCTACCTGTCTGATTATGCTGTTGCAGCCATTAGGGCCCGAAGCATTCTCTATCCAAAAAAAGAATGAACAATTTTAATCAAAGCCGCACTGGTCTACGAATGAAGTAAAAAACAATAATAATATTTAAGTAGGTCTTCTTGCTACTACTTCTAATTTATTGTTAGTCTAGAAGTATATTTCTTCAGTCAGAGCTCGTATCCAGGGCAAGTACGATAAGACGTCGATAAAACGGCTTGGGGCCGCGCAACCCGGCCCTTTGATTCCTAATCCAACCTGGAAAATGAGAAACCATATATGATCGGAAAGGTAGCGTTAATAGCCCTGAATATGCTTAGGCTGCTAAGCTTAGACTCAACACTAGCGTGTTACACTTGTCCCAGAATTTTTCAAGAGACAATGACTCATGAATTGTGAATGGCACAAGCATTTTTTCTAAAATGTCCGTAGACATCTTATGTCAACCTCAAGGAGTTCAAACGTGGACTCCTCATTAAGATCATTCATCTCAAGTCTCAACCAGTCCACCACTGGACACCGACATCATCCCAATAATTATGGTTTTATTGGCAAACATTCAAAGGTATGTGAAATACCTTTGAAAACATAATGGAAAACTCCCAGGCATGCACACACGATGTTTTTCTTCGCAGTTAAAGCAAGTGATATTTGCTTAAAACGCACATGACTCGGAAAAGTAAAGTGTAAACCTTAATAGCCCAACGTTTAAAGGTGTGGACTCAAAACTGAAAGGTCGCAGGTTCGAATCACACCTACCTTATAGTAACGAAGCCTCAATAGCCCAACGGTTAAAGGTGCGGACTGCGGACTGAAAGGTCGCAGGTTCAAGCCCCACCCGTTGCACTATTGTCGTACCCACTCCTAGCACAAGCTTTCCGCTTATTTGGAGGGGATAGGAGGATATTACTCAACTTCAGCTTGGCTAATATTCTTTTGCGTGACCTGTTATTGAACCCCAGAACTTCCAAAGTATCGGTTATCACCGGCTTAAAGCAAGGACTTTTCTACCAGGTGTTTCCATTTTAAGTTTTAGGCATTCGTTACTCTAGTCTCGTAGCCATATTCGTTTTAAGGCCAGAACTCTTTGGTGATTTTACTCAAAAATAAAATTCTTACCAGCACCCAAGGTCCTGAAGCGTTAGACGCTAGCACCATGCCGTTCTCCCACTCACAGTTTTCCTTGTTATTCATAGCAAATCCGCAATAGTAACGCGTGAGCGTTTCTTGAAATTTATTAAACTGAAAAAGAATATAACATGTTATTTTTATTTTATTGATTCATTATGTATTAATTAACAAAAACATGTTTACAAACACATTACGCATCATCACTATGTATCACTGAATTTATAACTAAATATGTATTTAGTTATAAATTTTGCTCTAAATGTTGCTCTTTGCTTTTATGTAAAAGCAAAGAGCAACAAGTTCAAGACAAGTAAAATAGTTCAAGAGAAGACACTCGTACTGCTCAGTGCTTACAAAGCCAAAATGGCGTCAATTAAATCCAAAATGGCGTCATTCAAATCCAAAATGGCGTCAATCAAGAAGGTCCAAAAAAAGCACAGCAGCAAGTCCAGTGTTAATTATGGGTTAAACATAGACGTCAGTGACTTACACCGATCCGACTGTAAAACTCATCGCAAAGCTGCAGATTAACATATTGTATTTTATACAGAACTTTTTCCAGCAGCATGTGTTCTGAAAGTTAAAAAAAATTTAGCAATAAGAAAATTGAATTCAAAACCTTGTTTTTTTATTCAATGACAAGATAGTCCGTGACTGCGACCTCATCAGATGGTAAGTGACGATGCAGTCTAAGATGATAGTGGGCTAACTTGGAAGGGGTATGGCAGTGTACATTCAAGCCATCTACCCCAAATCTGTGTCTATATGCCATAGTGCCGGAACGCTAAATGGCTTGGCGGCACGTCTTTGACAGTAGGGTGGTAACTAACCAAATCCTTCCGTAGACCAGAGACAATTCAAAAATTATAAATTCCCAAATTACCCCCGCCGGGAATCGAACTCGAGACCTCCCAGTTAATAAGACCATAGCGCTCACCACTGCGCCAGGGAGGTCATCAAACCTTATTAATACATATTATACATTGCACTGCAGAAAGTCTTCATTAAGGAAAATAATTACCATCAGTATATCCCATAGCATAAAGCTGATTAGCCGTGTTATAATTTGCATCGGCCAAGCAAATCGGTACAAGTCCAACTAAACAAAAAAAAAATTTTTTATTCCATATTTTGCAATCTAAAATGGTAGCGGGCTAACTTGGAAGGGGTATGGCAGTGTAGATTCAACCCATAACCACTAATCTGTTTCTACACGCTATTGTGCCGGAACGCTAAATCGTTTGGCGGCACGCTCGGAGGAAAAAAAATTTTGAGGCGGCACGTCTTTAAGGGTAGTGTGGTAAGGGCCAAATTAGACGGTGCCCCGTTCATCGTTCATTTTTGCGATGAACGATGTACGGTCCAGTGAACCTTTCGTCGCGGAGGCAAAATCGCCTATGAACGGTGAACGGTCGGTGTTTAGATGGTTGATTTTCAATGACTCATCGTTAAAGCCAAGATCTCGAAAAATTAACCGTCAACTTGGCCTTAACTACCACCAGAAAAAACAAAAAAAAGACGTGTGGCACTCGGGGACTGCCGCGGTAAAGCTATTGCATAGGCAAAAAATGCGCCATCTAGCGGCTCACCGTAGAGGAGTCCCGTTTCAGGTTATTTTCGTTACGGAATTTCTGGATTCGGTCTCCACGCTGGCCCGCGATAGAAGCTATGCAATAGCTTAAAAAATCTAATTCTTCTCATTTTGTTTATCTGTAAGGATATCGCACCATTATGCACGTCATCAAGCTCCAACAAGGCTATTGTATTATGCGTAGCGACCTCGTACTCCGGGTGAGTCATGTAGTCCCTCACGCCGCACGACCGAGTCTCGTTGTTCTTCACGATGAACATAGCTTTGCCTTCTTTCCTGTAAGTTTGTTTCAGGATTTAACACCAGATTTTCCAAACCAGTGGGAGAGCGTTGACTTGTCATTAGAGCTACTTTACCAACAGATTGGCCTACATGAATGTTTTTTGAATATTTATATTTTTCAAACGCAGGTATAAATAAGATCTTACATGTTGTATTTTTATCTGTATAGCCTGTCGGTGTCTCCATATTTTGGCAATAATAAAAGTTCTTGATACCTACTACGACTTTGTCAAAGTGGTAACTAATTGAAGCTCTTAAAGTATTCTTCTTCTTTATCAACCGATAAACGTCTACTGCTGGACATAGGTCTCTTGCATATACTACAGAGATACTACAAGCTCTCTTTATCGCCCGCTGAGGGATCTTGAGCTTTGCTCTTAAAGTAATATCATCAAATTTTGTACTAACAGATCTTATTACAGTTGAAATCAATAACATCATACATCGATACTTACTTAATATAGTTTTTGGAAATTTTCGCTACGTCATAAGCATTTGCTATACAATATTTTGTTTTTATTAAAACGAGTCCCGTAATTCCTATTTTAAAGGAATCGCCGTCATCTGATCGAAAAGAATTAATGATTAATTCATAAACACAAGAAAATGTCACCAAAGATACTATTTTTACAGTAAGAGCCACTAAAAGATCATTTCATCATTTTTACAAAATAACCATCTAATTTGTAATTTACCAGAATTCTAAAAATGCTGTTAAAAGGGTTCTCTATGAATAGAAGATATGTTACAGGCATCGATAATATAAAGTCTATGATGACAAGGTATTGTTGTACGCTGAGTCATACAAGATCGTCGA